>VWZE01016019.1:60392-76167 GCA_013396675.1 Eubucco bourcierii
GGAGTTGTGTTGCTGTATTACCTTTTACTTGTATATTTCTGTAAATATTGTGTATATAGTGTAAATATCTGCTGTACATTGTGCAAAGCTGTAAATAGAGCTTCATCATTTAACTTCCAGCCGACTGAGTGCTAGTCTGGGTCATTTTACAAAGTGTGGGGGGGTGGGGAAACTCCCAAACCTTCACAAAAACTCATCTAGGTGTCCCTGCAGTTAAAAAACAAGACGCTGTTTAAGATGAATTAACTGTTCTATGTGAGTTTCAGCCATTCACCACAGTGCTGCATGTTCTTCACCCTTCCTCCCTGACCCCCTCACTCCTCCTCTCTGGGGTGCAACTTCCCTCCATCCATGAATTGGGACAGGGTGCTGGCATTGCCAAATTTCCCCAGGGTGAAGGAATGCCTCACTAATTCCTTAAAAAAGAAGAAACAGAAGATGCTGCTCTGTGAAAGTTTTTGGATAATAAAATTCAGGATAATAAACATCAGCTGACTGCTTCTGCAGATACAGGTTCTGCTCCACACAGTCCTGAACTCTTTTGTAATTTTTTCTAGCAGACAGGAAGAAAGCAGTCAGACAGAAGGGCAAATACCATTGTATATGCACACAAAACACAAACAAAAAGCTTCCAGCCATTTCTAAGCAACCTAAACCCAATATCCATCCATA
This sequence comes from Eubucco bourcierii, assembly GCA_013396675.1. Classification (NCBI taxonomy): domain Eukaryota; kingdom Metazoa; phylum Chordata; class Aves; order Piciformes; family Ramphastidae; genus Eubucco; species Eubucco bourcierii. The sequence goes on from VWZE01016019.1 coordinate 61,065, forward strand.
TTTATACTGAAAAGCAAAAATGAATGCCAAAGAACTGTAATTAAAGACACTGCTACCTTTTGTTTACATATCTAATCAACATGCACACAGTTGAGTTTCCAAAACAGTTCTCATTTAAATGATCCTTCATTCTACAAATAATTTCACATCACTAAACATTTAAAGTAAATGTTCTGGGTTTTTTCCCTATCCCAGCCTAAAACAACAACAGTTTGTCCAGCAGGAGTAGAAAAGTGATGGTGCCCCTGTACTTGGCCCTGGTGAGGCCGCAGCTTGAGTACTCAGTTGAGCACTACAGCACATGAAAGACACTAAGGTCCTGGAGCATGTCCAGAGAAGAGCAACCAGGCTGACGAGCGGTATGGAGGGCATGTTGTATAAGGAGTAGCTGAGGGAAATGGGGTTGTTTAGTGTGCAGAAGAGAAGGCTAAGGAGAGATCTCATTGCTCCATACAACTACCTGAAAGGAGGTTGTAGTGAGGTCAGTGTTGGTCACTTCTATCAAGTAAGCAGCAATAGAACGAGAGGAAATGAGTTTAAGTTGTGACAGGGGAAGATTAGATTGGATATTAGGAAAAATTTCTTTACTGAAAGAATGGCGAGATGCTGGAACAGACTGCCCAGGGAGGTGGTGCAGTTGCCATCACTGGAGGTGTTCAAGAATCATGTAGATGTGGGGCCTCAAGATATAGTTTAGTGAGCATGTTGGAATTAGAATTGGAATATTACAATGAGAGAAATTAGACCATTGGTTGTGAAAGAATAACAATGATAAAGTCTACATCATTCATTGGATTGCAGTGTGCACATGCAGCCCAGCCAGCCAACTGAGTCCTGGGCTGCACCAACAGCAGCGTGGCCAGCAGGGCAAGGGAGGGGATTCTGCCCCTTTACTCTGCTCTCATCAGACCCCACCTGGAGTACTGTGTGCAGTTCTGGAGCCCCCAGCACAAGAAGGACATGGAAGTGTTGGAGCAGGTCCAGGGGAGGGCCACGAAGATGATCAGAGGGCTGGAGCCGCTCTGCTATGAGGACAGGCTATGAGATTTGGGGGTCTTCAGCCTGGAGAAGAGAAGGCTTTGGGAGGACCTTATAGTGGCCTTCCAGTATCTGAAGGGGGCCTCCAGGAAGGCTGGGGAGGGACTATTTACAAGGTCTTGTAACGACAGGACAAGGGGCAATGGGTTTAAACTGGCAGAGGTTTAAACTGGGTTTAGACTGGTTTAAACAGGGTTTAAACTGGGTTTAGACTGGATGTTAGGAGGAAGTTCTTTACAGTGAGGGTGGTGAGGCACTGGCACAGGTTGCCCAGGGAGGTTGTGGCTGCTCCCTCCCTGGAGGTGTTCAAGGTCAGGTTGGATGAGGTCTTGAGTGAGCTGTACTAGTGGGAGGTGTCCCTGCCTATGACAGGGGGTTGGAACTAGATGATCCTTGAGGTCCCTTCCAACCTTAACCATTCTATGATTCTAAAAGGGATAAAAAGCCAAAATGTAAACAATTTGTCCCTCTCTACTCTGGGACGCTTCTTCCTTTTACGTCTCCTTTGCTTCGTTCTAATATCTTCCACTAAGAGAAAACAAAGTAAGCTTTGCTGATTGGGTTTGCCTGTCTGGAAAAGAGAAGGTAGATTTGAGTGCCTTCCAGGCAGTTTCTTTGTCTGAGAGGGAGTTTGGATTTCTGTATTGTTTCTAATTTGTATATAACTGTAAATACTTGTAATTACATTGTGTCTATATGCTTGTAAATTTAGCTCTGCTGTAAACACAGCTTTATCTTACTTCCAACCCGTCTGAGCTGGTCTGGTAAATTTCAATAGCAGAGTGGAGGAAGTTCCTTAACCCATCACATCATGGCAGTTGGATTTCACAATCTTAAAGGTCTTTTTGTAACCTTAATGATGCTATGATACTATCACCAGATTCTGAAAGAGTGCTGTCCTCATGTGCACACATTTTACCATGATATAAAAAACAATTAAAAAACCCAAACCTAACCAAACAAAAGCCATATCTAAGGTCCACTTTATATTGGCATATAGAGTGAGTGAAAGGAGTGAAGGATTAGTCATCACTGCAAGAGTCCCTTGTTTGTCCAGTGACACTTTTCCCGTGCACCAAAACCAAGAAGAAAGTGATAAAAGCCAAATTTGCAATCATAATGCAGAAGGAAAAAAAAAACAACTTAGTTTGGTTTTGTAGTTTGTTGGGTTTTTTTTTTAAGTGATTTGTTTGTTTGTTTTTAAATTCTAGGTCAGGTTTTATCACCATATTACAGAGTACTACTAACAACATAAAAATACTTTAATGAGCACCTTTTTGTTACTTTATTTCCATGTTATTTAATTTCCATATCTGAAAAGTATTCTACATCACAGTTTATTTATATTTCTTTTAAAATTACATATTGTGATGGTTTGGGAGTTTCCCACCCCCCACACTTTGTAAAATGACTCAGACTAGAACTCAACCTGCTGGAAGTTAAGGACTGAAGCTCTATTTACAGCTCAGCACAATGTACAAGCAGATATATACACTATAGACAGGAATATTTACAGAAATATACAAGTAAAAGGTAATACAGCAACACAACTCCCCTCCCAGAAATCAGAGACCCCAGGAGGGGCTCCCAACCACCCTTTCACCTTCTCCCCACCCCTATACCTTACCCCAAGGTTTGCCTTATGCGCAAGGTGAGCTTGGAGGATCGGCCAGGGGAGTTAGAAGAAAGGTGGTTAGTGAGATTAATTGGCAGAGAGAAGTCAGAAGCCCGAGATGCTGTGCCCCAGGACCAACTTATCTATGTTCTGAGTTCTTTTCTTAAACATCTCATCAAGCCTATGACATCACCATTGTTTCCTTTTCACAGCCTATAGTGTAATTTTCTCTATTAAAATACTCCAATTAGCCTCAAACCAGCACACATATTTTCTCTTGTCCCTCCCACTGCGTCTATTCTTTCAATACTGTTGTTTACTAATTCCATATTAAAAACAACAACAAAAAAACAACAAAAAACAACAACAAAACCCCCCAAACAAAACAAAACAAAAAAACCCAAAAAAACTAGAACAAACAAACAACCCCCCTGAAAAAACAGCAGAATTAAAAGTTGTTGCATGGAGCAAAATATTTTTCAATATGTGTGACACTATGCAACAGAATTTTGTAATATTAACATTTATTAGCAGTTATCTTTTAAGATGTGGGTTGTTCAGCCACACTCTGGGGTATGGTAGGAAAATGTTGAGACTGCATTCTTTTCTATGTTTTGCCATTTATATATGCACATATATGACAATTACACATCGCAGATCAAACCTTTGCTTTTGTTACACATTTGCATTCATTTCTTTCCAGCAGAAATTTGCAGAGATGTGTAGTAATGCTTACTATAACACAAGACATAATTGGCAAAGATGCTTCTTTAATTCATCAGGAACCACGAGGTCATATTTTTTGCACATATCACTGGTTAAATAGTCATTAAAATATTTGTAAGACGCTGAAATTGTTGAGAACATAAATATTTATCACCCACTGCTGAACAGCAGAAATTCATTATCTTTCCCCTCTTGCTTCAAATTGGTATCAGCAAGTCAGGAAGGAGAAATCTTGCAACTTAACTTCACATTACTTTCCCATATAAGCTGGCGACAAAAGTATCACAGTATCACCAGGGTTGGAAGAGACCTCAAAGATCATTAAGTCCAACCCATTACCACAGACCTCAAGACTAGACCACGGCACCAAGTGCCACGTCCAAACGCGCCTTGAACACCTCCAGGGACGGCGACTCCACCACCTCCCTGGGCAGTAAAATCGTAGTCCAGGATAACACTTGTAAAAGTTCTTCAAACACAAACAGGATGCAATTTACAGACTCAAGATCAGACCCTTCCTAAGGCAATCGCTGTCAAAGAAGAGATTAACTGAAGGACAGTTTTTGACCTCCTACATCTTATGTCTAAGGTTACCATAAAATGTGCCTTGGAGTGTGAACTGATCACAAAGTTCCACTGTGGAAGGAAACTCACTCAGACACCAAACCAAGGTAGTCAGGAAAACAGGATTCAGTGGAAATAGCAAGACGATTGCCATTCTGCTCAGGGTGACAAGGTCTCTCTTTTTTTATACCAGACTGGTCGAGGTAATTTGCAATCTAGTTCCACAGAAACTTTGCACAAAGACTTCCATTTTGAACATGGCGTTGAAATGAAAATATTTCTGCATTTGCATGGTCTCTCTCTGAGGCATAAGGCAATTCTTTTCATGCAGACTCAACATTTCAGAAAAAAAAATCAGCAATTTTTTAATGCTGCTTTGGAAACCTCATTGTCTTCAACCTTCCACACTGTACCAAGTCAGCAAAGAGTTATTGTATGGCATTTGGGGTACACACACCAGAGGAGGCAAACAGGACATGTTCCTCCATACCTGTGCCCTGGTTCTCAACAGAATACCTTCAATTCAAGTTTCAGTTGTCTTTGTTACAAAATGTAATGGCAACTTTGTCTCCTCCAAAAGAAGGTAGAATGGTTGGTGCAGTTCAGGTAAATGTGTCAGGCAGGTTAGGAGAAATTTAAAATGAAGGAATGTATGCACCTTTTTAAGAAAACAGACCCTCAAGGGACTCAAATGTTCAAAATAGCAGAATAATGTCTCATTTCTACTACGTACTACATGCTGAGGTGAAAATTATCTATTACCATCAGATAAAAAGAGAGAACTGAAAAACCCACACCATAAAGACCTGCACACATAAAAAAAAGACACTTCTAAAGACTTAATTTACAGAATACATGTTTATTCTGACATTTAATGTATATCTAATTTAATAAGTCTTTATATTTAAAATCCAATTAAATTGTCTGGAGTTGCAGTTTTTATGCTCAACCTTTTAAGGAATTTATCGGTTCCTACCAACCAGCTTGAAGGGGGAAGAAATAATCATTTTAGCACTGTCACAGTGGGAGAACATTGCTTGATCAGCTAAAACCAGTATCTTCAATGTTTGTTTAGAAGTTGATCAGACTTGACTTGAGTCTAACAACAGTCTCATGCAATACGCAGTTCTTTTTGAACTATGCCACCCCTTAGCTTTTGCAAACAATATGGTCCCCTCCCAGTTAGTGGTGGTTGTGATTCTAATGCTAAGAAAAGATAAGCTTTAAATACCGCTAGGAGGCTACCCTACATAAGTACACAACTTAAAAATATTTAGCATATTATGGCTCGTATAAAAGCAGAGTTAAAAAAATAATCCCTTTCATGATCTTACCACATTCCAAATTTTATTAATTTTCTTCTTTTTGGTAATCATTTTTCAGATAAAAATGAGACTTGTTTCTGGATAGTGCTTATGATGAAAGAAAAACATTCACCAACAGAGAGGTTTGTAGCATTTCCTTTGAAGCATCTTCCTATAGATTCACCTGATTGCCTTGTCCTTTGGGTTTTTTTCCACAGCCTGTATCCCCAACCCACAACACTGTCATAGAATCATAGAATCATAGAATGGTAAGGTTGGAAGGGACCTCAAGGATCATCTAGTTCCAACCCCCTGCCATAGGCAGGGACACCTCCCACTAGTACAGGTTACTCAAGGCCTCATCCAATCTGGCCTTGAACACATCCAGGGAGGGAGCATCCACAACCNCCCACAGCCTGTATCCCCAACCCACAACACTGTCCCCTCAGCTGATGCAGGGTTGCTCTGGTATGTCATCACTTCCACTACCTCAAAGGAATACAGCTATGCTGGCAATTCACAAATAGAACTACAGCCTTCGATGTAGCTGGGATCTTTGATCCAACAGCTGCTTTCATGACCAAAGCTTTAGACAATATTGAAGACTGACTGGTAGCCAGTGGAGCAAACCAAGTGCCCACCTGACATATGAAAAGCCAGGCTGAAATTGGACAACTACACTCCATATCATTTAACACTCATCAATAGCCTACAGATACAAACACAGAAAGCATCCTTCCCACTGAGGGAACGATCTTGCAAGCTAAGAGGGGAAAGGCCATCTTTCAACTACATTTCTAAGATGTGTGCTGTGGTGTTTAAAGCTAACCTTCATGAACTGTGACCAAGTCATGCAAGCTTTCTTCCTCTTGTTATCTATCCTTTGTCATCTGCTTCAACATTGAACATTAATTCTAACAGATGACTGTATTTGGTTTTAGCTGGCTGGTCACACCAGAAGGGACAAAAGTGGGAGGGGGCTACTCCCCTTCCACACAGTGGTGCAATGAAAGTAAGGAGGGCAGAGAGTTATTCAACACCATGCTGACATCACATTCACTGCAAAAGGAAAAGGCTGGCTGGGGCTGAAAGGAGTTATAGCATTTGGAGTCTAATCTATAAACTAAAGTTTCCTGTTTCAGGTTTCTGTGGTTGTTCTGGGCTGGTGTTCAGCCCTTTGGTGCACTCATTCATAGGCATGGGCAGTCTACATTTTGTGTGTTCCCCTACTGCTACATATGCAGTATTTTTTTGCATCTTATCTGATATCCCTGCAGTACTTAATCTTCCTTATCCATGCTTCTCCAGCCCCTTTCTTCCTTGTCACCCGGAGGAGAGAGAAGGGGTGGAGAAAACCCACCTCTTGTGAGCAGACTGCCAGGGCTCAGCTGCCAGTTGAGTTAAAACCAGGACAGTGCAAATATGTCCACTGCACAACTGGGTTTGCCACTCCTAGGCTTGTTTCATTTCATGTATAAGTAGGATGTGATATACAAAATAGCGAGAAGAGAAGAAACCAGGATGCTGCAGGATTTTCTGTTCTCTCTGTCTGAAACACAGAGACACTCAAGGCACACCACAGATGAGGACACGAATGGGGCCAACTGTTTCAGAAGGATTGGCCAAGTTCCACGAGTCTGAGCAGAAAGGTTGATAATCAAAAACTGGAGAAAGTGAAGTTGTAGGTTAGTCAGACAGACACAGCTTTTGCACCAAGATGATCTAACTGATCTTGAGATTCTGGAAGGCGTTAGCCACAGTTCCTGGTTTTCACATCTCTTTATAGAGTATCATTCTTGGGTTTCAGCAGGAGGGACAGATAACTCTTATCTTCATCTTTAAATCATTCACCTTTCCAATCACTAACGGTCACATAAAGGTTCAATTTCATCTAGTAATTTTTTATTTATTTTAAAGCATTTTTTACATCTTAAATAAAACAATTAGCCAGTGGGATCTTGCTTTTACCAGTGGTAACATACATGGAAATATTTATTTCTTGGCATTCCTAAAAGACCCATTCCTAAAAGCCCATTTTACTGTAAGATGTGCTAAGTACCCCAGACTTACCAGGATGGAGTAAGTCTGTCTTCCAAACTAGAACACAGTGATGCATTTACTAACATTCAAATCTTTGCTGTGTAACTACAGCAAATCAATTTGTGCTGGAAATTGTTCCTGCCATAAGCACAGTTCAGAACCACTGAAAACACAAAAATTGTAGAAATGTCCACATATTCACTTCTGGCTTTTTTGTATTAGTAAAGTTGCTGTCATTCTCATTACTGTATGCATATCTTTCAACTGTAGACTTAATCCCTACAAAGTACTTATAAAAAAACTCTACACCAGAACTGACAGTGACACAGAATGCATGAGGAAAAAGATAACATAATTTGGTACATGTACAAATACAAACTCATCTACCTGAAAATGAAATGCTGAGAATTTATGTAAAATTAAAAAAAAAAATAAAATAAAGTATTTAAAGTATTTGTTCCATCTGCATTTGAGTTATAATGAGTACATCTCAAAACTGACCTTATGTTTTCCATTTTTTAAGTTTGCTCTTACAAGACCCCTGTGGAATACTTATTGAAGAGAAAAGTCTTTAAGTTGTTGGTAGCCATAATTATCAATATGGTTTTAACAAAAGATACTAATATAATTCTGATGAGAAAGGTCAGAATAAAATGACTGTACTTTAACTTCAATATCATTCATTGTACAGAAGTGAAAAGAGAACTTAACAGAAACTCAGTTACTAGGTGGGTGGTATCAGAAGCAAAATATATACTAGAATATATGAAATTTAGACAAGGAAAAAAGTTTACCCTGTTGCATATACTCTTTATTTTAGAGATTGTTTGTTCACAGAATTCACAAGACTGCAAGTTACTAGTTCTGGTGTGAGGGAATATGTCCAGAGCACAGAGTTGGTTTATTTGCCAAACTCAGGATCTTTAGTACCATTAAGAGAGCAGTAATTTCATCAAGTATAAAGGTTCCTGTGCCTGTCATGCTAGCAGTTAAATAGAGATCATAGAATCATAGAATGGTAAGGTTGGAAGGGACCTCAAGGATCATCTAGTTCCAACCCCCTGCCATAGGCAGGGACACCTCCCACTAGTACAGGTTACTCAAGGCCTCATCCAATCTGGCCTTGAACACATCCAGGGAGGGAGCAGCCACAACCTCCCTGGGCAACCTGTTCCAGTGCCTCACCACCCTCACTGGAAAGAACTTCCTCCTAACATCCAGTCTAAATCTCCCCTCTGCCAGTTTAAACCCATTGCCCCTTGTCCTGTCATTGCAGGACCTTGTAAATAATCCTTCCCCAGCCTTCCTGTAGGCCCCCTTCAGATACTGGAAGGCTACTATCAGGTCCCCTCGAAGCCTTCTCTTCTCCAGGCTGAAGAGCCCCAACTCCCTCAGCCTGTCCTCATAGGAGAGCTGCTCCAGCCCTCTGATCATCTTTGTGGCCCTCCTCTGGACCCGCTCCAACACTTCCATGTCCTTCCTGTGCTGAGGGTTCCAGAACTGCACACAGTACTCCAGGTGGGGTCTGACGAGAGCAGAGTAAAGGGGCAGAATCACCTCCCTTGCCCTGCTGGCCACGCTTCTCTTGATGCAGCCTAGGACTCGGTTGGCTGTCTGGGCTGCATGTGCACACTGCAGGCTCATGTTGAGCTTTTCATCAACCCAGACTCCAAGGTCCTTTTCCTCAGGGCTGCTCTCCAGCCATTCACCACCCAGCCTGTATTTGTGCTTGGGATTGTGCCTACCCAGGTGCAGGACCTTACACTTGGCCTTATTGAATTTCATCAGGTTGGCCTGGGCCCAACTCTCCAGCCTGTCCAGGTCCCTCTGGATGGCATCCCTGCCCTCTAGCAAGTCGACTGTGCCACACAGCTTGGTGTCATCTGCAAACTTGCTGAGGGTGCACTCCATTCCTCTGTCCATGTCACTGACAAAGATGTTAAACAGCACTGGTCCCAGCACTGACCCCTGAGGGACACCACTTGGCACTGGTCTCCAGGTGGACATTGTGCCCTTGATCACCACTCTCTGGGTTCGACCATCCAGCCAATTCCTTATCCAGCAGTGGTCCATCCATCAAGTCCATGTTTTTCCAGTTTGGTGACCAGGATGTCATGTGGGACAGAGTCAAATGCCTTACTCAGGTCCAGGTAGATGACATCAGCTGCCCTTCCCTTGTCCACTGTCGCTGTGACTTCATCATAGAAAGCCACTAAATTTGTCAGGCAAGATCTGCCCTTGGTGAAGCCATGCTGGTTCCCACCAATCACCTCTGCTTTGTTTTCCATTTGCCTTAGCAGGACTTTCAGATGCTACCATGCATATTAAATCTCCATCTGAAAGAAAACTGATTAAAGCATTTAATAATGCAAAGGCTCCAAACAAGAGAAGTCTAAACAATTTTTATTTTTAAATCTTTCTAATGCTAGGTTGTCACGTATCATTTTGCTTGTAAGTGAGCAAATGGTACAGGAAAAAGAGAAATGTTTCATCCACTGTGCCTTATAAAAAGAAATGAGTAAAAAAGCCTGGGAAAATTAAACAGAGGGAACAGATGTGGCCAAAAGTCTCAGGCCCTCTCAAGAAAAACAGAAAGCCACAATGCAGACCACTGTTAAAACATATTCTCCACACAAGATCTTTAGAATATCTCTTTATATTCTGTCTTTCTGAACTTTTAGGTTCACAACAGTCAAGGCTGTAAGCTCAATTACAGAAAGCAATTCTCCAAAGTAGTCTTTCTGTTCAAATGCTTCAACACATGAGCCTTCTCCACAGAACTTCAGCATACATCCAGAGAGATTGTACCTACACAAGAGAAATTTCTCTGTATTGCTTTCTGGTTCTTTTGAACAAGCCTGAAGGAACTGCCACCTCTGTTGTGATGCAGCAGAGGTGACCCACCACCATCAGTGTTCGAAGTGGAAACTCGGGGAGCAGAGACCACTCTTTATTAGTGCCGTCTATTCTTCAAAAATTAAGAGACCAACAGCAACACTTCTGTGAAATAATTCGAAGGGAAAACTCCTAAGTCACATAATTATGTAAACTGGTTACTTCTGCTCTTTTTCTTCAGACAGTTGATTTGTATTCACCACACAAGAAACAGCAACACTGGCACTAAGCACTTGTCCTACAACAAGACCTTGATGTTCTCACTGTTCTGCTTAACTCGCATACTTTAAATGCTTGTGCAACACACCTATGCGAAATACTACATTTACACTGAGAAATATGATCAAATTAATTTCTCACAGTGAAAGTTACTTTAGCTATTATTGGTGTTTCTACATACAGAACTCAGAAAAAGAAACACAGAAGTGGCAATGCTGGTCACAGCATGGACTCCACCGCTTGCTGTGGAAACAAGACCTTGCCTGCCTTTGCTCAGGATCTATTTAGCAGCAGCAATACACACACATTAGTTCAAATATGCAAACAAGTAACCAGCAAATCAAAAAGCACCTGGCTGTTGCTGCATGCTTGCAGGGTCACTTATTATTATTGTTGTTGTTGAATCCATCTTTGCAAGCCATGAATTCTTTTCTGTAAGATTTAGCAAAAAGTTTACTCGTGGCCCAAAGAGCATAAGGGTTAAGTAAAAGATATGAGAGAACAAATGAATACAGCCTGATGAAGAAGGAAGCAAGCAGTGCCTGTTCATATCAACAACAGCAAACAACCAGGAAGCGAGTGACTAAACATTCAAAGGCACATCTCCACGTGACAAGTAACAAAGCCATGAGTATTTCTCCAAAGAACACAGAAGGTGTTAAAAGTTTATAAGGGCTCAAAAAGTAGGTAGGTAACAGTAATAAAAATGTATCAACGGGCAGTAGGTACAGCAGTGCTGCACCTTTGCCCCTGAAAGTCCCTAAGCTGGAGATCTCTTCACCCAGGGAGCACAAGAAGATCACAGTCTCAAAACTACTTTGCAGGCACAACAGCAGATTTTTCTGAAAACAAAGTAGAAAGCACTGCCAGATCTAACAGTGAAAAGGGAAGAAGCCTGTCTTCATTTCAATACATAGGCAGTTAGGGATGCAGTTTTGTACCCCCACGGCTATACTGGTTTCTATCAGTCTGTTAGGGCTTCCCCTACAAATATCACAGTTGATTAATGCAGTCCAGTAAAGACAACTATCATCTCATTCTCAGGCCAAGAACAAAAAGTTTGGAACAATATACTAATAGGAAAATTGAGACAATGTTCCATCAAAAGCCTAAGCCTGTGCCTAATTGTATTTATGAAATGTGTCAGTGGTGACCATATGCAATGGCTCATTGAAGAACCCACACTGTGCTACTACAGTACTGCTGCTGAAATGTTTTACTACTTCCAGTAACTGAGCTTACAACTTTTGGGTTTAGTAATCAAAATACAAGTGGTATATGAATACCAAGAATAGATGATCTGGCACTCACCTGTAAGTGTAATTAGCATATTATAGATTTCTAAAAGACTTCTCGCTACTCCCTGAAAGCCCATACTTAGAGCAAATCAATCTCAAATGCACTGAAAGCATCGTTACAAATTTTAATCTAGGAAATTGCAATTTTCAGTTATGGACATATTACACCTTATAACTGTTAATTTGCTTGCCTGTTCATTTCAACACCATCTGAAAAATCTTTATAGTGCATAAATAATGCATTATATCCATAACGACAGGATACAGCACACTATATGATTGATTACCTTGGCATTTAGCTCTTGTGGGAATAGATTTTGTGAAACATGGCTCTACTGGACTTCCTGAAAATTACTTTTTGGTAACACTCTCTGAACAATTAGACTTGGGTATGGCTAGATATAATATTACTAAGATTGCACAGGCAGGTACAAACTTCAGTTTTTCATCCTGTAATAAAGCAATGCTATCTCTCAAGGAATCAGAAATATAAAAGTCAAGATGGGTCAATCTGAATCACTAATTATAATCCTGATTAGAATCAGCAAACTTCATTCACATAGTGGTTTGTACACGTAAGCACTGATACTTTTTAGTTCAGTATTCTGAGGCACAGTTGTTTTATACTTGACTTTACACAAAATTTGGTACAATTTTATGACAACTATTGAAAGCCCAAATTTTTNAGCAAATTATAGAAGAACTATCACTTATTTGCCAAACAATTGCTATTTATTTTTTAATCACAGAATATTAGAGGTTGGAAGGGACCTCCAGAGATCATTGACTCCAATCCCTCTGCCAAAGTATGACCACCTAGGGTAGTTCACACAGCAATGCATCCAGGCAGATTTTGAAAGTGTCCAGAGAAGAAGACTCCACAACCTCTCTGGGCAGCCTGTTCCAGTGCTTTGTCACCCTCACTGTAAAGAAGTTTCTCCTTATGTTGAGGTGAAACCTTCTATGTTCAAGTTTGTACCTGTTGTTCCTTGTCTCACTGCTGCTGACCACCAAAGAGAGATTGGCCCCATCCACTGACACCCCCCTCTCAGATATTTATAAATATTGATAAACCCCCCTCTCAGTCTTCTCAAGACTAAACAGCTCCAGGTCTCTCAGTCCCTCTCCATAGGGGAGATGCATTAGTGTCGAGTCGACTCCTATTCCATCTGAAACAGATTTTGACTAAAATTTTAATTATTTTCTAAAACATATATCCAATGTATATTATTTGACAGTTACTAATGAACAGATTAATTAGAACCATCTTAAATACAGGAGATACATGGAAGACAAGTTATGTTTACAACCTTTAACTGCATACTGAAATATTATTTCAGAACCAGGAAATGATGCAATTTATTATGAAAACACAGTTAACTTTGTCAGTTAATGACTGTTCTCTAAATCACATCATTTTAAAAATTAGATTTTAGTTGGTTTTTTTTCATAGATCATTTCTTAATGCCTTAATTCTACCTATCACTTTAAAATCATAAAGAAAATAATGCAATTAAGAAATTAAAATATGTATTTAAATAACGGTTTTGGTCTTTTTACAGAACTGTTCAATTTTCATCTATCATGTTGTTAATAATTACAAAGTGATTTCCCTCCCCCTTTCCCCAAAATACTTGCAACATAGATACAAAATGTCAAGGAAAGGGAGAATGGGAAGGATAAAAGTAAATCTCAAAGATTTAAAAATACATAATAGCATGCTTAGAAAGCTGTCAGGGAAAGTAATTTTAGCCTAACTTTAACACTCATTAAGAGCTCCAATGCAAGCAGCTCATTTGCTCTGCTGACTTTTTTGCATGACTCAATCTGTTTGCAATTATGATTTGCCATACATTAGTAAATACTGGAAACTGAAATAGCAACCTGAAAATAGTATCTACTGGCTTGAGTGCAGACATATTGCCAGTTCTCATTAATTTCTTGGTCACAACCAACGTAAAGGCATAAACTTTTATTACCCTATTAGACCTCCACTAGCAACAGAATTTAGTACAGCTCCTTGACATCTTGACATGCTTTCTGTCTAGGTCACATTGATGCAAAGCACTACCTTGACTAGAAATAAAACCGCAACAAATAAAATGCAATCCTGACACTCAGTAATTTTCATGACTGTTACTCCACAAAGTTTAGGCTCTAACTCTGCAATATATCAGTGTTTTCCAGAACCTTTACTTGAGATAAATTAATAAAAATAATTAATTCCAGACTTCATATTTCCTGTAAAAAGCTCAAATACATGAACTAGCTGAACTGCTCTAACAGTAACTTCTTGAGACTGGCAGCAGCTGGATGGATGGCTGGTCATTCTCACTACCCTGACAATTTAAAAATCCTCAGACAAACATCCTGTTACAAACCTGTTACTCATTGTGCCAATCTGAGAACAGATTGCTCATTTACTTTTTAAGGACTTTATCTATTTCCTCCATTCCTCTCCTCTACATCATGCCAACTATCATGCTGCTCACCAGCCTGGACACAAGTTTGAAGAATGCTTCCTTGGCCTGATGAGATCTGAGATGCAGAGCTACTACTTGTCCTGCTCAAGGACAAAAAGATTCTGTAAATCTATTTTCTGAATGGATCGCTGCCATGGTAGGCCTATATAGGCCAAAATAGGCTTACAGATGTCCTGGCTTGCCCAGGCATGTTTTTCTGCTCTCCCTTCTTCTGTTTTGGGGAGAAGCAACGCTAGGAAATAAGACAAAAGAACCTGGAGCCACTGAGTCTGAGGACTGTGGCCTGCCCAGACATGATTTGAACCCTGTGGTAAACAAGGTACACAGGGTTGCCTTGTGCAGGGCCTGTGCTCTGCCCAAATATGGATAAAGTAAGTCTATGGCTTCACCTAATATGGTCAAACTTGGTTAACTGCCATTCTGATTGGCTATTCTGTGTCCAAAGGCCCATTAGTCTCAGGTTCTATCGATATAAAGGGAGATGAGCAGGGAGCACATCGTGTGGTCTGCCATTACAAGGTGTGTTTTGCTATTATATGTGTGCTCCGCCATTGTATCTGCTCTTTATCCGTGCTTCTACTACCTTATTGCATCCTGAGCTGTGTGAAAACGCAGCGACCAGGATCAGGCTCTAAATGCCTCCACACGTTCAGCCTGCACAGCCAGCGTGACACCGTGCTGAGACTGCACACCGCAGGACATTCTGCCTGCACCTGAAAGCCTCCTGCCAAGATGGGAAGCCCTGAAGGTAACACAGATCATTCAGAGAGTCAGGACCAGGTCAGAGATCATCTGCATCCTTTTGCCAGCGCCCAGAAGACTGGGGAAACTCCAAAGCCTCTAACGGCTTTCGGACCACCAACAGCAACCCCGCCATGATCTTTGGGTACTGTCCCATAATATTTTTGTGAGTAAATACTT
>VWZE01016019.1:76230-94247 GCA_013396675.1 Eubucco bourcierii
TAAGTGACTGCACAAACCTTCTCTTCCAGTAAAAAAGTTTGCGTTTGCTGGTTACCTCTTACAGTGTTCCAGTTTTGCCTGTTCCCTGTATGTATAAATTTCCAAACCGTGCATTTTGAACCTTGTAAATAAGTTTTCTGGTGATATTTAATGTTAATAAACAATTTTCATAGTTATTAACAATCTCTGCCTGGATATCAAAATTAATACAGATTAGTCAATTTTGAATAATTTCATCACAATTACTAGTTTTAAAAAAAACCACACGTGCCAGCTGATCTGGCATTCAACAGGCAGACTGATCAGGCCAAGAAGAAACATTCACATTCTCATGTATGAGGAGAACTCACGTATGAGTAGCAACCAAAGAAGGGCACACAGTCAAAGTGCATGAGCAGAGGGTAAGAGAACAGAACTGCCTCCAAGCAGCAACACCACAATGGTTCACAACAGCCACCCATTTCAGTTGGACTCCCCTCCTTGCAGCAACACTGTCCACCTCCTCCAGCCTTTGTGGGGCACTTAAAAGCTTGACATAGCATCAAATACATAAACCTCAAAACATATAATACAGGAAGCTCCACATTATTTGATTTCACAGTGAATGAATTCAAATCTTCCCATTACATCTTTAACAAAACCTTCACAGCAGATTTGGGCTTTCGTGCCACATGCTTGAATCTGGAACCAGCAAGTAGATTCAGGATGCAGGCTATCATGAGTTCTAGTGGTCCTGGCTATACCCCCACTGCTGGAACGCCATACTCAGAGGCACGTATCTGGGTGTGCTAAACTATGACGCTCTGGCAAACTAATGAAGCACACATGCAAATCACTGTATTTCTGAGTGTCATGGATTGAGTTTAACCTGCTGCTGTTATTCATACCATGCTGCAGTAATGCCAGCTTCAAAAAATGGAAGTGCTATTTGGAGCAAAGTATTATAGGGTTTGAAGTTCAGATTGCAGCATGGGAGGCTTCCTGTTCTAGTTGCTTGTGGGTTCCAGGTTCTTGGGTGTTAGCTCTTTTCCGCAGGCATGGTGGTAGAACAGGCGGGAGTCAGGTAGCTGCTGGCTTGGGTTTTCTGGTTTATGCTGGGTTTTTTTCCCCTGTGTATTTCACTGTGCATTTTCTGCAAATGGGCTAAGGTAATCATGCACTGTATTATTAGATTAATTAGATTATTAGCTAAGATAACTACGTATTGTGTTTATGATACCTTATACTAAACTCTTTATCTCACCCTCTAGTTGTGTGTGTTACTTTTCCCCTTCCTTCTGTGTTGGAGGAGCAGGTAGATTAGCCCTTGTGCTAAACCATTTACACTGAGGTCCCTATAGGATGCATCAGACCACAAGATGACACTTCTAACTTGTAATTTTTGGGTTTTCAGGTAAATTACTACTTCTTAAGAAAAAAAATAAAATTCAACTGAACTGAGACTGTGGCCATACTAATGCCTGCTAGAGACTCATTGCTAAGATTTGATTGAGTCTAAGAACCTACACAGCCACATAAAAGATAAATTAGCAGTCATTGTGGTTACTATTTCAATCTTGACAAAAATTGAAAGGCAGTAAACGTAACATACCTCATACAGAAAAACATTATATATTCAATTGCTGCTATCTTTGCTACCCTGTCATACAATAATTAAGATTCATCAATAACTGAAGAATTGTGTGAACTAAAGCTTAAAATGACAAATGGAAACCAACTCTTCTTTTTTTTTCCCTAAGAAATGCAATATTAAACAAAGAAACAAAAACTTGTGTCTTTGAAACAACGTAAGCATTACTATAATTTTAGAGACATAGCAGTATTTCTCCATCTGAGAAATGATGAGCTCTGTGTTCTAGGTCCTCTTTACACAGCTCACGTAACTTTGCAGAAAGAACACTGAAGTTCTCTCTGCATCAGTAGAGTCACCTGATTATAAAAGCCAGTTGTGATTTGATTGCATTCACAAACCTATCTCCTCACACACGTAACTTTATTGGGTTACACTCCCTTTTAAAATTCTTGCAGTTTCACAAAATTTTGAGAATAATATTTAATGACCGACTGAAGATAAATAAATCATTTGTTATATCACATTCTACTTGGCATGCAATATTAGCAGAGAGAACATTTGTTAGAGGTACTGTTAAGTGAAAATCCTTGTTACATTATGCATGACTTCCCAAAGCACTGTGTACATAATATCCATCACGAAATTCAGAATGTATAACTAAATTTGGAAGGAAATGCATTCAGACCTGCGATCAGCATTCTGACATCTCCACTTATGAGTTTTAATTAAACTTGCTTTTTGTATTAAGTCTATTTTTATTGAGTAGGCACGGAATCATGTTTTATGCATTATGCATAACTAAAAAGAGATTTTAAAAAGTGATTTGAAAATGCTTTTTTTCTTAAAGGGACTTCATAATTCAAGTCACTGTTCCATAACTTCTCTTCACAGTTGTGATGAAGAGGCACCACTGCTGAGCACAACCATCTTCTTTAAGGGCTTCAGCCACCTTGCTGGCAATCAGTTTCAGCACCCAAAACATTATTTTCTGTGACAACAGGCTGATAAATGAGACTGCTGGGTGATACAGACAACAGATTACTTCTGTCAGGAAATAAATTATCAAAAAATACAACCAAAAAGGCTCTTGAATATTTCAGATGCACCAGCCTAAGCCTCGTACGCCACAGTTCCTGTCTGCTGATACTGAGAATCTCTCATCACTAAGCAGATGAGGTCTCACTCTGTGCTTTTTGCTATGTGATACATCACTTTTAATGAATTTTCATCACTCCCTTCTATCACAAAGATGAAACCTAGTTAAAGCGCAGAAGGCTTATTAAGTCCTAACAGCCCTACAAGCCTTCTTTCTTTCAGAAGCTCTCTACCAGAGAAGAGAGGCAGCAGAACTAAATGGCAGCAGCCCTGTAACCTATCTCTTTACTGCCCTGCATATGAAAGTAATGCAGCTTCGATTCTGACTCTCCTATGAGGTGTGGTGTAATTCACAGCTGCTTTAGGTTAGTTTCAGCCATCTCCACTGCGAAGACAGAAGTAGCCAAGAGAAAGGTGGTTCCCACCCACATTCCCAGATCTTTTCCACCGCATTATCACTGACAAGCAATTCACCTTGAAGATTCTGAGTCCTACCAGTTAATCCATGAATACCATGCAGTTCTGAACAAGCATTGCATACTTACTGTACTGGCTTGCACACAGTCACAAGTTAGAAGTTCTTACATTTTTTGATGGGCAAGAGAAGCTGGCAATGCCTGTTAACTTCAGGACCTCAGCCTCATGAGTTCCTTTAAACATTCCATTTGCAAAATAACAGTTTCAAATGAGTCTTCAGCAAGAAATGAAACTAGGGTGGCCAACTAGCATACCAAATTACCAAAACCAAGTAGTACTTCTCAAACAATCTCTCAAACAGATTCTTTTAAAGGAATCAGTATTTTGAGCTTCAGGAAACCTATGAGAATGATATACTGACACTATGACTCCAAAGAGAGGCAGTTTTGTCATTGGTTTGGGGGTCTGTGTGTGTGTGGGTTAACCATTAAAATGCTTTTCTTCAAAGGATCCTCTTTCTACATTTGCCAATAAATAGTTTTTGTTGATAGTCTAGTACTACAACATTCACCTTTTGACCTAGATAAATGTCCTTTCAGAATCAAAATTCCTTGGAATGAGCACATTTCTATTTACAAATTCTAAATCACTTCTACTCTGATAGCAATCAAATGCACAAACATAGATTTTTCTGGCTAACAAGTATTAAGTAGAAGCTGAAAGTAACTCTCTTGGAAAAATGGCTTTATTGGAAGACCAGAAAACTGTTTTCCCACTGGAGATAAACCTAATTAATATCCAAGAGAAGAAACTAACAACTTCTGATTTATCTGACTTCTGATTGATCTCAGCAACATCAGTCTATTTACTAAACAGACAGATATAGTACCTCTTCCACTTTCAGTACTAATTAACCACAAAAGTTCTGTTTGAAAATGCCTTTTTAAAATCTTGGTAGTAATCTGCACTATCAGAAAATTCTTATTTTTCATGTGAATTTTTTCTTGCTTTTCAGACCAGTAGGTAGCTAGAGGCTGAGCAAGACCATGCATGAGTGGAAATAATTTCCAACACTTTTTGTGTGTATTGAGTTGTGCAGGCAGGCGTCCTAGAGAGATGACAGTCACAACAACAAAACATGCAGCACATATGACAAATTTCTGAGAAGTCAAGATTTTGTGCAGAAGATGACTTTTTAAACTACATCCTTTTCACAACAGATTGTGTGCACGTGCTGATAAAATGTTGAGTTTAAATGAACAGCACAACAGTAAGAGGTAAAATGCTGTAAAAGTATGCTGATAAACTAAGAACTATCATCAAATAATCAGCATAAGAAGAAACTCAAATATTGGAAAGTTATTTTTGTTCTAGCTTTGCTGTCTGTCTTTCATTGCTAAAATGTTACATTTTCAAGATCAATTAATTCCACTTTGAAAACATTAAATACATAGCATTTCAATCCAGAACTTTTATGCAGCAAATTTTGGACAAGCAGTTTGTGAACTTTGTCCTTATTTTCCTATTCCTCCTCACTTTTCCAATCCATGTTCTATCTGCAACTCTCTACAACTACCCGAAAGGAGGTTGTAGCCAGGTGGGCACTGTCTCTTCTTCCTCGTAACAAGTGATAGGACGAGAGGAAACAGCCTCCAAGTTGCACCAGGGGAGGTTTAGATTGGATATTAGAAGAAAGTTTATACTGATAGGGTTATAAAACACTGGAATAGTTCCCCAGGAAGATGGTTGAATCACCATCCCTGGAGGCATTTAAAAGACAAATAGATGTGGTGCTGACAGACACAGTAGAGAGCTAATGATTGGACTTGATATCTTAAAGGTCTTTTCCAACCAAAGTGATTCTGTGATTCTGTTTAGTGCTTTTGATATGGTTTGCACCATGCATGCTGCAGTCACTTTCATTTTGTTAAAGCACGTTTATTTGGGAATAAAGATGCACCAAATTATGTTCTATAGCATTTGGAAAGAATGAGAAGTGAACAACAATAAACCTCCTGCATGCTAAACAGAACCACTGACTGCAAGACATACAAGGACTACTGGACCAAAACATTCTTGCTGCTGCTTCACTGACATCTCTGAATTTGAACAAATGTGGTTCATTAAGCTGCAGCAGAATAAAGACAAAACTGAAATGGAGATTTTCCAAACTACTCCACTTGCAGATAACTTATTTATGGATTTTATTTTCTTTCCAATATAGGTAGAATGGCATGACCAAAGTACTGCATATGCCGTAATAAATCAGCTCATCAGTCTTAAATCTCCTAAGGGTACAAAAGAGTTAAACGAATGGCCTAAACAGTTCTACAGATGTATAAAACTGGAATCTTATAGATTTAAAAAATAAGAATCATCATGGCACATTTGTACAAAATGTAGTTGAGACCACTTAATTCTAGAACGCTTCCCACACAGAGGATGCTCACGTTTCCTTTATTTAACTAGAGATTTGAGTGCAGCAAGTGTTGCAGCACAATCCTGTGTGAATATTCAACTCCCTGCAACATATTGATACTGTGATTTAAATACAAATATATATATTAAACAAATTGTTCAATGCAAGTATGCACACAGGCTGGGATTGCTAAGAATACTATCAAGTATTGGAGAGAGAGTTAATTGAAGTTCATGCTGTTTCAAACAACCTGTGAACAGCATAGTAGTTCCTCACAAATCATGGATTGGTAAGGTTGGAAGGGACCTCAAGGATCATCTAGTTCCAACCCGCTGCCATAGGCAGGGACACCTCCCACCAGTACAGGTTACTCAAGGCCTCATCCAATCTGGCCATGAACACCTCCAGGGAGAGAGCAGCCACAACCTCCCTGGGCAACCTGTGCCAGTGTCTCACCACCCTCACTGTGAAGAACTTCCTCCTGACATCTAGTCTAAATGTTCCCTCTGCCAGTTTAAACCTATTGTCCTGACACTGCAAGACCCTGTAAATAGTCCCCCACCAGCCTTCCTGCAGGCCCTCTTCAGATACTGGAAGGCTACTCTAAGGTCTCCTCTAAGCCTTCTCTTCCCCAGGCTGAAAAGCCCAAACTCTCTCAGCCTATCCTCACAGCAGAGCTCTTGCAGCCCTCTGATCGTTTTCGTGGCACTCCTCTGGACCTGCTCCAGCACTTCCATGTCCTTCCTGTGCTGAGGGCTCCAGAACTGCACACAGTAGCTGCACACACAAATGCCACGCAGAAGCCTGATGTTCCCTCCTCCTCTAAATACTGACCAGAAGAATTTTACAGATGTTAAAGAAAAATAATAGGATAACGAGAAGTGATCTGCACATATATTAAGACCTTCCTCGCTTCTGTAGTTTAACAAACGTTTTGCTAACCTCTCCAAAGTCACCATTACTAATTTGCTTGTCCATTTTACAAAAATAATGCATGCTGGCATATGACATTTTCATTTATTTCTTTATTGCTTTTACTTACTTGTTCTATTATTCTTTTCATTGCAACTAATTTCTATTAGTCTGTTAATAGGAGCAGTGATTCACCCTGTCATGTATCAGGTATTTAGAGAACACAGAACACTTCCATAGCTATGCCAATTTAGATGTTTTCCTATAGACAGGAATTTCATAGAATCATAGATTTTGCAATATAAAAAGTAGGTTATGCTGAAAGGGCTGAAAGACACAGAAGAAACAAGTCTAAGTTTATGATCTACTCTAATTTAAATCAGGCACATCTTTTTCTCCAGAAGTACTTACAACCTGAGGTAATGCAAAATTTTCAACAAACAAATCATCTTTTTCATAGAATGCTTCACCCTATTTGAAGCTGCCCAGAACCACAGTAAACTGGGATTGTCTTTGCTCCACTGCAGAAGAACATGCAACAACTTCTATTTACCTTCAGTCAATAGGTGAACTTCCCTCACACTACTGCACAAACTATCACTCCTTTGGAGATGATCAGCAGCAATTTTATATCAGAAGATTAGTACAATATCTACCAACTCGTTCTTAATTAAATGAACTGACATTTCTCCATCAGCAATCAACATTCTGAAGATCAGGTATAAGCAGAAAGCAGCCAATTTTCAGTTAAGATTGGCTCAAGGGAAACAGTCATGTTTGTTGTTGTCTGTTCCAAGTGAAACCACAAAACACAGTCACATGTCCCAAAATAAGACAGTCGTGTGCTCAGATACTCCTAGAGGAAGCTAATCCTGTTTGCATACATCCAAACACTATTAACCTGTTAACAACAGTAAGGTTTTGCAGCATTTTAGAATCTCAAAGATATTTTAAAGTGCTAAAATGGGCATATGGACAATCAGGTATTACACATGGTTGATCTAATTTTCAATCTAGAATCAAAGTATCATAGAATGATCTGGGTTGGAAGTGACCTCCAAAGCTCATCTAGTTCAAGCCCCCTCTGCAGTAAGCAGCAGCATCCCCAACTAGATCAGGTTCCCCCGAGCCCATTTCTAAAATCCAGCCAAGACAAAGCACTTTTAACACCTACCACAATTACCAGATTACATCTCACAGAAAGCCTAAAATTTAACTCTGCTCTGTGCCTATTCATGTAGTGTTGTTTTAAAAACTTGTTATTGGTAATGCCCTACCTTTAATCCTATCTTATATGAGGCTGAAAAAAACAACAAGCTCAGCTGCTCTTTGTCAATTACCTGAATTAAGTATAGGTACTTAAATTAAATGCACATTAGAAATGTTAATTACTAGAGTATGGAGTTATTCATGGTTATATAAAAATACTAGCAGGCATTTTTAGGATCAAACAATTTCTCATGGTTTTGTCATAAGCTGTTTCATTTTTTTCTAAACACATAGGCCAGTTCAATAAAACAAAAGGTGCACTTTGATGTCAACATATTACACTGACTTATTTAAAGAAAATAATTAGCTAAATTCCTAGAAGTCAGTGTAGAATCCAACAAATTATGGGCTCCTTGAAAAATGCACTGAAATTACTAACAAACAAATCGCAGTAGGTTTCTTCATTTCCACTTCCTTACCGAGAGATGAGAAGAAAACTTAAATTTTAATTATTAAACTCATGCCAAATTCTGAAATAGGTTGTACTTCCAACAGTTTTTCTTTTAAGGTACATTGTACACGAGTACTGTTCCCTTCCATTGTTCAAATGTTCGTGGTTGCACTCAGAGTCATCTCTGTTAAACAGCCTGTAGTCTAAAGCTCAGGAAAACAAAAAATGAAATAGAAAGATATTTCACTTCATCTTAAGAAATCTTAATTCTTTGTCAGTGACATGTGACCTAGTTAGTTCAGTGCTGAGAACCTGCTAGGCGTAAGTTTCCCTGCTAGAAAGTCCATTGTGTCTCATGAAAAGACAGCTACAAGAATCAGTTGATATATTATTGAATTTATAATGTTGCAATACTCTATGAAATACACTATCAAGTAGGGGGTTTATGAACTCTCCATTGAAGAATAATAAATTTAAAACTGTTGCCAGCATGTAGCTCTCCTACTGCAGTTAAGATTAATGCAGCTGCCATGAGGACATATGCAAAAATAAGTCAATTTTATTTTTAAAAAATTATTAAAAAATGTTCAGGACAACATTTGGATGTCTGGAGGCTACAGTAGCACTTCCAACTAAATACATCTGCATCTTGCCACTTGCTTTACAATTATGTTTTGTCTTTATTTTCACAAAGTGCTAATCTGTAGACCTTGTGGTATTGCATTCTTTTCGACTGGAACTGAATTCAAAACAGGCAAAGTCATAACAACTAAGGAAACAAAACTTTTCACAGTGCTCGGGTTTTCAATATCAAGAAGGAATCCCCTTAATATGCAAAATAATTTACCTAAACATAAACAATTTAAACTTTTTTTCTTGTCTGATAAAGATGAGATCAATTAAAACACCTGCTCTGAGCATGGTTTCAAGCAACTGAGCTCACAGCATAGAGAAAATCTGAAGCAAGTGGCTCAAATTTATATTCAAACTCTGTTACCACCCAGACAGTGCATATTACATCCAGAGAAAGAATATTTAGAAGTAGTACCATGACTATGAGCCAGCAATATGCTTTTGTAGCTATAAAGGGCAATGTCATTCTGGGTTGTACTGGAAGTGCTGTGATTAGCAAGACAAGAGAAGTTCTCCTCCCCCTCTACTCTGCCCTTGTGAGGCCATATCTGAAATACTGTGTCCAGTTCTGGGCCTCTCAGTTCAAGAGGACAGAGAACTCCTTGAAAGAGTCCAGCACAGAGCAACAAAAATGATGAAGGGAGTGGAACATCTTCCTTTTGAGGAGTGACTGAGGGAGCTGGGGCTCTTGAGCTTGGAGAGGAAGATACTAAGGGATGACCTTATTAATTTTTATGAATATGTAAAGAGTGAGTGCCTAGAGGATGGAGCCAGGCTTTTCTCAGTGATGCCCAATGACTGGACAAGGGGCAATGAGTGGAAGTTGAGGCATAGAGAGTTCCATGGAAACATAACGAAGAATTTTTTCACTGTGAGGCTGATGGAACACTAGAACAAGCTGCGCAGGGTGGGTGTGGAGTCTCATTCTCTGGTGATATTCAAAACCCACCCGTATGAGTTCCTGTGTGATCTGGTATAGGTGATCCTACTCTGGCAAGAGGGTTGGACTAGATGATCTTTCGAGGTCCCTTGCAACCCCTATCATCTGTGATTCTGTGAAAAGTACCACTACATCTTTACCATTTATTATTTACAAACAATTCAATTGCTTGAAAACAAAATCTAATACAGAACCAAAAATTCAAGTAACACAGGAACGGAAGAGAAAGGCAACCACCCTAGAACAACCTTGTTGGTTTATATACACTTCCCAAAAGAGATCCAGTCAGTATGAGCACCAAACCCACAACTATGAAATGTCTTGGGAAGACAGTATTTTCCTAGTTCCTGCGAAACATATGAATTTGTAGAGGGACATTTACAGAAGATGCTGTATCTCCAGTTACAGTGCAAACCAAAAAGAAACCCTTGGCTCTAATTATTCAGAGAGAAAAAGTCCAAAGAAACTAAAAAAATCCAGTGATTGGTTAAATCCTGAACCCAAGAGTAAAATGCACCACTGAGATATCTAACAGACTCTAAACCATACATTCTAACTTCAGCTTCCAGAGACAGAAGAAAGATCTCACTAACAAAAATGACATGAAAATGTCTTATTATATTGAAATATATTACTGTAAAACACCTACAAAGAGCTTGTTTTTAATTTTAGCTCTAACATAATGACCTGGTCACAGAAGTCAAGACAATGTAGCTCACCATAATTCCTTTAAATGCAGTTTAGTGATACAGCTGTTGACAGCCTCTCTAAGCACCTGACTGAAATCAATGGTATGAATTATTTAATGACTTTTAAAAAACATTTTTACCTAATAAAACAACTTTCTTAGTCAGTGACAGCTGTATTAGTTTTTCGCTATCCTAAAACCAGAACAATGTGTAATACTAACAGACTTTTTATCTGGAAAAAATCCCATCTAAACTAATACTTACTATTGATTTCTGCAAAATTAAATTCTATCTCCAGATGTATGAAAAATGGAAAACTACATCCAGGTCATCTTCTTAAAAATGCATTTAAGAAGCTTCCACAAAGTTAGGGCTTTTGCTTCAATGGCAGGTTAGGAGGTTGGGTTTTTTTTCATTTAAATAACTTTAAAAGCTACAAGAAGAGATGCAACAAACAGACAAACTTACAAAATTCAATACACAATGGTCATGGTCAAAAAGAATTTTTAAAAAATAATAAATTCACTTGTCCCTCCAACAACTGGATATTGTGTGATCCTGATGAAGAACACTCCTATGTGATCTGCCCTACTGTCTTTTAAAAGCATTCTTACAAAAGATGACTTATGAGGATGCCTCACAAGCAGTGAGAAAGTACCACAATTTCAAATGGAATGACTTCTCTGAAGAACTTCAAAGAATCACCTTCCAAAGGAAGTGACCAGAACGTTTCGGGCAAAACACTCAAAGAGAAGTTATAGTCCATTATCCTGTATTCTCTCATTCATACCTACCATGGAAGCTGCCCCTCTGTATCCAGAACCCTCAGACTATTCACCTCAAGCCTTGGAGCACATTTTCCACATCTTTGAAGTTTCACTCTCAAATGAGACTCTTATTATGCAGGCCAAGTAGGATGTTATTTATCTATTCTGCTGGACTGACACTGTGATGTTCAAATTTCACTGCTGCAACTGAGGGAACAGTGCCATAAAAATGTTTGCAATCAATTCATCAAAAGTTAAGAAGGCTACACAGTATTACACCTGGAAAGGACTTAGTACATATATTAAAACATTTCTTGTCTTCAGAAGCTTCCAAATCCGTATCTGCGTTTTAAATTGTAATCTACACCTATCTGAAAGTATGGTTTGTTGCCAAATAAATAACAAAGCTGTTGAAATTCCAATACTCATTATGCAACATGCCTGAAAGACACCTTTGGAAATGCCTCTCAGAAGGAAAGTGATGTGATCAACAAGAGTAGCAGCCTTGTCCTTGTCCTCACCTACAGTTATTCATCAGTTGGAAGAAATGCTTGTTGCATCACCGCATCATGTATGCACTGTAATGTTTTCAGTTCCACCTTTACATTTTCTTTCTTTCAAAAAGTCTTTCAAATAAGAGAGAGGAAGGACTATAAAGCAAGCAAACAACTAGCCTGACATTTGAAAAAAAAGTTCAATTCTCTGCTCCAGCCCAAGGTCAGAAACAAAGTCTAAGGGATTAACTCAGTATCTCCCATTACTCATTGCTTGTACATGTGAACAAAAGTAAATCCCGATTGTACAGACTGCTGTGAAGAAAGACACGAGGCACTCACTACCACAGCCACAAGGACTACAAAATTTAGATAGGCTAAAATACTGATAACAATTAATTAACATAGCTAGGTAAGCATGCAGAGGAATAGCAGTTCAGAATTCAGAACTAAATGACAGGTTAAAAATTCAGTCTGTGAAGACTTACATTCTACTGTTTTAAATGAGACTTACACTCACCAGCAATGAGTATTTCAGAAACACCTCAGACTAAAGGCAGACACACTTCTTTTTGCAGCTCCTTATAGCAGGAAAGCTGTGCCAAATAAGACTAGAATTACTGAGGACACATCCTGCTCCTTCGGTAAGTTGGATGGTTGTTGGTATTGCAATACAAGACTGTAGTTTATCAACAGCCTTTGTCATATTTTTCCAGTAAGGCAACTCAGTGTCTTTGCTTACAAATACCATATTTAAAATGCATGCATTGTAACAGAAAAAATGGAGCTCTAATTGTTGACGGGGAAAGAGATTTCTGTGCTGACACCTTCAGCATTATACAGCTGTCTAAAATCAGGTACATGCAAAGAACTGACTGAAAATATTTCCATTGAATCGTGAGGGTTACTCAAGTAGCTATAGATCTGTTTGATGTTTCAAGCTGCAAATAATTACAAGCTAGGGAGTAAAATTTTCTTGAAAAGATGTTGTATGATTTTGTTTGATAATGAAACCCAAATCAGGCAAGCGGTGTCTTTTTTAAAAATAGTATTTATAACAATATTTTGCTCTAGTACAGAGCTTGTGATTGAAATATCTGAATAGCACTTGAGCTAAAGGTGCCTTTCTAAGGGTGGTACTATATAAAGACAACTTCAAATGTGCTAGGCATCTTACTACCAAAGGTAATTTTAGAGATCAGTATGCAGAGGGACAAGCTACAAGTTCTACTGAAAATCATGACAAAGACGGCAGCAGATCAAACAAACAAACAAACAAACAAACAAAGTAAATCAAAGCAAAACTTGAACATTTCAATTTCTTGCTGTGTGCTTAAAATTATTCTCTGGTGCATATTCTGGATATATTACGAAACAGTTTCCACACTGAAGGGAGGTCTAGCTAATAAACATTAAAAAGGAATTGATAAAACTGCAGGGTAGTTCTATCTACAACACAAAACTTTCACAAAATCACGTTTGGTCAACAACAAGCATAATTACAAAATACTCTACTTCTTTGGAATGCTGCCAACCTCCAGCAACTGCAAAAAACCTTGCTGCCACTACCCTGCTCAGGGAACAGAATCTCCTTCCTCCCTTCTCAGACTGCAGCCAGAAGACAGAATAGGTGAAATCAAACGACTACAGCAGCATTGCTCACACACAATACAATGTTTTTGAGAATTATTACCACTAAAATTTGTAAACTTCAGGCTTAAAATGGTATAGCAAACAATAGCATGACCTACAGGAGTCAATGTACAGGACCAGGGAAGAAGTTTCTGTAGGACTTACTAAGAGAACAGCAAGGAGGACTAAGGACTAAGCAAACCACTGTCCTAGTTTCTGCCTGATAATCAGAAGTGTTCCCACAGGCCCTCAGACAACTCCATTTCAGACCAATGCTGCTTCTGTTCTACCTGAGCCAGGAGTTTTCCCTGCTTCCCTGCAAAGTCACTTTGTTCTACCTCATTTCTACAGAGGGAACACAGACACTCCAAAACTAGCATACCATTCCAATTTAGGAAAAAAACTTCACTGGGGATTATCTGTAAGTGAACACCAGGCTACTGAGAAAGTTTCTCAATTAAGTTTTTCCAATTCCTATCACTAACATCAAAAGTTAGAAATAGGAAGCAGAAATCCTGCCCTTTAACACAGAAATCCATCCTTTTATTCACAGATTTTAATGTAAGGAAAACCTCTCTAGAACAATATAGTCTCAGACAAAAAACGATCCTTGCATTGAGTCAGCATCTGTTTGTTAAAACAGGTAAGAGTCTTGGATTACACAATAATATATACATACCAGTATTTTTAAAACATCTTTTAAATGGTGCAGTGATACTTTGATACTGATCTTCTAGGCAGTCATACAA
This sequence comes from Eubucco bourcierii, assembly GCA_013396675.1. Taxonomy (NCBI): domain Eukaryota; kingdom Metazoa; phylum Chordata; class Aves; order Piciformes; family Ramphastidae; genus Eubucco; species Eubucco bourcierii. Next base: position 90,211 of record VWZE01016019.1, read on the forward strand.
AGGAATACCTTTCAAGTTTGAAGTATTTTGATGTTATTGTGAATGTCCTCAGTGATACAGGGAAAAAAACCCAACCATAACCACTTTCACATATGCAGGTTGCATTAATCTTTCTAATACTCTTTAATGTTCCTACCAAGAAGCCTTCTGGGAGTTTAATTCACTCAGTGTCTGACAGTCACATGCAATTAGCAACCTGTAAAAATATTAATCTGTAAAAATTCTGAAAACAATTTAAGCCAAAGACTGATTTTGAAATGCCTTGTCTAGTTAACTACACAGACAATTGTCTTACAAATGCCTATCAGAGAAAAAACCATGCAGCAGATTTTCTTTAGCACCTGGAAACACATTCTCATGGATTTGTAATAAGGAATTGTAAGTATGACAATTCTTTTTCAAGCAGCACCAATTAACAGATTTGGTCTTTTATTTGGTGGATCAGAAGTCACTGTTATTATCTGCACAAATCTCTGAGTCTTCATCTACATTTAGGTATTTTCTGAATGTTTTCAGTATCACTGGCATTATCAGTTAGGAGGATGTCAGCATCACAAGGATTCCTCACTGAGCACCCATGAAGTGTTTTCATCCTCCACCTGCAGAAGAGCAATAGGTCCCTGGCCTTTTTAAAAACAAACACATCGGCACGGAGAAGGCAGCATGTTGCGAATTACAACTCCAAGCTTACCACTGACCTGTGTCCATATGGCAACTGCGTAAAAGAGAAATGAATCACAGGGACCTGTTTTTTCTGCCACGGTACAGATAAACTCTGCATTCACCAGTAACAGAGAGAAATAGATGGAATTCCCCAATAAAAATCCTAGAAAATTACTTTTTGTGATGCAGCACTATGACTCCAAAAGTCCTTTCACCAACAATTCAGTGCATTATACAGTTGCACATTTCTGCTAAGCTTCTAAGCAAACTATCTTCAGAGTTCATAAATCATGTGTCTTCCTACCTTGATGCTCAAGCTGTGGACTTTCCTTCTGCCAGAGGCCAATCCAAATACCCTGGCCATATCAACCACTTCTGATGACCACAAGTCAGCTTTTGATAGACTTAAAAAAAATTGTAAATGCTGGTTTTTCAACATGATGTCTTTTTTTTTTTTTTCCCCTGTCTGGGCTACAGTCTGACCTAATAAACAAAGTTAACCTAACTGGCAGAATTCAGCATAAATTTGTTGCCAATTAGATCATTCAGACAGCTCCCCAACCTCTCTTTTTGCCTCTTCTAATTTTAGCTGTTTCTTTGCTTTACATCTGTCAACTGGGACCTTTATGTAAGTTTGTGCAATTTCACTGGGAAAAATGCAACTATTTAAAGAAAGAAAAATATATGTAGCAGTGCAGTGCTAAGACATGAGTTCTGAAGGAACAAGCAGGTGGCACAGTAATTTTTTTTCTTCAGTTCCAGATTTAGCTACTGCCTTCTATATACTCACCTCCTACTGACTGAAAACTACAAAGTCTAACTCTAGAAGCAGAATCATTGGAGGAAGGAACCAAATATCCTGTTTAGGGAAAAGATGGAAAAGTAGATGGAGAGAGATACTTGGAGATCCAAAGCAGCATCAGTTTTCCAAAGTGGCACCATCACCAATACTCTATTAAGTCCGATGAGGCTTTGTCTCAAAATCCTCCAAAGAAGGAAGGTTCAAGCTCTCTGGGTAATCTATTACATACAACTACTGCCCTTCCTGTAAACAATTTTTTGGCCAGTGTTCACTCTTTCACTTTGAAACTTTTCAGTCACAAGTTTTGGCTAATTTACATCATTTGCCACCAGAAAGAAAAAAAAAAAAAAAAAAAAAGCTTGGTTCCACCATTCTGCAACTGCCATTCAAACATGCTATTAGATTGTCTCTTTGCTTCCTCTTAACCACACTGTCAAGCTCCTTTATCCTTTCTTTGTAGATTATGTGCTCTACACTCCAGACTGCCTTGGTAGGTTGCACTGGACCCTAACCACTTTCTCCACATTCACCCTGAAGTGGAAAATCCAGAACTGGACACCATATTCTGGATATATCCCCAGAGGCTGAAAAGTCAGATACTAACTTCCTTCACTCTGCTAACCCTGCGTCCTCCTGTGTAAGCCCTTTTGCCTTATTCACAGTTGGCTCATTCTCAGGATTCACTGTAACCCTTGGCATCTTTTTCAACAAGACTGCCCTGCATGAGCACTTCTTACAGGCTTCATGAACTTCAACAAACAGACTGTTCCTCCAATCCACACCTCCACAGCTTCCAAATAAGAAATCTGCAAGAGACACGGCCAAAAGCTTTACTAAAGTCAGTGGCATGCACTACTACCTCCACAGACCACTTTGCAGTCACTTCACGACAGAAGGCAACAACAGATTGCCAAGCATGGTTTGCCTCCTTGGAAATTCATACTGACTGTTGTTACCTTCTTGCCCTTTACATGTCTGGAAATGGACAAGCTTCAGGATCTTCCAAGGGACTGGATGAATATTGTCAGCCAATAGATCTCCAGGTGCTTTGCTTGCCTTTCTTAGGGTAAAGTATAACATTATCCTCTTTCCAGTCATCAGTGACCCCTCACAAATATGTTACACTTCTCTAAGCATTCTCCATCCTGTTGTTTCCATGTTGACTCTCTTATTCTTCCTCCCAATCCACACTTGCACAGGGAGACATGAAAGAACACTTTACTTCAGCACAGAAAAAGGAGTTCTGTTCTTCACCTTTTCCATGTTGCCTGTCCATCACTAGGGCAGTCAGCCATAATCGCCTTGAACTTCCTTTTGCTACTAGCACGCCTGCAGCCTTTTAACTTTATCCCACTCTAGTTTTAGCTTCAGAGGGGCTTTAGTCCTCCTCTGCTCCTACACCTCCAAGAACGGAAGCAACACTCATGCCTCTTTCTACTTCCCATGTATACTCCCTTGTTAGTTTTAGACACTGAGATGTTCCCTGCTTGTTATGATGTTTGTGTTTGGCATGATGCTTGTGAGCACTCTGCCATCAAGAAGCTTCTAAGCATAGAGTGTTACTTATCCTCCTCCTGACCACCCTCCACGAGCACCCTGTGACCACACAGGAGTCATGTTCACTGTTTGCCCAGGGCTCCACGACTCGAGTCACACCACAAGCTTGTGACTCTACTAGGATCTGCAATTCTTCTCATTCCCCAAACCGTGAGCTAATATTAGTGTACAGAGTGCTGATGAACATGAAGGTAAATTGGAACTGTTGTCAGTTTCTCCAGTGGGCTGCAGTATTGTGCATGTTCCTGTGGGATTAACTGTCTGCATTCCAAGACAAATAAGGAATTGTTTACATAGATCATTTAATATGTTTGCACATCACCCTCTGCATCTGTCCCACTCATCCTATATCCAGAAAGGAGGTGCCCAGAAATGCACAGTTGCAGACATTATCTTCTGTTTCATTCTGTATTTCTTTTCTTATCACTTATTTGTTAACCTCAGCTGAATACTGAGTTGATAGTCTTTAACAAAATGCCAGGATCACAGAACTTTAGAGGTTGGAAGGGACCTCCAGAGATCATCAAGTCCAACCCCTTGCCAAGTGTGCTGGTTTGAGGCTAATTGGAATATTTTAATGGAGAAAATTAGAATATAGGCTGTGAAAAGAAAACAATGGTGATATCTACTTCACTCACAGGCTGGCTGAGATGTGCAAGAACAAGAACACAAACATAGATATGACTCTCTCTCTCAGAGTTTTGGGCTCTCTAGCTGTTTTTGGTCTTGGTCTCTCTGTTGAATAACCTAACCAACCACTCTCCTTCTAACTCCCCTGGCCAATCCTCCAAACTCACCTTGTGAGTAAGGCAAACTCCAGGGTAAGGCATAGGGGTGGGAAGAAGGTGGAAGGGTGGTTGGGAGCCCCTCCTGGGGACTCTGATTTCTGGGAGGCGGGTTGTGTTGCTGTATTACCTTTAACTTGTACATTTCTGTAAATAATCCTGTATATTGTGTATATATCTGCTAGTATATTGTGCTAAGCTGTAAATATAGCTTGAGTCCTTAACTTCCA
>VWZE01016019.1:94407-115914 GCA_013396675.1 Eubucco bourcierii
TTTTTTTTTGGGGCATTTCAACACGGGGCTAATTAAATTTGATGTATTGCTAATGAAGTCTGGAAGTTAAGATGAAGTTATTTTACATATTTTGGGGGGTAGCCTGGCCAGCATTCCTCATTTGGGTCTATTGTTTGATTGCTGGGAAGATTGATTCCTTTCTGATTGATTTAATGTGGATAAAGCTTAAAAGAATGTTTGGAATTATGGAGAGTATCTTTTTGGCTGGGTTGGTTTTAATATCACTGATACTATTACCAAATCTGCTTTTAATAAGTCAGGAAATATTACAAATACAAGAATTTATTCAAATCTCTGATGAGAGTAATTCTCCCCAAAATTGAAGTTCCAGACCCCTGTAGTGAATTATATAGCCGTAACACAGTGCTGTATTTGTCATGTGTGATCTTAGCCCTAATAATCCTGGGTTTATGTCTGATTGCTGTGGTATGCATCAAGAATTCAACTGTTGCTACCTTAAAAAAGCAGGCAGGGAAAGGCAGGAGACATAGTTCAAAAAGTTCTCAAGTTGGGGAAAAGGAGGTGGTATCCCTTGGCCAGAGTCCCACAGGAGATAACGGCCAGCCTTCTCAAAACAAAGCTTTTTCGGGGGGAGAGCAAGAGGGGGCTGCCATGTCCACCGTTGCCCCTCCTCATGTAGGTTCTGGGAATTCTTCCAAGAGCATCTTATCTAACAATAACATGGCAGGCAGACAAGGTACAGGTCCAGCTGCTCAAGTCTCTGCTGTCTCTTCAGGCAGTTCAAATCCCCAGGTAGCAGATTCTAACCCTAAACCAAATTCAACTTCTCAGGTGGCAGGTCAGACCTGCAGTGATTCAGATCCACTAGAGCTATGCTCATACTTCTGCTCTTGTGCTTTTCTAAATCCTTTATGGACAGTTCCACTGAGATAAGCATAGCATTTATTTAGAGTCCCTCCAAGGTCTACAAGACTGGTAACGGTTCACAGGGAGAGAGACAGAAAAGGAAGACAAAATTCCTTTATGTGGGTGCCTTGCAATATGTCTATTATTTTAGTTATACATTTAACTTTAAATTCAGTTAACTTCTATGATTCTTGTTATGGCATCAAGGTGCTCTTAAGGACACAGGACTGCCTGCCCAAATGTTCAACAGGAAGAAACACTGAAAACAGGTACTGAAGAGAAACATTTGCAAATGTGACTTGCAAGCTCCTAGTGGAAGGTCCAGGATATGGCTAGAAGCCTCACATAAACTTTGTATTTGCCAACTGTTCCATTACATTGTCAGAAGTAACAATAAGAGTATTTAACGGTGCTGAAAACCTAGTCTGTAAATAGGAGAGTTCCTTAAAACAAAATTAGACAACTTTTCTCAGTTAGCATGCTGGGAAACATTTTCACATACTGTAAACCAATAGTTAACACTCTCGAATTTTATTATGAAGAGGAAGAGTAGACTTGAGCTGAGAACCTAGTATTTGTCCAGAATAGACACGATGAATATACAATTGACAGTCTAACTGCAACTCCAACACAAAGTGATTTAATAAAATGCTCATACTTCAGAGGGGACAGGATTGATTTGAAAATAATACACATCTTAGGTGTTTACACCTAGAAGGAAATTATCTTTAGTCAGAAAAGAATAATTGAGAGTACAGTTCGATCAGTCACTTAGGTAGCACTAAGCCCCTACACCAGTACTTCTTTGAAAGCAGCGAGAAACCATTAATCCTTAGAACATCTTCAATTTTATGCACACTATCTTTGTTGTAGCTGCAACAGTGCACAAGAAAAGCTATTCAAGCAACTAAGTACTTTTCTACCACTGCACAAAAGCAGACGATGGCTTTCATGGTACCATTTGGACTAGCAAGTACCTAGAGATCTGTGCTATTCATTAAATCATTCAATCCATCTATTAGTTTTCCTTGCTGTTGCACAGAAAACTGAAAGCTAAGCTCTAGAGTATCACCTGACAGATAACTGAAAGAAAGATGCATTCACCCATAGCCCTTGCTTTGAGAAAAACTCACTTCCCAGCACACACTCTCACCATATGATCAGACCACGATGCCTGTTTAGTATCTCACTGGCCAAATCAGCTCAGGCATAATTATTCCATTTGCACTTCTCACTGAGGTAAACTAGATTTCATTACAGCTAAACTTTATAGAAGTAGCATCATCACAGCAACTTTTAACCAGGTATGAGGAAAAAAAAAAAAAACCAAACAGTGGACCTGAGAGTTCTAAATATGACCACAATAGCACATTAATTTATTTTCAATATTAACTCAGAATAACATAGTATCAACCAAACAAGTGGGTTATCTTTTCTATTAGTCATAGAATTTTGACAGGCAAGCGCCTGTGAGGGATGAATTTCATAAACTCTGTGCATCTTCTAAGTTAGCAAATAGCTTGAACAGTGATAATTACCCTAAGCACTACTTTTGTAGGTATGTGATCTCCTAGAATATTATGTGATGGAAAATTAGAAAAGAAAAAAAAAAAAGCTAATAACTTTTGATGTTTTTAACAGCACATGAATTATCAAAGAAAATGGACTGTTTGCAACCATCATTTAAGATGAAGTCCAATGATCTTTATGAGCTTTTGGCTCAAACAGCCACTCATTTAACATAAGTTGACTGTGACTGTAATTAATCAATCACCTTCTCTTGTCCAGCCACAATTTCTCTGGCTGAAAATTTCAAAGCTCTGGTAGATTGTCCAATGAACACAGGAAAGCAATATATTTGTATAAACCAAGCCTAATCCTATTATATGCTGCTGACCAATTTTTTAAAACCAATGCATCCATTTGAAAAACTGGGGGGTTTATATAATATACTGAAATGTTGAACCACAGAAATAGCCTAAAGATCACACATTAATAGAGTACTTCATAAAACTGCTGGGTTGCTATCCGCATAACTACACATGGAAAAATCAAGTACCAAGTAGAAGAAATGCTCCTCCAGTTTTTCATAGTTTTTCTCCTTACTGACAAATATTTAATCTACCTTTCTATCAGTAGTAACTGCCTGCTTTGCACAACTGCTTACAAGCCAGTTTTACATTTCTGTATTTTCCACAGAGCAAGAGGAAGATCAGTATCAGTGCACAGAGAAAAGTGCAGTAACTAATTTTCAAAAACCTGGGACCCTTTTTTCTCACAGACAGGAGGACTGCTGGTGACCTCTTATTAGTTTAAAGTGTCAGCTGACAGTATTTGATAAATGCCATCACATAGGCAATATTGCGGCAAGAAAGTCTCATGCAAGAGAAGCACAGAACAAGTACAAAATCAAGTAAAACCAAGTAACTGAAAGAATCCCTTCCCAGCTGTTGCTCTAAATGTAAAACAACATAAGAACACAAAATCTCTTGGATTATTATAAATACGGTTTCTTTCTGTAGAAGTAATTTTAAAAACCTCATGTGGGAAGACACTAATTTCTCCATTCCTCACTAAAATGGAAGCCTAATGACCAGGGAAATAATCAAGTACCAAGCAAAAAAGAAACTGCATAAGCACAAAAGAAGAAATGAGACTATAGATAAATATTCTGTAAAATAGCAAGGCAGGCTGTGATTATCTATGAAACAAATTTCCACTAACATCTGGGCATCTAAGGAAACCTATTTCAAGAACTCAGAGGGCTTCAGGCACTATGAAAATGGATACTGTTTGTAGAGATTGGCATGTGCACAGCCGCCCCAACTGCACATCAACTCACCCACAAGTTGCATTTCTTATCCATTACAATACAGCAACTTCCTAATGATAACAGGAATAGAAATGATAGGAAGGAAATTAAAGAACCAAGTTAAGAAGCCAAATCTCTAACGTTTGGCAAGCAAAACATTTACAAACCAACCCTTCATGGCCTTCGATTACAAGCTCTTATATTTACGCATAAGGTTTGAGAACAGAATCTTACCGTTCCACATGCTGAATGTCCAGTTTCCTGGACACATTTTGCACAGGGTCCAGGTAGGAAATGAGAGGAAACCAAATACCTTTCATTGGGCCAAACCCACACTGTGTCATGCAGCACAGCATAAGCTTGACCTCAGAAGGAATTGTACTCCCTGTGAAGAACACAGAGCTCCTCTTTGTTATTTCAGTCAGTTAGGAAGTATCTTAGCATCTCCTCTCACCTTCTTTCTCTGTTAACATTAGACTTTTTTTAAACTTTTCTTACATTTTCTGGACCCTTTCTAAGACATCCTTTCTAAGCTAAGTGGGACCAGAACAGCACATAGTTCCAGAACTATACTGACACTCCCTGGATTTACACCTCCCAGAGAAAAACATAAAAAAGGAACAACAACAAAAAACCCAAACCAAACAAACAAACAAGGTATCATGTGAGTCCATGTGAGTGCTGGCACAGTTTAAAAGACCATTTGTATATAACAATTTCTAATGCAGAAAATTCAGGTTTCCTGGATCCAGTTTCTCTTTGCAAAATAAATACTAGCAAAGAATGAAAAATGAGTATTCTAGGAAATACAGCCAAAAAGATACAAAATGGTTTTAGGGAAAAATATTTTTTTTAAATAAGTAAATGCTAGAAATAAGGATGTAGGAACAATCCATCTCAAAGTTCATCTGTATTTGTTGTTTGTCAAAGGATTTTTAATCCATTTGTCTAACAGATGACATTCACACCATAGGCAAATGAAAACACTGAACAGCTGGGAAATGTTATACTTTCTTCCACTCTTTACTACACACCAAGCCAACTGAGGATCTGGCTCAGGTGGAAGTGCAGGCAAGTAGAGAGGAAGAAATAGATTCATCTCTCCTGATCTGCATCACTATTTTAATACAGTAAGGGACAAGCACTGACAACTTCAATTCTGGTTTCTCTTAGCTTATAAGTAATTTGGTTTGAACCTGTACCAATGCTCTTCCACTAGAAGGTTTCTTATGAGAAGATAAAGTGCGTAAAGAGAAACAGAAACTCAATCTCTTCCAGTTCTCCCACAAGAAAGGAACAGACTGGAAGAAATCAGCATTTATCTAGCATCACTGGAACTACCGGGCCCAGCAAAATATAATCAGTATGTGTTTATTTTAAGGAGTATCAGGAAAACATGAGACATTACAGAAAGAAGAAAACCAGTCAAACAAAAACACACACACAAAGCTTTTCACTAAATATCCTAAGTGTATTTCCTATGGTTTTCTCCCAAATATTGTTGTTACCTATCTTCTGCTGCTCCCCAGTGCTTCTATTCTTAGTCTCTGCAATGCAGAAAGTAAACAATGAAATCAGTAGCAACTTGAATTTATCTCCTTCAGGACAAACAGATAACAGGATGAGGAAGTGCCAAGAAACAAGAAACCTAGAAATCCTAAAAAAATTCATAGAAGACCAGAGGAAAATCAAACCAAACAAACCACAAATGAGAACCACAAAGCAAAAAAACAAAAGAGAAAGGAAACATTAAATGGGGGCTTGGAGGGGAACACTGTGCATTGCCTTAAGGAAAAGAAACCTTGAGGGAAACGTGGAGCTAACAAAGGAAGACAGAGGTCCTAATGGACACCTCCAAATAGATGGTAGGGCTCCATTTTGGGGAATTAAGGAGCTTACTAGACTCCCCATACAGTCTGTTAAAAAAAAAACAAAACACAAAAAACCAACAAAAATCCCAGATGTCAGTTACTAGTTTGGCATTTCCTAAACTGGTTTATAAATGCAGATGACAGTGCTAAAGGACAGAAAACCTAACACTGCATGTGATAAAACAAGGGATACTACAGTACTCCTATCTGACAAAGGAGGATTCTGACAAAATCTTTTAGAACTCTAAGGGGGAAAAAAAACAAAAAACAAAACAAAAAAACCCCACCACATATTAAGAGTCATTAAGAGCATTTTTGTTTTCTTTTAATGTTCACATAGAATTCAGCATAAAGCAGCTGGAATCCTGGTGACTACATGACCCCAGAGTATTCTGAAAAAAACAGCCATGAGAATAATTTTAAATGTTGGCAAGTGCAGTATTACCAGTCAGAATGCAGATAATGGTTTTCTGATTGCACAAATCAATTTTCATCACTAGTAGCAATTACGATTGCTGACAGCAGCTACAGCAGACTATGTACCATACTGCAAGCAATGCATTCCAAGAATATAAACAGGGAGGATACAGAGAAAACCGAGCTGCTTAATTTAAAACTAATGATGATTCCTCACTGCTTGAGGATGCCAATATCATCAAAACACATCTGAAAGATTACCCCTGCTCATCAGCCAATTAACTCGTTCCTAAGAAGTTCATACCTGAGATACGCAGCCAAGTAGAGCTGTTGCATCTGAAGTCCATGAGAAAGTTGTAAACACATATGGCAAGCTGGGAAGTGGCTCAGAGTAATACCAGAACAAACCAAGGTGCAAAATAAACAAGTTTGAATAGTCTGATATAGCTTACTTGTGGAATGCAATCATCTGCATAATATTTGTACAGACAGAAATGCTTTTCAGAACAGAACAGAAAAAGAAATCCAGAAAGAACTTCCATTTCCTAAATGGAAGCTAAGCTGCTACACACCTCAGATTGTTACTTCTGGACTGCAGTTTCCCACATCTTTAGGACTAAGAGTTAAAATCTCAAAAAATTCAGTTCCAGGCATATCTACCGTGTTGTGATGGTTAAGGTATCAAAAGAGTGTGGTAAGGCAAAGAGAATGAGAACATCACACAATAAACAGCAACTTCCTGCTCAAAACATGTACGGAACATAGCAAATGAGCTTCACAAAACAGCTTTAAATTTTGTGCTTTAAGAGGGAGAGAAATTTCAAACATTGGTTATTAGACACTATAGTAGTGTCTAATAACAGATCAATAAATGATGCATTGTTATAATACATGTAATGCTTTGTTTACAAAGATGAAAATGCCTGAATGATGATTTATAATGCTAAAAGAGTTTCCCTCCACCTCCACCTTTGTAATTTGTTTGGTTGCTTAGTTATTTTCTTTTTTTTTCATTTGGGTTGTTTTGTTTGTCTTCTCTTCTTTCATACTGGTGGACATGCTACTCTAGCACTATCCAGTGCCACTTTTTCCTTGGCCAGTCAGCCAGGGCAAACTGACTACAACTGCTCTGCTCAGACTGGAACTGTTGTGGAGGGTGTCAAATCAGAGAAGAAACTGAACAAAAGGCATTTAGCAAGCCAAGAAAAGATATTGCAAACTTACAAATAAATTCATGACCACTCTGAAGCAATCAATTATGTTTAAGTTGCATAGTCTTACAGGAGAGCATAGTCAAAAGATAAATGCTTACATACTGTTGGACAAGGATCACAAAGTTCCAACATTCTATTCATGTCCTGTTTAGGTTTGCAGAACATGGTGCTAATACAGTTAGCAGGAAAACATTCAGGCACTGCTGAAATGGATATCTGAAGCTCAGGTAGGAAGGTCTTTGCTCATGAATATATGTGCTTGCACTTTGCAACGCATAAAGCTTTCTTGTCTGGTTTCTTGAATACCTACTGTTTTTCTAGATACATGTATTGAACTAAAGTATGTTGCTGCATTGATGAAGTGCATATTCAAATGGAAAAATTTATAGAACCTTAGCTACTGGGGTTTAATCATTAGTTTCAGAAAGGCACCTATGAGAAAACAAGAGCTCCAATACTACTTTCCCTGTACTACACCACACTGCTATATGTAGGGAGGCACTTGATGGTGGAAGCCTGCTCCTAATATCCAAAGAGACAGGTAAAACGGAAAAATGAAGCAGAATAATACAAACCCTTGTTCAAAGAGAAAACAGAGTTCAAGCAGTGATTCAAGTAGCCACTCAGTTATTTCCTGATCCGGATCCTCATTCAAGAGCCTGAGTGGAATGCTGCCAAAGCACTCCTTCATTTTACAACTATCAAGAGTCATTTGTAACTATACAATCCAACTAAACAGCAAGAAAACCCACATAATTCAAGAGAAAAAGAGAAATGCATATATGCAAGCACATACTTATTTCAATTAATAATCTCACAATTTTGATAGCTTAAAACCTTTAATAATGATAAAAAAAAATTTTCTTTCCCTCAATGCCAAAATATTTTCCCTTCTGAAATAAACAAATAAGACTAGTCTTTAACGTATTGAAGGCCTTGAAGCTCAGCATCGCAAATCTAAGTTGGCTTCCCAACTCCTGTTTCAATGCTATTAAAATGACACAGACATTCTAGGAACAAAAAGATTCCTAATGAATACTGAACTAAGCAGTAATCTTCCTGGAGTTTAACCTAGCTACTAGAGAAATTTTTTCAGTATTGCTCCAGAAATCTCTGAAAATAATTTGTGATTAAGAAAGACAATAGCCTTTGTGCTCCCTAACACACTAGAAATCCCCTTCCTCTGCTCTTACTAATCTATGTTCCATCTAGCTCCCCTAGATCTGCAACTCCAAATCCTTAGAAAAATAATAAAAATTTAAAGAAATGAGAAGCTTCCTCTAGTTACCATAAATTTGAAAGCAAACCCAAAACAAAGCACAGGGTATAGGCATGTCAGGCACTGTAATGAAGATGCATGTGTTCATTCACTGTGCATCCACCTCATCCCAGCAGATCTTAAGGAGATAAGTGTGCACATACAAGGTCCACAGTTGCCATGAATCTATGCTTCTGCCAGGACTATGAAGAAATTATTTCTATGAAATCACCTCAGCAACTAGCAATTCATTGGCTTACTACACGTAGAGCAGTAGGCTGTCAGCATATATTACATACGATTAAAAGTAACAGTTATGAATATTACACTGATTAAATTCAACTGCTATGGTAAACTAGTTTAAATGGTCAGTCTGATAAATATATTAAAAATTCTCAGTGTGCTGCTGGCTGCAATGAAAATGTTCACAGAAGCGTGCAGAAATGGCAGATCAACTCATCAGAATCCTTCCTTGTTATTTATTCAGAGGTATGACACCAAAATTTTGGGTTCACCATAGACATTCCTAAATGCAGAAAAGGCAGGACTTCTACAGCTTTACTTAAAGCAGTTGAGGTGTTACATTAACTGGAATCATCGACATATCCTTTTCAAAGAGCAAAATACAGGTAACATTTCCATTTAGGTATGTAGTACCCATTTAAACTTATCAAACTTAAATACTGCAGAATATATTAATTTTAAAAATATTTCAGAATCTAAGTTGTTCAGAATCTGCAAATTCTTTTTTTTTCAGTGCAACAGCTTAAACCTGAAATCATGATTCTGCATTAAGAAACCTGTTTGAAATTACTGTATAAGTAGGTTAAAGTGTTGATATTCCAAATTATTGTTTATATGTAGAGGTTCTCAAGGAAATTCAAAACAACAAATTTGTAATGAATAAAGAAAGATACTTTTTTTGTTTGGTTTTTTGTTTTGTTTTGTTTTGTTTTGTTTGGTCTGTGTACAGAAGAAAAAACCCTAACAGACTTTTAACCTAAGGTTAATTAAATTGTTCTAAGAAGTTTGACTTAATAAAGCGGATCTAATTCACATGGTAATTTCAGTTGTAAGCTCCACACAACAGAGAGTAGATTTTGTAGCTGAACAGAAGCATTATTGCTTCATTTTTTACTGTTCTTTGTGGTTTGCAGAATCAAGACTAAATATTGATGAAGAAAACTTCAAATCCTTTGCAACTATCAAACAGCAGTGACAAGATGCAGCCTGTCCTGAGGTAATCAGGACAACACAACGCTCTCATGAGGCCTTCAGTGAACAAAATAAACTCTGGAATCTCCACATCTAGACAATCAGAAGGATTTAGCCCTGCAACCCTGTTCCAGCTCCAAAAATGACTGGGGCATAAAGGAATGGCTCCTCAACACCACCCACAATAGGATCGTAAGAGGTGATCCAGAACCAAAGCACCTCCACAACTATCAATATACAGTGAACCCCATGAGATTTTCCTTAAGAACACTTAGCAACAAACTGATCAGAGGGAATTGGGAATCTGTGTTCACTCCTGTAAAACAATTGTCCGCAATGAAATTACTGTTCACATGCACACAGCATCTAGAGCCTCTAGCCTAAACACCATCTCATGGCTAGATTTCAAAGAAAAGGAAATTCAAGGCAGAAGCAGGGCTATTAGATGGTAACGGTAGTCACAGTAGCCACAGGAACAACACACAGTAGATATGGAATTTTCACAATATCTTAAAGATTGTATTTCTCTCAGTGGGTTATTAGCAACAGCTATCCAAGAGACCTGTCTCTGTCCCTTTCTTCTTTGAATTTTGTCACAAGGTGCTAAGATTTTCTTAGCTCTAGTCAGCAAGCATATCTCAAATCCCACAGAGGGCACTGGAGATAAAAAGACAATGGTGTTTTAAAGTATTTTTCTGGTTAAAATCTCAGCAGAACATAGCACAAGTTGCAGAAAACACAGGCTATGTTGAGGATTATCCCTTGCAGTGATGCAATACAGGCAGCTATCAATGTTTGAATCTGTCATATCTTAAGTACAGCCATCCTGCTCACCCCAGTGTATTTTTGTAGATATGCTCATGTAAATCCCTTCGTAACAGAGCAGAAAGACTCCTAACTTCATTGTGAGACTGCAAAAACCTTATAAAGTATATCAATTATACATTTTGTAAAACATGTAAATTTTCACACACACATACTAATTCCTTTAAGAATGAAAGTAGCAGAGAAGAATTGAAGTATACTTACTAACACTCTATTGCTGTTGCTCTTTTAATTCTCTGCAATTATTCAACAAGAATTTGTTGTTAGGAAAAAGTGCCCCTTTTCAACAGACTACTTGGATCTTGCTCGGGTCAGTTTTCCAGCCTGATAATAATCACTGTCCTCAACTTTATTGCAATGATTTGTCCACCTCATTTTTTTCTAAATCAGAAAAACCCTCTTAAGGGTTGAAACTGGATTTCCCTAGGTTTTCAGCAGTCTTCACACTCCTTAAAGACCTTGGATAAACAGTCTTTAGTCTGATAAACAGCGTTATTTCAGGTTTTTCTCTTTTGCTTGGACACCAGCATGGTGTAACTGTATAGGATTGCTAATGTCTGAATCGATGCACAAAATTGTCATGAGCAAGATTTACCTCCTGGCGCTGCTTACAGATACTGCCCAAATCATTTCTAGCAGATACTGATTTCTTCTTTTAAAGGTAGCATTTCTCACATGATGTTGGGAGCTGATAGTTGAGGATCTCAAAGCAATCAGTGCTGGGGCAAGAAGCAGCACCTTGTCCTGACTGGAGCTCTGCTCCCTGACCTTGACCCACAGACCTTTTCAGTTGCTCCTGCAAAATGCCTTTCCTGTAAAAATATATTTTTTTTTTTTTTAAAAGAAACCAAAACCTTCCTAATCTCATAATTCTTACCTCATCAATATTGCTGTAAGGCATCAGGATAGCAAAACACTGAAATAGCTAATCAAGAAATACAGTCCCCTTTAGCTTCACTGATGCAAACAGCTGCTTGCAGAGCACAGACCTTTAAACCCGGCTGAAACTTAACACAAAAGTCATTTGTGTTTACTAAGAAATTAGCATGTGATAGACTACTGGAAGCAAAAGGGTAAAGTCAAGCACAATGCACTGCACAACGCAGGGAAGTCCTGCTTAAGGTCAGGGACTGAATTCACCAAGTAACACCCAGCTACTCTCTGGAAGCAGCTGCCCACATTGCTGCTGCTTCTGCACAATGCTTTACTTCTTGGTCAAAAGACAGCGCAGTTGCCTAATTTCCTCTAGACTATCTTCAAGCAAACAGTATCAAAATTTGTTTGAGAGGATGAATGGAATGCTATCAGTACTAAGTGAGAAAAAAAAATCCCCCAAAAACTGTTTCCAGCTTTTCTTCAAAAGGAATAGAAGAGAAAACATCCTTCATCTGATTTCACAGCCTTTTGTACTCAAATTTAATTAATGCTCATAAATTGCAAGAAATACTTTCTTCAAAGCATCCCTTAGGAGCCCTCACTACTTACTCAGTTTATTTACTGCATGGGGATTTATCCAAGGTGGAGTCAATAACACTGCAGCTGCCTACTCATCTAATCCTCCGCTCAAGCACATTCAGCAGAGCGTGCCAGAATTGTGTTGTTCAATTCCAGGTACAGAGAGACTGTCCTATCCCAGAGCAGCTGGGTAAGACCTTTCCTGCAGTTGCTCCAGTGAGACCAGAAGAAAGAGCAGGGGAAAGATGTCTCCTGTGATCTTTCCTTTTTGTTGGCTTACACAAACAACTGCACCCATGCCAAGGCATTTAAACTTTTAAATGGAAGAGAAAACCAAAACAAACAAACTGCCCCAACTTAAAATACACCTACTGAAAACCATAATGGAATGTAAAACTGATGAAAAGCTGTGATTAAAAAGGGAAGGGCAGAAATTAAAGAATTATAGGTAGAATAAATTTTAAAAAGTCAGCAAGTCAAGATTCCTGCCACAGGAAATGGATGAACATGTACAGGACAGACAAATCCTAAAACTAAGAATATCGCAAACCAAGAATCTAAGATTAAATTAAGACTCAGGTTAAATCCCACAACTGTCTGTTTAAATGGGTTTAAAGGGTGAAAATAAATAAATTGTAAACCACAAAAGCTTTAGTTCCAAATAAATTCCCTTTTCATTTTGGGAGAAAACAGCATTATGTCCCTGCCTATGGCAGGGGGTTGGAACTAGATGATCCTTGAGGTCCCTTCCAACCTTACCATTCTATGATTCTATGTTAAGAATAACATGCTAGGCCCAGCCCAGCCAAGCAGCCAGGCATAACCAACAAAAGAAAAATAATTATATTAAAGTAGAGACGCATAAATTGTAATTGATGGAAAGTAGTTCTGTGGAAAAAAAAACAAACTCTGCATCCTGGTGGACAACAGGACATCCATGAGCCAGCAAAGTGCCCTTGAGGCTAAGAAGACCAATGGTATTCTGGGTTGCATCAAGAAGAGTGTGGTCAGCAGCTTGAGGTTCTCCTCCCCCTCTACTCTGCCTTGGTGAGGTCTCATCTGTAATCCTATGTCCAGTTTTGAGTTCCCCAGTTCAAGGAGGATTGGGAACTGCTTGAGAGGGTACAGCAAAGAGCTATAAAGATGGTTAGGGGACTACAACGTCTCTCTCACGAAGAAAGGCTGAGGGATTTGGGGCTTTTTAGCCTGGCAAAGTCTGAGGAGGGATGTTATGAATGCTTATAAGTATCTTATGTGTCAGTGTCAGGAGGATAGGGTCAGTCTTTATTCAGCAGTGCCCAGTGACAGGACAAGGGGTAATGGGCACAAACTTGAAAACAACAAGTTCCATATAAATGCGAGGAGGAACTCTTTTCCATTGAGGGTGATGGAGCACTGGAATAGGCTACCCAGACAAGTGGTGGAGTCTCCACCTCTGAAGTCATTCCAAAGCCTTCTGGATGCTGTTCCGTGCAACCTGCTCTACATGAACCTGCTTTGGAAGGGGTGTTGAACTAGTTGATCTCTAACCCTATCATTCTGTGATTCTGCAATGAACTATTACTTAGCGCTTAGAACGGGAAAGTAAATCCATATTTTGGCATACTGGTGAAAAATAAGAAATACTCTGTAACCCAAGAACAGATGCAGTTAAAAAACCAAATACGGGGATTAATGCAGATAGACATGGAACAACATATTATGACAACAGCCGCTTTGAAGTCACTGACTGCTTATAATTGTCGATCAAGTCCTTTGTTACAGCTGTGAAGCTACATTAATACAGTTAAAAGTAACTTTTTTACTCTTTTGGTTCTCCTTATTACTTTCTAAGAAAATTCTATTAATTGCAAAATGAGTTCTGTACGGCAGAGTAAATGGGTCACGAGCCATATTCTGAAGGCACGGGTGAAAATGCAAAGGTTTTTGAGCTTTTAATTTAGGCAGCATCTGTTTTCTAAACTAGTTTCTGTTTCAATAGTGTCTCTGTTTACTGTTTCCTTCTTTCTTTTTTTCACCCTGAGCAGCTCCTAGGAGCTGCTTGAGTCATATCCCACATGGTCTATGGAGAACTTCAGCTATTGTGGTTTCATCTCTAAGATTCTGTGAAGCAGGGAGTGTTATTAATTAATTCCTCTGACACCCAGCAGACAGAAACTGCCACCTTTCTCTACCGTCTGCTGATCCCTTCCATTTACAGGCCTGAATGGCCTGGCTCAAAGCCGGTAGCCTCTCTTAGAGGAAGCATTTTCCCTCAAGTGAGCCCCACTGAAAATGACAGGACTCAGCTGCACACAGTACTGGCAAAAACAGAGTTTAAACAAGAGCAAAAGCCCAACAGTTTTCACTGAAGAGACATGTCAGCTCCTGGAACTTGCACCTTCTTGCACAGAGTGAGCTAAGCACTTCAGGAATAAAATTAAGGAAAGTAATAGCAAGTTTGGACAGCTGGTACTCTCACAGAAATCAAATGCCAATCTCACACTAAGCCTGGGCTAGCATCGTCAGCTTTCCAAGCACAAATGTTGCACAGGAGCGAGGCAGAGGTGCATCAAATTGTGGGTTATCTTAAACGACTCTGAGGGTGTGGCTCAGCATTTAACTTATACTGTACCCACGGATACACAAAATCCTCACAGCAATCATTCTTTGACAGACATCAACTTCATTAATTTTCCAACAGATTCATTTGTTTGGCAAAGAACAGGATAGGAGATGTAAATCAGCAAGCAGATCCTTTTGAGAAGGAATGGGTTTATTTCTCCAGCTGATGAATAACATGACTTTGGGATTGGGAATTTTCCTTCACAAAAAGAGGCAAAATTAACAAACAGCATTTAAGAATGTGGTATAGTTTGATTTGATCAATGTTTTCTCCCTTTATTAAGATGCTTAATCATTCATTCCATGATTTTTTTTTCCAAATTGCTTACTCAATCCATTAAAAACTATGCATTCAATAACATTCAGAAAATTTCTGTTGCTTGACTGGGGAGTCAAGATGTCAATAGCTCTCATGGTTTGCCTTCTCTGAATACAGAATCATACTTAATACTTAGTACAACTAGGCTTTTCATCTTAAAACTGTAATTATTTTCCACTTCAGAACAACAGAACAAAGCATCTTCCTATACTTAAGCCTTCCGGAGCATGGCCAGTTTGCAAAAAAATCAGACAAGGAATTTTATCAATTCTCTCAAGGGAGAAAGATATTTGCCAATTGCCAAGAACAAACCTAACTATTCACGTGAACCATAAGGAGATGTAGAGTTAGAAATAACACACATTACCCTGTCCATATCCTGGAAAAACATGTCAGCTGAATGAAATTCCAGTTTATTACAAACCAAGAAATATGAAAGCCTCTAGGAAATTAGCACCTGCAAGTTATAAACATGACCATGTATTCAGAGAAAGAAAATGGCATCAGCACTGCAGCTGATATTGCAACCCACCTGATACACAGAATAAATAGGTTGCAATTCTAAAAGGCATCCAAAGATTTTAATGTATTTATACACACATACAAGCACACACATATTCATGCTTTCTCAGTATTTCTCCAGAATAACTCATTATAAACACATCAGCACAAAAGAGTAATAAAAGGCAAGCAAACAGAAAATGCCTTTAGAGAGTCATTAATCACAACATTGCTTAAAAGGAATTAAATATTTTAAAACCCAGTTTCAAACCCATAACCAGTACTTTGAGTAAAACAACTGAAATCCTTACCTGTGCATTCTTATTCCTGGCTTCTCTCCTTGCTGCTTTTTCTTTCAGTCTTTTCTCCTAAAACAAAAGAGGCACATTTTAAAGCAAACTCCTGGGTAGATTTGTTGTTGTTGTTGTTCATTTTCTTTTAATATTTTTAAGTTGAGCTAAGAGTTGATCTACCTAGATATTTTTTAGGGATATGTGCTATACTGGTGGTATTCACTCTATCTGTCACTGACAAAAAAGGATAAATAAAGTATCTGATTGAGACATTATTCATTCTTCTTGCTCTTGAAGGAAATAAAAATCATTGCAAGAATAATTCAAACTGACATTTTCTTTTCACCAAGACTTACTACTCTTAAAGGAATGATGCAGATTTTTGACAACATTAGTATTTGTTTCTAAAACAATGTAGTTAAAATTATACCAGGAGATCAAATTCTATTATTTCTCAGTGGTTTAATATGAAATTCAGTCCATTAAACGAACTAAGAACGTAATTTTCCTAACTAAATTGCTGCTAGAGCAACTAGGGAGTGAAAGCTAAAACATGTTTTCCCTAGCCTTCACATCTCTGTTATTAAGAAACACTCTACAACAGCATTTGCTTAGCAATTGCATTGATGCAGAAATCTTCAGTTTCCTCTTTGTATTTTGCCTCATTGATGCTGAAGACACTGTTGTTCCTGCAATGCAACTCTCTCAGCTTCTTTGAGCAATATAAGCTGTAACTTGTGCAAGCACATTTAGAACCAAGACCACTTAAACAAATAAATATATATATATATAAAATAATATATCAGTCCAAGGGCAACACCTGAACACAGAGAAGACTGAGAACCAGACAGATTACGGGAGTAACAAGAAAGCTACAGCTCCTGGAGTCCTGGTGCCATATCATCACAGTGAAGTCACCAAATTATATTGGCAGATACCACATAAAGCTGCTTGGGAAAGCAGCATGTTTAAGTGCAGACCTGGGAAAGGGACAGCACAGCCACAAAAAATTTCAAAACTGATGTCTGAATCCATTTTTTTTTTTTTGGAGCCATCTGTCTGTTATGTGTCCTTCTCTGTTCTCCTGTCTAAACCACAGAAGTGCTAGCTTATTTCAAAACTCTGAGTCAACCTCTTCTCTCCAAATCAAAACTAAACAGTTAGACTTCACCCTCCCACCAAAAAGACGGGGACAAAATTGCATGAGGTTTTGGTCTCTCTGCTTTATACAGTTCTCTAATGTTGTATGCAAAGCTGGCCGGTACAAGCACAATACATTCAGAGTTACATGCAAGGGCCTTGCTTAATATGAAACAAAACAAAAATTCCACCACTGTAAACAGAAACAACACAGTTGTCAAATTATTTCAGGTTTGTTAATGTAACAAAATCAATAAATTTTAATAATTATGTTTAAGGTCACAAGAGCATCATACAGGGCAAAAGAAACCACCAGAACCAGACAGAGGCAATCTGCTCTCCCCCAGGCTAGACCCAAGTATCACAACCTCATGGTCCTAACAAGGTCATGCATGTTGTGATTCCTTTCTTCCAAGTGCATTTTTTAATTTATTTTTTAAAAAAAAATTATTTATACTTTTTAAATTAATTAAGATTTCCACTTTAATTCAGTCTGTTTTTAAATGGTTTAGTTGTGCACCCTTCACTCTTCAGGCTCACCACTGGGGTTCTCTCATTTTTTTCAAACTTTACTAAAGAAAAAATGAAAAAGAACAGAGATTGAAAGTTATACACCAGTTTTAAAATTCAATAGTCCTGACAATTCTAGACAGAAAAATTCTATGGCATATGAAAATTTAGTGTCTTAACTATAGCCACAGGCTGAAACAAAGTTCCTGCTCAAGGTATTTACAACACAGCTCTAAAACGACAGCTATGAAAGCAGGAGCACAATGCCATAGAAAAGGAACATGCCATACAGTACCTGTAAGTCACTAAAGTAAGGTAAAGGCACAAAAACATTCTAGAATTAATAGGCACAGAGATCAAATTATTTTTTTTTTAACAAAGAGAGCAATTGGTTCCTTGTTACAGAAGCAGATTTAGCATAGGATGTATCTATGCTGGCACTGAGCTGGAGCTAGAAGCACCTTTCAGACACCAGTGCTTTAATCAGGCCTACTTCTGCTGAGTTTCATGCTAAAAGGCAGCCTTCAGCAGCACAGCTAATACACTGCAGCCAACACTGGGCACTCGCAGGTCATAGGATCATTCTGACTGCAAGTAATATCAGAGGGTCTCTGGTCCAAACTCCTGCTCACAGCAAAATTGGTCCTGGAGTCTGGCCAGGTTTCACAGGGCCTCAAGCAGCCTACACAAATCCTGAGGCTGGAGACTCCACAGCATATTTGAGCAGCCTTGGCCATTACATGACTGTCCTCACAGAAGAAGCTTCAGTTATATCCATGATGAACCTCTTGTTTTAACTTACGGCCATCATCTTGTCCCTTTTGCTCTGCACTGCTGTGCAGACACTGACTCCATCTATATCTCCTCTGTGATGTCTCTGGAGGCACTGGGGGCTGCTGTCAAGTCCCCTCAAAGTTGTCTCTGCTCCAGGCTGAAAAAGTCCATCTCCTCCACTCTCTCCTCAAAGGAGAGGCATCTCAGCTGAAGACACTTGAGTTTGTCAATGCCCTCCCTTTACTGGGAGCAGTGGTGGTGTGTAGGGGGTTACTATCAGAGAGCTCAGAAATTACTTCCCTCAAGGGCTTCAGTTCAAAGCACCAGGTAAGCACTGATACAGAGGAACCCCACACCACCACACATCATGCAACCTGCTGCTCAGCACCAACTATCTCACTCTGCAATCTTGCTCTTACTGAGCTATTTCACTTCCAAATGCAGGTATAGCTATCAGGCTCTAACTTAGGCTTTGACTCCAGGAAATAACACTACTACAGCACTGCTTAAATTTATATACAGCTTCGAGCACATGTGTAAGCACCTACAGTGTGCTGAGCAAACACCTAAATACTTTTCCTCAGTCAGAACCTTATTTCCTATTACCTCAAGATCCACTGTATCACAGAATCACAGGATGTTAGGGGTTGGAAGGGACCTCCAGAGATCGCCAAGTCCAACCCCCGGCTGAAGCAGGATCACCTAGGGCAGGCTGCACAGGGATGCTTCCAAGCAGCTTTTGATAGCCTCTGCTTTGCCAAGGTAATATCCTGACAAAATAAAGACACCCTTTTGTATGACTATGTAAAGCCCAGAAATTATCTACCTTATTATCTCTACCATTACCTATATATCTATCTAACTTACAAAGAAATGGTAGAGCACAGCCAGAAACACAGATCTCCAAAGATTCGGATGAGTATTTTCATTATAATGCTATTCATTCCCACACTCTTTCTGCTAGGAAGAAGTATGGGCACATGGACAACGTATTGTGAGACAGCTGTAAAATGTATTCCAAAGAGGCAAAGTTGAACCAGTTGAACAGCTCAGTATTGATTTATTTCATGTGAATAGATTCCATCTACAGATAAGTCTGCAACTAGATTTAAAAAATTAAGCTGTCCAATATTAGTTTTCACATGTGGGAAAAAAATAAGAGAAAAGTATGAGTTTTCTTGGAATATCTAAAGTGTAATACAATAAGGATGCCAGATTTTATCACTGTTCTATCAAGCTATAAATCACTACTTGTAAGAACAGCACATAATTCAGAGATTAAATGTATTTTTCATTTCTTTCCATTTACAAGGGCAGATAAACTAAAGATCATGTTTCAAAGCATGACTATTTAATTATAAAAGTTACTGGCTGACATTTATAGCATCTAACTTGATAACATGATACCATGAGACTATCAGGTATCTGATCACAATCTGATTGAGTACTCTTCTATCTACAACAGTGAAGTCAAGTACCCATATTTTCTGTTGTATTTATGCTGAATCGTTCTCCTTTGTAGTCATACAGCACATTCTTCTCAGCTGATTTATCTAGTCAAGCCCTTTGCAGGCTATCAAAGTTTAACCAAAACTCCCTGCAATAATTTGTTGTGTTTTAACTCTCAAGAAAGTGTTTTCAGTCCCTTTAGACCAAACCAAAACAATCTCCTTAGAGGCTGTAGACAGAACATTTATTTATTATCTTAGGTCACAAACAAGGTGAATGAGGTTTTGAACAGCGTCTAAATGCAAATTATCTAGATGTCATTTAAGGAGCACTTTGGATAGATTGAGAACCACAGGGTTTGTGGACTTAAGAAACTGGAAAGGTGACAGGATTGAAGTGCCTGACTAATATGATACAGGCTGTAGAAATGAATCCCTCAATCTACTGTAGTGGTCATACCCTGGCTTGGAAGGCTGTTAACATAGATTTTGAAATGCCTTACTGAAGGACAGTATACCACTACCTTCAAAAACTAGCTTCTGTTACTAGTTACTGCTGTTATTAGTCTGAGCCTACTAACCTTTTGAGTTTTAGATCATGTTTAAACAGTCTCACTTCAAATTCAATCAGTTTGAAGGAATTTCTGTTAAAATTTAGGTCCTTATGTAATTACATGCTTATCATACTTCCTCCTTACTTTTTCTTTTGTAAGGTGAAGAAAATAAACCTCAGATATTTCTCACTACATAGGTTTTTAAAATATTTCAGGAACAGATTTCTCTGAGGTCTCACCAATTTCCCAATTTATTTGCCATTTCTGTTTGTATATTCAATATTCTATCAGTCCATTTGATCCTGTCAGAAAAATCCACTGCAATAGTTCATGCTGTCTTGACTGATCACCACATCAACTGATTTTTTCAAGGACTACATCTCTAAGAAATGAGGTCTCAGTCCTTAAATTCTGTTCTAATACTCTTCTTCCTAGAAACTTGTACTTCATCCTATCTTAAAACAGCTTTCTCTGTTTGAGCCCAACTGAGCAAGAAAGCTTGCTTCCATGTCACTAATAAAATTCTGAAATCATACACTTCCCAAGAAACTTCCCCTAAGTCCACTAGAAATACATACTTAATCAGAAGCCACTGGTTTGCGATGTCCTGGTTACTGAATTTTAAGTCCATTGAGTTTGTGACATATTTGTTTACTAAATAAAGAACCTAAAAGCCTTGCAGAAATTTCAGTGCATTCCATAGATGCATTTACA
Organism: Eubucco bourcierii; assembly: GCA_013396675.1. Taxonomy (NCBI): domain Eukaryota; kingdom Metazoa; phylum Chordata; class Aves; order Piciformes; family Ramphastidae; genus Eubucco; species Eubucco bourcierii. The sequence continues at coordinate 115,220 of VWZE01016019.1, forward strand.
TATCGGATTCTGCTCTGATAAAAATACATGCAAGCACAGAGTTCACTACACACCAATTTTCCACCAAACCACACTGGTTAGCATTATATTCCTTCCATTTAGTTCTCTATTAATGGTATTACACAGCTCAGCAACCTTCTTGATCAGTTTCCTCCAAATTAGCTTTTTTTTTTTCTTCTTCTTCCCAATTACACACTTAGTTAACAAGGATGGTTAATAAACTTCAGTAATCACAGGGATGAAATTTTTATCCATCACCTGTAATATGGTTGAATCATTTGGCTTTCAACCAAACAAAGAAGTGTTACAGCTACTGAAACTTTCTACCTTTCCTGCACTAGAAAAATGCAACAGAAGGAGCTCAGCCTAACAAGGAGCCAAAGCCATGGACAAGGCAACTTATAAATCATCTTTTAACATCTGGAAAAGCTACTCACTCTTCTTAACTCCAGTTAAAAAGTCAGCCACTGGCCTCTTTTTACACCCTTATTTCCTCTTTCTTTTAACTGTAAGATTTTAAACCATAAACTCATATCCATTTTATTTCTCGCCAAGATTTCAACACACACAAAAAGAAATAGTCGAACATTTACATTCCATGTTTTTGAGATGAGGAAAAATTGCTGGTGCTTTAGTTGGTAAGGTTAGAAACATGTGAATTATATATATATATATATATATATATATATACATAC
>VWZE01016022.1:0-17706 GCA_013396675.1 Eubucco bourcierii
AATCATGGAGTCATGGAGTCATAGAGTCATGGAGTCAGAATAACAGAATCATGGAGCCACAGAATAATAGAATCATAGAGACATGGAGTCACAAAATCATAGCATCATGAAGTCATAGAGTCACAGAATAATAGAAACATAGAGTCATAGAGTCAGAATAACAGAATCATAGAGTCATAGAGCCACAGAATAATAGAATCACGGAGTCATGGAGTCATAGAATCATAGAATCATAGAATAGTAAGGTTGGAAGGTTAGAATCATAGAGTCATGGAGTAATAGATTAACAGATTCATGGAGTCATAGAATAATAGAATCATAAAATAATAGAGTCATAGAATAATAGAGTCATGGAACAATAGAGTCGTAGAGTCATAGCATGGTCTGTGTTGGAAGACACCACCAAATGTCATCCACTGTAACCTCCTCTGCAGCCAGCAGGAGCATCCTCAACTACATCAGGTTGCCCAGAGCCCTCTTAAGCCTCACCTTGATTTTCTCCAGGGATGAGGCCTCAATTACCTCCCTGGGCAACCTGCTGCAGTGTTCCAGCACCCTCATGGTGCAGAACTTGTTGGTAGAATGGTGGGTGACTGGAGGGAAGGGTAGGCTGATGGTTTCCTCATTCCTGGTTTGTTTTGCTCTTTGCTTCAGTCTGCCCAAGAGGTGCGAGTGTGCTCTGGTCCACAGGGAGAGTTAGTAAAGAGGAGGGTGAGCAGCTCAGTGCAACACTTGTACGTGAACAACAACCCCATGCAGAGCTCCAGGCTGGGGTGGGAGTGGCTGGAGAGCAGCCAAACAGAAAGGGATCTGGGGGTGCTGATTGACACCCGCCTGAACATGAGCCAGCAGTGTGCCCAGGTGGCCAAGAAGGCCAATGGCATCCTGGCCTGCATCAGCAAGAGTGTGGCCAGCAGGAGCAGGGAGCTCATTCTCCCCTTGTACTCTGCACTGGTCAGGCCACACCTTGAGTCCTGTGTCCAGTTCTGGGCCCCTCAATTTAGGAAGGACATTGAGGTACTTGAACGTGTCCAGAGAAGGGCAACGAGGCTGGGGAGAGGCCTGGAGCACAGCCCTATGAGGAGAGGCTGAGGGAGCTGGGACTGTTTAGCCTGGAGAGGAGGAGGCTCAGGGGGGACCTTATTGCTGTCTACAACTACCTGAGGGGTGGTTGTGGCCAGGAGGAGGTTACCTTCTTCTCTCAGGCAACCAGTGACAGAACTAGAGGACACAGTCTCAGGCTGCGCCAAGGCAAGTTTAGGCTGGAGGTGAGGAGGAAGTTCTTCACTGAGAGAGTAATTTGTCACTGGAATGGGCTGCCCAGGGAGGTGGTGGAGTCAGCGTCCCTGGAGGCGTTCAAGGCACGTTTGGACATGGCACTTAGTGCCATGGTCTAGTCTTGAGGGCTGTGGTGATGGGTTAGACTTGATGATCTCTGAGGTCTCTTCCAACCCTTGCGATACTGTGATACTGTGATACTGTGAATGAATAAGGCACTCAAAGGCCTGAGCAGTCTTTTAGGGCTGCTAGTATTGAGCAGGTAAGGACAGGGTCAAGTCAGAGGTCTCTGTGGTAGGATGAGATCTGGAAATCAGCAGAAGCTGTCAGAAGCTCTGGAGCTTCGAGAGAAAAATGTGACAGGCTGGTGTGAAGTGGCAGTGATGAAATCAGGGCTCTTAGCAGGGCTAGGCTGTTTTAGCAGTGGCAAAGACACACCAGAGAGAATTTCCCTTTCCAGAACTACCACACTTCACATTTGTGGCATTTTAAAGGTAAGAAGACAGACACCTGAAGTGAGGAAAAGGCAGAAGATGGTAGCAGGACCTGCTGCTCCTCCCCTTCCACATGGCAGCACCCTCTGTGCGCTGCTAGCACAAGCAGAGTGCCTCTCCTCGGGTCCCTGGCTCCTCTGCTGCACAGGGTGAGGAAGGCCGGGAAGAGCAGCTGCTCAGGGTTAACTTTTATGCCCAGGGGTCAGGGTGTGCCCTTGACTGGCTGTGCTGCACAGCACCGAGTGCAGCAGGGGGGCGGCAGCTCCCTTGGCACGCTGTGCCTTGGCCCATGCTGTGTGCTGAAGGAGAAGGAGGGGAAGGTTGTCCACCCTCCCGACTTAAAGACCATGTCCACTCAAAACACCGTTGGAGGGGGAGGGAGGCATTGATTCAGGGAGGAGAGCTTTGCTGCTTTTGGCTGAAGTGCTTTTGGACCCGGTGGTGTGTTAGGGAAGGGAAGGGTCCTTTGTGCTGTCCCCATCACAATCACAGAGTTGGAAGGGGCCTCCAGACACCATCCAGTCCTACCTCCCTGCCAGAGCAGCGTCACCCAGGGCAGGGCACACAGGAACACATCCAGGTGGGTTTGGAAAGTCTCCAGAGAAGGAGACTCCACAGCCTCTCTGGGCAGCCTGCTCCAGGGCTCTGCTAACCTCACAGGCAAAAAGTTTTCCCTCCTGTTCCTGTGGCACCTCCTCTGCTTCAGCTGGCACCCAGTGCCCCTTGTGCTGTCCTTGGCCACCCCTGAGCAGAGCCTGGCTCTGTCCTCCTGACACTGCCCTGCACATCTTTAGCACAGCACTGAGGGCAGCCCTCAGGCTCCTCTGCTCCAAGCTCCCAGCCCCAGCTCCCTCAGCCTGGCCTCACAGGAGATGTTCACTGCCTACAGCAGCCTGGGGGTACTGGGCTGGACTCTCTCAAGCAGTTCCCTGAGGTCCTTCATAACCTGAGTGGTCCAGAACCGGAGAGCATCCCCATGACAGAGCATTACAGGAAACTGGGAGCATCTTTCCACATTCCCCCACTTCAGTAAATCACAGGCAGCACTGCCCCTGCCATCAGGGGGAGGGTCCTGTGTGACACTGCTGCAGCAGGTGACACCACTATTGCCTCTCGTCCCCTTTTTCTCTCTGTTCTCAGTAGAAGGCAGTAACATTACTCAGCTCAGCTTATGAGTTTCAGGACTGAGCAGCACCTGCAATTTCACTTCATTCCAACTAACTTTTATGTCTCTTGACACAAATGCCAGCCCCTTGTGTGCCACTGAGCGGGCCGCAGGCAAGGAGCTGCTGTGGAGCGAATTACGGCAGCAATCCTGAAGTCTGTCAAGCAGCTTCCAGGGACAAAGCAGGTTATGCTGGGACAGCAGAGCAAATCTGATGTGACAGTCTATTTTCTTAAGCTCAAGTGGCACTGCTTAATGTGGCTGCCTGAGCCCAGGTCAGTTCTCACTCCAGATTCAAGGTTTTACCTGGAATAAACCAGAATCATGAAGTCTGTTGTTTCACAGAATCCCAGAAACAGCCAGGTTGGAAAAGACCCCCTCAGGATTACCAAGTCCCACCAATAACCCTACTCTACAAGATTCACCAGGGTTTCTGTGGCTAGCAACTGGTTCTCCTCTTCCAGTGGGGTGAGCTACATTTGCTTCTGATGCACAATTCATAGAATCATAGAATGGTAAGATTGGAAGGGACCTCAAAGCTCAGACAGTTCCAACCCCCTGCCATAGGCAGGGACATCTCCCACTAGTACAGCTCACTCAAGGCCTCCTCCAACCTGGCCTTGAACACCTCCAGGGAGGTTGTGGAGCATAGAATCACCCAATCCCCATTTTACAGCATGGGTTTTACAGCATGAGATACCAGAAGACAAGCTGTGCCTTTGCCATGAGCCTTGGGTGGCTGGGAAATGAACTGCTCTGTCATTTTTCAGAAGGGGAAAGGGTCAGTGAAGACTGATGCCTGTTTCTGTATGCAAATCACATTTACAAGAGGAACTAATTCATTGCATTTAATTTCATATTTAATTTTTTAATTTCTCATTCATTAAATCCTGGTTTGATTCCAAGAAGGCAGGGAAGAGAAAACTCATTTTCTTTGCTTTTTTTTTTTTTTTTTTCATTTTGGCTCCTGTAGGCTAATTATATTGTAGGTTTTGAAGTAATTCAAGTAGTACCAGGAGCACAGTGGGTTAAGAGGATCATATCTCACAGATGAGAAGGAAGAAAATCCCTCTAGGCTTGAGCCTTGAGGATGGAAAAGCAGGAGAGACACACAGCAGCCACCCCTCTGTAAACATCCTGACTGAGCTCAATGCATTGAGGTTTAACAACACCAAGGGCTGGGATTCTGTGATCTCATGAGTAATTATTTAGATGAGGGGATCCAGAGCTCCCCCAGTAGATCTGCAGAGGACACTAAATGGAGCAGCAGTGATGATTTGCTCAAGGTGAGAAAGGCTCTGCAGAGAGATCTGGACAGGTTAAATCCTTGGGCTGAGCTCAAAGCAATGAGGTTTAACAACACCAAGGGCTGGGGCCTGCCCTTTGGTCACAACAACCCAAAGCAATGCTCCAGGCTTGGGGCAGAGTGGTTGGAAAGCAGCCTGGTGGAAAAGGTTCTGGGATGCTGGTGGACACCCAGCTGGACATGAGCCAGCAGTGTACCCAGGTGGCCAAGAAGGCCAACAGCATCCTGGCCTGGGTCCAAACCAGTGTCCAGCAGAAGTGGGGCAGTGATGGTGTCTCTGGACTTGGCCCTGGGGAGGCCACAGCTTGAGTTCTGGGTACAATTCTGGTCACCACAGCACAGGAAAGACATTGAGGAGCTGGAGGGTGTCTGGAGAAGAGCAATGAGGCTAGGGAGAGGTTTGGAGGGTATCATATGAGGAGCAGCTGAGGAGGCTGGGGTTGGTTAGTATGGAGAAGAAGAGGCTCCAGGCAGACCTTAGAGCTGTGTTTCAATCCCTGAAGGGGACCTACAGGCAGGCTGGGGAGGGACTGTTCAGAAGGACCTGTGGGGATAGGAGAAGCAGCAGTGTTTTGAAAGTGGAGCAGGGCAGAGTTAGGTTGGACATCAGGAGGGAGTTCTGCACAGGGAGGGTGGTGAAATCCTGGAACAGGCTGCCCAGGGATGTAGTTGAGGCTCCATGGCTGGAGACATTGAAGATCAGACTGGATGTGTCCCTGTGCAGCCTGCTCTGCTTGGAGGTGTCCCTGTTGAGTGCAGGGAGGTTGCCCAAGATGCCCTTTGAGGGTCCCTTCCAACCCAGTGCCAGCTGTGAAGCTGTGAATCATAGAATGACTTAGGTTGGAAGGGACCTTAGAGACCATCTAAAATGCCAGAAGCAAATGTGAGGCACAGCTTTGCTCTGAAGATATTTTTGCTTTCTTTGCATGCCACTGGGAGCAGCCAATTTGGTGTGGTCACACATTTAGTGTGGTCACTGCTTGGCAGTCAGTGACTCCAAGTGCCCTAAAGATAATTGAAGGTGATTTCAGATACCTTGCCTTGCTCCTGCACCCAAAGCAGCTGTACTTGGTCAAGATTTCTGTCATCTTGATGTGTCAAGGAGTGTCTAACCACAAGCACTTCACAAAATGATTTTGCTACCAAGCTTAGGTTAGTTTTGGGCTCTGTCATGCAATAAATCCAGAGACCTGCTGGTGCTGCTAAGCTGACAATCATTGCAGTTGTTTTTCACAGTATCCCCAAGGTTGGAAGAGACCTCAAAGCTCATCAAGTCCAACCCCATTTCCACAGACCTCAAGACCAGACCATGGCACCAAGTACCACGTCCAAACCTGCCTTGAACACCTCCAGGGACGCTGACTCCACCACCTCCCTGGGCAGCCCATTCCAGCAGTCAATGACTCTCTCAGGCAACAACTTTCTCCTCACCTCCAGCCTAAACTTCCCCTGGCACAGCTTGAGACTGTGTCCTCTTGTTCTGGTGCTGCTTGCCTGAGAGAAGAAAGCAACCTCCTCCTGGCTACAACCACCCTTCAGGTAGCTGTAGACAGCAAGAAGGTCTCCCCTGAGCCTCCTCTTCTCCAGGCTAACCAATCCCAGCTCCCTCAGCCTCTCTCCATAGGGCTGTGCTCCAGGCCTCTCCCCAGCCTCGTTGCCCTTCTCTGGACACACTCAAGCACCTCAATGTCCTTCTTCAATTGAGGGGCCCAGAACTGGACACAGGACTCAAGGTGTGGCCTAAGCAGTGCAGAGTCCAGGGGGAGAATGAGCTCCCTGCTCCTGCTGGCCACACTCTTGCTGATGCAGGCCAGGATGCCATTGGCCTTCTTGGCCACCTGGGCACACTGCTGGCTCATGTTCAGGCAGGTGTCAATCAGCACCCCCAGATCCCTTTCTGTTTGGCTGCTCTCCAGCCACTCCCACCCCAGCCTGTAGCTCTGCATGGGGTTGTTGTGGCCAAAGTGCAGCACCTGGCACTTGGATTTGTTGAGCTCCATCCCCTTGGACTCTGCCCATCTGTGCAGGCGGTCGAGGTCCTGCTGCAGAGCCCTTCTGCCCTCCAACCCAGCAACATCAGCCCCCAGCTTGGTGTCAGCTGCATATTTGCTGCTGCCTGACTCGGTGCCCTCGTCCAGATCATCAGTGAAGATGTTAAAGAGGATGGGACCTCCAGTTTTTACTGGGCAGGTAGAGCAAAAGCCTTTCAGTTTCTGTCTGTACCAAATGTGATTTCTGTGACCACTTTAGAATGAAGCAAGCCCTGACCTCAAATATGATCTGACCATTTCTGACATCTTTACTTCAGGCTTAAGCTTTTGGTAAGTCCTCTTTATAGGTCTCGTTAGGACAGCTAACATCTCTCTGTATTAGTCCTGTAGATCTTCTAGGGGGCTACAGGAAGGCTACAGAGGGACTGTTTGCAGAGGCCTGCAGTGATAGGATGAGGGCATCCTTGCCTGGCTGCAAGGCTCAAAGAGGGTGCTTATCTACCTCTGGTACAAGTTGCCTCCTGTGTGGGATGTGACAGCCTCACAGCACACTTCCAGAAGGTCAGTGGGGTGGTGCATCTGCTCTGCTTTCCCTGGCTTCTTGCTTCAGTGGCAGCATAGAATCACCCAGGTTGGAAGAGACCTCCAAGCTCACCCAGCCCAACCTAGCACCCAGCCCCAGCCAACCAACCAGACCATGGCACTAAGTGCCCCATCCAGGCTTTGCTTGAACACCTCCAGGGATGGGGACTCCACCACCTCCCTGGGCAACCCATTCCAATGCCAATCACTCTTGCTGGGAAGAACTTCTTCCTAACATTCAGCCTGAACCTGCCCTGGCACAGCTTGAGGCTGTGTCCTCTTGTTCTGGCCCTGGGTGCCTGGCAGCAGAGCCCAATCCCAGCTGGCTACAACCTGCAGAGAGCAATGAGGTCTGCCCTGAGCCTCCTCTTCTGCAGGCTGCACACTCCCAGCTCTCTCAGCCTCTCCTCACAGAGCTGTGCTCCAGGCCCCTCCCCAGCCTTGCTACCCTTCTCTGGACACCTTCCAGCACCTCAACATCTCTCTTGAATTGAGGAGTCCACAACTGGACACAGCACTCCAGGTGTGGCCTGAGCAGTGCTGAGCACAGAGGCAGAATAACTTCCCTGCTCCTGCTGGCCACACTGCTCCTGATCCAGGTCAGGATGCCATTGGCTCTCCTGCCCACCTGGGCACAGATGGTTAGAAGGTGGAGGGCACTTCTAGGTGGTTAGATGCTGGCTGACACCTTGCCTTGTGCTGCTTGCTTGGATTTTTATTCTGCAGGGATAGGGCCAATAATCAGTTGCTTTGCAGCTTTCATCTTTCCTCACTTATCTTCTCCAGGCAAAACAATTTGCACATCTTTGCTCAGCTAATTCCCCAAACCTGCCTGAGAGCCTTATCTGTGTTGAGTCAATAGGGAACATTGTGAGGATTTAACCAGAAAGACACTTCCTGTGCTCTTTTAATTTGAGGGAGGGGAGAGGAGGGTTAATAGGCAATTTACAGGACCCAGCTTAGAGGGTGAATCAATTCTTGATACAGGTCCATGGTGCAGCAGCTGGAGATGAATTCTACCTGCTGACAGGCAAAAGTGTTGATAAAGCTGTGGCAGGTTAGTGATGGCTTTCAAGGTGTGAGGAGAAGCCAGGGTGCAGTTGCTAGGTGATAGGTGTCCAGCAGCCCACTCCTCTGAAGAGAAGAGTCTGCTTTCCTTTCCCTTTAGCAAACAGGATTCCATCTAGCAAATCACACACAGGCACACAGCCCTGGCTCTTGTTCTGCTTCCCCTGACTGAGGGATTGATTGAATGATTTTTTTTTTTTTCTAGCCCATGCTTCTCTTTCTGCACTCTTCTCTACAGTTAATGAAGTGAGAACCTTGCAGTAGCTGAAAAGGAAGTTTTGTGTGGGCTATGGAGACTTAAGTCACAAAATAAGCCTTTTTCTTGCTCTGAAGAAGCAGAAACTGACCTCTCTGAGACCTCACCTCACCTGCACTGCTGTGCCCATCTCCAGGGGCCCCAACACAAGAGACACAGGGACCTGCTGGAGTGGGACCAGGGGAGGACACCAAGATGGTCAGAGGGCACCTCTGCTGTGAAGACAGGCTGAAAGAATTGGGGCTGTTCAGCCTGGAGGAGAAAAGACTCCAGAGGGACATTAGAGCTGTGTTTCAATATCTGAAGGGGACCTACAGGAAGGATGCAGAGGGATTTTCCATAAGGCTGTCTAGAGGCAAGGCAAGGGGGAATGGTTTGGAGCTGAAGGACAGCAGGGTCACACTGGAGCTGAGGAAGAAGTTCTTCAGTATAAGACTGGGGAGGGACTGTTTAGAAGGAGCTGTGGGGACAGGATGAGGGCAATGGTTTGAAACTGGAGCAGAGCAGAGTTAGGTTGGACATCAGGAGGGAGTTCTGCACAGTGAGAGTGGTGAAACACTGGAACAGGCTGCCCAGGGATGTGGTTGAGGCCCCATGGCTGGAGACATTGAAGATCAGACTGGATGTGTCCCTGTGCAGTCTCCTGTGGCTGGAGGTGTCCCTGCTGAGTGCAGGGGGTTGGCCAAGATGCCCTTTGAGGGTCCCTTCCAAGCCAATGCTCTCTGTGAAGCTGTAACTCCAGAGGACACCTTCTCACCTTTGCTCACATTGAGCTGTGTGCTCTTCCACAGCCCTGGCCTGTGTCAGCTCTGCCTGCTTTCCCTGTCATTGCTATTTTGCTAAATCCTTTGTTTCTCTTGGATTGAATCCCTTAAGGAATGAGATACTGAAGCCTTTTTAAACCAGCAAAGGTTCAGAAGATGCCTGTGGCATGCTTATGCCCAGAAACTCATGTGATTTGTCTTCCAGGTGGGGTCAACTATGCTTTTGGGAGAGCTTCCCTAGAACCTTCCTGAGATTTAATCCAAAAGCAGTATTTGACTTTCTAAATTACCTGAAAGATAAAATTTCTTGTCACAAACAGGCATTTCCCCCCTGTTCATGTTCCTAGTTTACTGTGGAAACTGTGCTATGACCAAGAGCAGCAATAAACTGAGACCTCTCCTTAGAGCAGAATCTACCTTCAAATTCCTTTTGTCTGTTTTGAGAGCACAAGGCTGCTTTGATGCTGCTCTGATGTTCAACCCACTTCTGGCTCTTTGTTCTGGAGTTCATCCCCACAAGTAGCCACTGTGTGCAGTTCTGGAGCCCCCAGCACAGGAAGGCCATGGAAGTGTTGGAGCGGGTCCAGAGGGGGCCATGAGGATACTCAAAGGGCTGCAGCAGCTCTGCTCTGAGGACAGGCTATGAGAGTTGGGGCTCTGCAGCCTGGAGAAGAGAAGGCTTCCAGGAGACCTGATAGTAGCCTTCCAGTATCTGAAGGGGCCTACAGGAAGGCTGGGGAGGGATTATTTACAAAATCTTGCAATACCAGGACAAGGGGCAATGGGTTTCAACTGGCAGAGGAGAGATTTAGACTGGATGTTAGGAGGAAGTTCTTTCCAGTGAGGGTGGTGAGACACTGGCACAGGTTGCCCAGGGAGGTTGTGGCTGCTCCCTCCCTGGATGTGTTCAAGGCCAGGTTGGATGAGGCCTTGAGTGAGCTGTACTAGTGGGAGGTGTCCCTGCCTATGGCAGGGGGTTGGAACTGGATGACCCTTGAGGTCCCTTCCATCATTACCCCTCTATGATTCTGTGATTCTGTTTCAGGCTGAAGTTCACAACATAGCTGGGAACACCCTGCTGCTACGGGAAAGCTGAAGTGCTTTGTGCCCCTGGCACACCGCAGCTGCGGCAAGCTGCCTTGGTGGTGAGCATGGCTGCCAAGGGCATGCAAACAGCCGTGTGATGTGGCCTGCTGGCCCACCACAGAAATGTTTGGTGCTTGCTCTGGTGTTCATGGAATGAGAGAATCATAGAATGGCTCAGGTGGGAAGGGACCTCAGAGAGCATCTACTCCAAATTCCCTGTTGTGGGCAAGGACACCTTTCAACTAGGCTGCTCAAGGTCTCATCCAACATGGTCTTGAACACCCCCAGGGAGGAGGCAGCCACAGCCTCCCTGGGAAGCCTATTCCAGAGTCTCACCACCCTCACAATGAAGAACTTCCCTCTAAGCTCCAGTCTAACCCTGCTCTGCCTCAGCTTCAAACCATTCCCCCTTGGTCTGTCTCTAGACACCTTCAGCCAAAGTCCCTCTGCAGCCTTCCTGCAGGATCCCTTCAGGCACTGGCAGGCAGCTCTGAACTCCTCCTGGAACCTTCTCCTCTCCAGGCTGCACACCTCCAGCTCCCTCAGCCTGTCCTGGCAGCAGAGCTGCTCCAGCCCTTGCATCATCTTTGTGGCCTCCTCTGCACTCACTCCAGCAGCTCTGTGTCATCTCTCTTAACAGATCAGCTCAAACTGATGTGACTCCAGCACTGCAATAAGGCAGAATCCCACCCAGGTGCAGGATATGGGAGGGAGGACACATCTGTGTTCTGTTTGGAGTGTCTTTGCTCATGTCCAAGGCTTATGGCCCAGTGTTTTTTCAGGAAACTTCCATTTTTTGGTGTTACTGCCATGTGGACAGAGCAGCCATCAGTGTCCTGTGCCCCCACTGTGTATCCTGTGTTGGTGCCTGAGCTGTGCTGGAGGTGTTCAAACCTGTCTGACAGGCCCAGGCAGTGCTCACATTGCCACAACCCAGCCCAGCAGTCCACATCCATCAGGGTGGAAGCACAGCCTGGGTGACATTGGCTTGCCCATGCTGCAGAGGATCAGCAGGAAACACTCTCTTTGCAGCCAAGCAAATGTGTTAGAGGCTGAAGGGGGCATTTTGGTGGAAGCTCATTTAAATGCTGTTACTCCAGGAAACCTTCAGGTCAGTTTTGTTTGCTTTCAACATCTCGTGGTGTCTGGTAGCATCTTCTCTCCCTGCAGCCCCAGGCCCACAGGCTGTGTCTGTCCCTCTGAACAGAGCTGTCTGGATCCTGCCTGTAGCCCTGCAGCCCGAACCTAGGGCATTGCTCATTAGCATGAGTGAGCTCAACCACTTCAGACCATGGTAGGGATGTCTTGGCAGTGGCCCTTGGCAGGCACTATCCCAAAGTCACAGTATCACAGTATCACCAGGGTTGGAAGAGACCTCAAAGCTCATCAAGTCCAACCCATTACCACAGCCCTCAAGACCAGACCATGGCACCAAGAGCCACGTCCAAACCTGCCTTGAACACCTCCAGGGACAGTGACTCCACCACCTCCCTGGGCAGCCCATTCCAGCAGTCAATGACTCTCTCAGGCAACAACTTTCTCCTCACCTCCAGCCTAAACTTCCCCTGGCACAGCTTGAGACTGTGTCCTTTTGAGTCATGACTGGGCAGGGGGCAGGAAAGTGCCTGTTGTTTGTCATGGCCAAACACGGTGCTGGGGGAAGTGCAGAGAGTTAAAAGAGCATGGACAGCTATGGCAGAGTGCCCTGTGCAAGCCCAGTTCAAGCTTTCCAGCTTTAGCAGTTAGGCCAGGTGCTGCTTCTTTGCAGCTGCTATGGCTTAGAATCATCAAATCATAGAATTATACAATCATAGAATTATAGAATCATAGAATCAGAATCACAGAATCAGAATCATAGAATCAGGCAGGGTTGGAAGGGACCACAAGGATCATCAGTTCCAACTCCCATGCCATGGACAGGGACACCTTACGCTAGATCAGGCTGTCCAGAGCCTCATCCAGCCTGGCCTTAAACACCTCCAAGGGATGAGGCTTCCACCACCTCCCTGAGCAACCCATTCCAGGCTCTCACCACCCTCATGCTGAAGAATTTCTTCCTAACATCCAGTCTGCATCTACCCATTTCTAGCTTACTTCCATTCCCCCAGGCAGCCTAAAAAGTCCCTCCCCAGCTTTCTTGTAGCTCCCTTCAGACACTGGAAGGCCACAAGAAGGTCACTTGGGAGCCTTCTCTTCTCCAGACTGAACAGCCCCAACTGCCTCAGTCTCTCCTCACAGCAGAGCAGCTCCAGCCCTCTGAGCATCCTTTTGGCCCTGCTCTGGACCCCTTCCAGCACATCCATAGACCTCCTGTCCCAGGGGCTCCAGCACTGGATGCAGTACTCCAGGTGGGGTCTCAGCAGAGCAAAGCAGAGGGGCAGGATCACTTCCCTTGCCCTGCTGCCCACACTTCCCTTGCTGCAGCCCAGGCTTTGGTTGGCTCTCTGGGCTCAAAGGCACACTAATGGCTCGTGTTGAGCTTCCAAGTTTCTGCCTTCCTGAAGAATAAATCTGAGGCTTCCCTCTCCCACTGAGAGAATGCCACTTTTCCAAACAGCTTTGCTTTTCCTTCTGGGAAATCATCAGAGGTAGCTTAGAGCTTCCATTAAACTCTCATCTTCGGCAGGTGTGAGGCAAGCTCCTTTAGCTGCCAAAGAGAGAAATTGGGTTTGTCTGAATTACAAATATATTAAAACCACTTTTCTATTGCTTGTGCTTTATTTCTTACTCAGGAAAAAAAAAAAAAAAATATATATATATATATCCTTCAAGGCTGGCAGAGTAACATCATTATTTAGCCTGCAGATAACCAAATGGGATGAATTCTAAATAATCAATGTCTGGAGCTGATAACTATCCAGAGGGCTTCTAACAACTTATGAACTCAGAATTTTTATTGGGTTTTTTGGTTTGTTTGTTTGGGTTTTTGGTTTGGTTTTTTAATGCAAAGAGAATGTGACTGTCTTTCAGCTCAAAGATTTCTTTGCCTGAATATCCTGGCAGAAGGAAAACCAAAGGAGCTTTCGTGTGAATTCTGTGTGCCTTAGGTCACTCTATGCCTTTGGTGGCTATAGCCAAGTCCTATGACTTCATTTACAACACAGATCCTCAGTACCCACTGTTCTCTTTCCACTCCAACTGAAGCTATAATCAGTGGTTGTATAGACCAAGACTTCTATTAGTGTAAATTAATCTGATGTATGACTCTGCTTTTGCCCTTTTTTTTTTTTTTCCCTCTTTGGTCAAAGGACTGGCAAACTTCCCTTCAATTCCATTCTCCACTGATGAGTTCAGAGCAGCAGGCATCACAGACTAGGAAAAGTAGGAAGAGTTGGAAGGCACCTCAAAGATCATCCAGTTCCAAACCCTCTGCCATGGGCAGGGACACCTCATACTAGAGCAGGTTGCTGAGAGCCACATCCAGCCTGGCCTTGAAAACATCCAGGGATGAGGCTTCCATCACCTCCCTGGGCAACCTGTGCCAGTGTCTCACCACTCTCATGCTGAAGAACTTCTTCCTAACACCCAATCTAAATCTCCCCACTTCTAGTTTTTTTCCATGCCCCCCAGTCCTATACCTACCTGACACCCTAAAGAGTCCCTCCGCAGCTTTCTTGTAGCCCCCTTCAGATGCTGGAAAGCCACAATAAGGTCTCCTTGGAGCCTTCTCTTCTGCAAACTAAACAGCCCCAACTCTCTCAGCCTGTCCTCATAGGAGAGGAGCTCCAGCCCTCTGATCCCAAAGTGATGGAGACCAGCCATGCTCTTGGGGCCCAGATCTAGGATCTAGAAATGCCAATCTATCCAAAGTAGGAATGTTTTAACCAGCTGACATACTGGAACCAGTTTCAGCCTCCTGGAATCCCCTCTGCTGAAGCAGAATTAGTACAGGGGGAAATGTGGCTCCTGGTGCTATGTGCAAACAAGCCAGCTGGGTACTAATGTGTGCAGCCTCTGGAAACAATAACAAAGAGAAAGACCTCAGAGGAAGATGGTGTATATTGTGGTAAGAAAGAATGCTTTAATTTCTCAGGATTTATGACTTCCTTGAAGATTATTCCAATTCTAGAATGAGAATTAGCTAATATATATGTTTTTGTTTTGGTTTTGTTTTTTTTAATATATATGTACTAAGGCTACTGTTTAATGGAAAAAGCCTGAAGGGCCAGAGTTCCATTCTGGGGGTAGGAGAGAGGATGTAAATATGGGCTTGACATGCATAGGTAAAGAAGAATAAATCTGCTAACACAAAAAACATGGCTGCAGGAGGAGGGAGGTGCTCCTGAGCATGGGCCATTTACAAATAGGCAATGAAAGGCAAATTAGGACTGTAGAAGCAGAGGCAGAGCTCTTTGGCTTGCCCAAGAGCAAATGACAGGTTTCCTGAAACAGGTTTGTGCTGAGACACCAAAGGAGCTGAAAAGGCACACTGTGAGCAGTCTCTGGTCTGCTGGGTCACTCTGCCCCCTTCACTCTGCTCTGCTGAGCCTCCACCTCCAATCCTGTCTCCAGTGCTGGTGTTCACAGTAGAGCAAGGACACAGAACTGCTGGAGTGAGTGCAGAGGAGGCCACAAAGATGATGCAAGGGCTGGAGCAGCTCTGCTGTGAGCACAGGCTGAGGGAGCTGGGGGTGTGCAGCCTGGAGAGGAGAAGGCTCCAGGGAGACTTTAGAGCTACCTGCCAGTGCCTGAAGGGATCCTACGGGAAGGCTGCAGAGAGACTTTTGCAGAGGGTGCCTAGAGACAGGACAAGAGGGAGTTGTTTGAAGCTGAGGGAGAGCAGGGTTAGACTGGAGCTGAGGAAGAAGTTCTTCAGTGTGAGGGTGGTGAGACTCTGGCACAGGCTGCCCAGGGAGGTTGTGGCTGCCTCCTGCCTGGGGTTGTTCAAGACCAAGTTGGATGAGACATTGAGCAACCAAGTCTAGCTGAGAGGTGTCCTTGCCTGTATTGGGGAGATCAGAGCAGATGCTCTCTGAGGTCCCTTCCAACCTGAGCCATTCTAGGATTCTTTGATCTCTACTCCCCAGCAGCATTTCTCCCTAATAAAGGGGAGTGCCACAGCAGTGCCCACAGCAGACACCACTCACAGCCATCAACAGTGACTGAGTGAACATCAGGGACTGTGCTTCCTGTCATCCCCAAGGCTCTGTGAGAAGGCTTTGCCTGGTAAACCAGGCTTGGCAGGATCTTTAGCTCAGCCCCACTTTCCCTGCTGGCATGGGAAGGGGTTGTCCTCCAAAGGCAGCAATTACACAGGCACCCTGGTGAGCAAAGGGCATCCAGGGATATTTCCTGGAAGAGTAGGAATCTTGGACTCCTTCAAGCTACCACAACAACAGCTCAAATCCAACCCATCTGCAGGCTGTTTTGTGGGGTCTTATGATAGCCTTGCCTGCAGCATGACATCAATGAGCTGAATCAGGCCCGAGGCCAGAGCACTCATGGCTTAATGTAATGAGACATTAGCCTGTTGGCTACAGCAGAGTGACGACCTTGAGTGATGGCAGGAGGACCGAGCTGCAGAGTCTTTACATGCAGCTCTAAATCAGATTAACATTTGCTGTGTCTCCAGCTGTTGGGTGAGGACCTGGCATTTCACTTCCCAGGGGGGAGCAACAGGGACCAGGGTGATTATTCCTACAGAGCACGCAAAGGCAGGAGCCCAGAGATGGTGCAGGAGAGCTACAGAGAAGCTGCTGCCCCTCCAGCGCTGTGTGCTCTGTGCTGGCATGTCCCTGGCGTTTGGAAAGGAAGCTTGGAAATTGGGGGTGAGGGAGATGGATCAGCAAGGCAGGGGCTGAGCACACAGCAGCCACCACTCAGAGCCCTCAGCAGTGGCTGAGCCAACAGCAGGGGCTGGGCTTCACCTTGCAGCTTGCAAAACCTTCAGCTTGATTCCTTCAGCGCTGCCTCCAGCTCTGGTGCCCCCAGCGTGAGAAGGAAAGGCAAATTAGGACTGTGGAAGCAGAGGCAGAGCTCTTCAGCTTGCCCAAGAGCAAATGGGAGATTTCACCAAAGGAGCTGACAAGGAACTCTGGTCTGCTGGGTCACTCTGCCCCCTTCACTCTGCTCTGCTCAGACTTCACCTCCAATCCTGCCTCCACTTCTGGTGTCCCCAGCAGAGGAAGGACACATTACTGTTGGAGTGAGTGCAGAGGAGGCCACAAAGATGATCCAAGTGCTGGAGCAGCTCTGCTGCCAGGACAGGCTGAGGGAGCTGGGGGTGTGCAGCCTGGAGAGGAGAAGGCTCCAGGAAGAGTTCAGAGCTGCCTGCCAGTGCCTGAAGGGATCCTGCAGGAAGGCTGCAGAGAGACTTTGGCTGAAGGTGTCTAGAGACAGGCCAAGGGGGAATGGTTTGAAGCTGAGGCAGAGCAGGGTTAGACTGGAGCTGAGGAAGAAGTTCTTCAGAGCGAGGGTGGTGAGACTCTGGAATAGACTTCCCAGGGAGGCTGTGGCTGCTTCCTTCCTGGACCGGGTTGGATGAGACCTTGAGCAGCCAAGCCTAGCTGAGAGCTGTCCCTGCCCATGGCAGGGAGTCCCCATGGCAGGGAGATCAGAGCAGATGGTTTCTGAAGTCCCCTCTAACCTGAGCTGTTTTAGGATTCTATGATACACTTTCTTCACTCACTGCTCTTGGGAGAAGTGATGGAGATGGAGAGAAGGACGAACCTGTGAGGTTTATCTCCTTGCCGTGTGACATGGGTCACACTGCTTTCTTCTAGCATACAGCAAGGGCCAATACTGGCTTAGAGAAAACATTGCTGCCAGTCTTTTCTCCCTTCAGTCATCCCTCTGTTTCCATGCAATACTCCTTACCTTTCTTTTTAAAATCTTTCCTGCCTTGCCTCCTACCTCTGTTTTAAGAAGTGAAACATACATATCCCCTTGCTCTGCCTCCTGGCAGAACCCAGGGCAGCCAGGAGAACAGTGCTAGAAAACCCCTCCTGTTTCTGGGTGAGCAAACATTGGCAGGATTAAACTCAAAGCCTTGCTCCCACGGAATGCTTTGTTTCTCCCTCGCTGCCTTCAACAGCCTTTGGACTCTGCAGCCTCTCACATGTGACTCTGACTCCATTTCTTAAAACAAATGCTGACACCTGCTTCAGCAACAGCTTCTCCTGGGCCACATCCGTGCTGAAAGCTTGGTAACCCCGAAGCAATTGCAGATTCTTGGTTCCAAGGCAGTGCTAAACCTCCCAAGTCATACCTGAGGTGCTATGGCTTAGCTTGCTGTAGGTATTTCTGCTGCACTCTGCTCCTGCGCTTGACGGTTTAGAGCATGCACTCCACATCCAAAAATGAAGCCAGAGGTTTCTTGTTCCAACGTGACAGCAACAGGGGTGGTTTTGCCAGGAACAAAAATAAAATAAAATAAAATATAATACAAAGTAAAATAAAATAAAATAAAAAATGTGAAATAAAATAAAATAAAGCAATACAAAATAAAATAAAATTAAACAATATGAAATAAAATAAAATAAAATCGTATAAGAGAGTATAAAATAGTATAAAATAAAATAAACCAAAATAAAATAAAATAAACCAAACCAAAATAAAATAAACCAATATGAAATAAAATACATTAAAATAAAATAAAATACAAAATACAAAATAAAAGAAACCAATATAAAATAAAATTAAATTAAACAATACAAAATTAAATTAAACAAAAAAATTAAATAGTATAAATTAGTATAAAGTAGTATAAAGTAGTAT
>VWZE01016022.1:32265-43282 GCA_013396675.1 Eubucco bourcierii
AGGTGTTGTACAGTCTGTGCCTTTCGGCCAATTGGTGATCACTTCCACCAGACCAGGTCGATCAAGATTCCCCATTCGTGCTCGTTGGGTTATCAAAGCCATCCACTTAGACCAGGTTGCGTCTGTGGCATGATGTGGTGATGAACCTTTGCCTTTGAACATCCAGTTTAGAACTGGCAGTCTAGGAGCTAACAGCAATTGTGACTCGGTTCCAATCACTTCAGAAGCTGCTTTCACTCCTTCATAGGCTGCTAGGATTTCTTTCTCTGTTGGGGTGTAATTTGCCTCTGAACCTCTGTAGCTACGACCCCAGAAACCAAGCGGACGACCACGAGTCTCCTTGGGAGCTTTCTGCCAAAGACTCCAAGTTGGACCATTGTCACTGGCAGCCGTGTACAGAATGTTTTTAATCTCCAGACCAGTTTGAACAGGTCCCAAGCCCACTGCATGGACTACTTCTCACTTTATCTGATCAAAGGCTGCTTGTTGTTCAGGTCCCCACTCGAAATTGGTTTTTCCTTATGGTGTTCTCTGGCCTCACTCCAGCAGCTCTGTGTCCTCCTTCTGCTGGGGACAGCAGAACTGGAGGCAGGATTGGAGGTGAGGTCTGAGCAGAGCCAAGGGCCAGAGCCCCCTCTCTTGCCCTTCTGTCCACACTCCTCTGGCTGCAGCCAGCACACAGCTGCCTGCTGGGCTGTGTGAGAACACTGCTGGCTCCTGGGGCTCAGCAACCAACACCTCCAAGTCTCTTTCTTCCCAGCTACTCTCAACACACTCTGCACCCATCCTGGATTTGTGCCTGGGACTGGTCTGACCCAGCTGCAGCACCTTGCACTTAGTAGGATGTACTGATGCAAATTGTTCCTTTTCCCCTGGTTCAATGGCTCTGAAATGCCTCTTTTCCTAACCAGCCTCCACTGTACCAGAGATGACACAGACTAGCACTGCCTCTCAGCATGTCAAAGGTAAGTAGCAGCTTCTGCTGTGTTTTGTGTCTGACCTGGTCCCCTGCCTTGCATTTTCACAAATGGGGTTTGCATCAGGCTCCTGAGGGACACAAAAACCTGGGATTTGCAGCAGACCCCTGGCTCAGATGTGGACTGGGCTGGAAGCCAGCACCATGCTACAGGGATCAACACAGCCCTGGAGGGCATAGAGACCCTGTCCTAGGTCTCAGCGTGCTTAGTGCTGCATAACAAGGTGCTTCCAGCAATTGCAGCAGGAGTTTGGAATTTTTGGATGGATTTCTGGATTTAAGCAGTTCTTAAGTTCTCCCAAGCCCTTTTTTTAGGCACTAAGTCCTTTACTGGATGCAACCCAAAGCATGGCAGTAGGAAAAAACCTGAAGTCCCTGCTCTCTCCATAAAGCTATCTGACTGTCTTTTAAATCCATTCCTGTTACTGGCTCCAACAGTTTCACCTGAAATAATTTATTCCATGTGCTTGTTTCTTTTTTGATTGAAATAACTGTGCCTGGGTTCCCCTTCCACTCTTCATTCCTTACTTTTTAGACTGAGTCTCTTGTTTTGTTTTGTTGTTTTTTTTTCTAGACTGCAGAGTTTATCTCATTTCAGCTGATCAAACCTTTTTACTGCTTTAATATTTCTGCTTCTTTTGGGTTTTGTTTTTTTTCCTCTCTGATTTTTCCTGACAGGAATAAATGGTTTCCTTTTGAACAAATGCAGATTAAGGCTGCTTGTGGTTCCATGTCCACATAACCACCTCAAAAGCCTCTACTTCAGTCTTATTAGTACCCTATCTAGTGGTGGCAACAGTGTCTTAGGGGTAAGAAATCTCATGCTCTGTGTGCCACTCCCCAGCTCTGGAGCTGACAGAGGAAGGTGGAGATTCTTCTTGTGGCTGAAAGTGTGCAGAGAAAGACTTGGACAGCTGGGCAAAGATGCACCTGATGAAGTTCAACAAGGGTAAGTGTAGAGCCCTGCACCTCGGGAGGAACAACAGCAGGCAGCAGTGCAGGTAAGGAGTTGACCTGCTGGAGTGCAGCTCCACAGAGAAGGATCCCACCTGGAGTCCTGTGTGCAGTTCTGGAGCCCCCAGCACAGGAAGGACATGGAAGTGTTGGAGCAGGTCCAGAGGAGGCCACTAAGATGCTCAGAGGGCTGCAGCAGCTCTGCTGTGAGCACAGGCTGAGAGAGTTGGGGCTCTGCAGCCTGGAGAGGAGAAGGCTTCTAGGAGACCTCAGAGCTGCCTGCCAGTGCCTGAAGGGATCCTGCAGGAAGGCTGCAGAGGGACTTGTTCTGAAGGTGTCTAGAGACAGGCCAAGGGGTAATGGTTTGAAGCTGAGGCAGAGCAGGGTTAGACTGGAGCTGAGGAAGAAGTTTTTCAGTGTGAGGTTGGTGAGGCTCTGGCACAGGCTGCCCAGGGAGACTGTGGCTGCCTCCTGCCTGGGGTTGTTCAAGGCCAGGTTGGATGAGTCTTTGAGCAGTGAGTCTAGTTGAGAGGTGTCCCTGCCCATGGTGGGGATCTTGGAGTAGATGATCTCTGATCTCCCTTCCAGCCTGAGCCATTCTGTGAGGCAGACAGGAAAAACCCCAATACCTGATTGTTCTTTCCCAGGCTTGTTGCTGTCTGTTGTATTGTGCAGTCTTTATTGTCAAACAGCAGTGATGGTTGCACAACTTTTATCCTGGGGCACTTCTACTATGGCTGGTAAGAAACTTTTTTGACTTACAAGTTTCTGGAAGTAGTACTTTCATTACCTGTTGAGCAGCTTGAGCTGGCAGTGGAGGTCACCATGAGAAGACAGCAAGGTAGCCTATCTAGAAGGCTTGAGTTAGCTGAGCAATATCAGTCTCAGATAACAAATTCATGCTGGGCTCTAACTAACATTTCCAGGAGCCAGAGAGAGGCTGCAGGATTGACTTTTGGAAACTGTTAGGACATTTCAAGCTGCCTGCAAGATGTCCCCTTTTTGCCCCCTTGATCCCCACCCACCTAAATTACAACCACATGTTCTCAGAGTGACTCTGAAGCAGTTAGGATGAACAAACCTCTTGTTTTCCATGCAGGCTGAGTCATGCATCCCTGAGCTATCAGGACAGATTTCCACAGGAGTGCTGGATTTGGCCATGCAGAGCATCTGAAGAGGAGCTCGGGGCAGATGCAGTAAGGCAGGAGGGGCTGTGTGCAGCTCTACAGGGCTACCTGGGTGGGACTGGGAGTCCCAGGGAGGCAGCACCCCAGGCAATGCCAGGTTTGGGCTTCCTAAGGACTTTCTGTAAGTCCAATTGCTAAGCCTCAGCTCCACAAGCCCACAGGCTTAGAGATCAGTCTGCAACTGGAGCCACAGCTAACTGTGGCTACTGAAATGGGCTGCCCAGGAAGGTGGTGGAGTCACCATCCCTGGAGGTGTTCAAGGCAGGTTTGGATGTGGCACTTGGTGCCATGGTCTGGTCTTGAGGGCTGTGGTAATGGGTTGGACTTGATGAGCTTTGAGGTCTCTTCCAACCCTGGTGATACTGTGGTATTTTGCAGTGAGTCTCAGATGTTGAAGGAGTTAAACCTCTCTAAGGTTTGCAGTGATTTACACCTCCCCTTGCTTTAATGCTAAAAAAAACCCCAAACCTAAAATCTAAATCTACCTTGACAAGATTTGTCCTGATAAGGAAGGATCCTGTTAAATTGGTACTGATAAGCAGACTGCACTGGTTCGAACAAACGTGCTCAGGGATGCAATTGTATCAGGCTTGGATCTCCCTGATAAGACTTTCTTCTTTTACATCTAGTCCAAGAGGCAAGTGAACACACTTTAATCCTGGGCAAACCAGGGCAGGGGGCAATGTTGGAATAGGGCTGGCAGCTATCTGGGAAAGTTGGCATCTGGAAGGATCACAGGATGTTAGGGGTTGGAAGGCACCTGCAGAGATCATCAAGTCCAACCCCTCTGCCAGAGCAGGACCATCATCTAGTGCAGGTCACACAGGAATGCATCCTGACAGACCTTGAAGGTCTCCAGAGAAGGTCTGGGGATGTTTTGACTGAAGAAACAGACTGAGGCTGCCGAGAAGCAAAGCAGCTCAGCTCACGAAGCAGGTGGGCAAGCATTCTTGCTGAGCTGCAATGCACAGTGGGCTGCTGGTTTTGAAGCACAGAGGGTAGAATCATAGAATGGTAAGGTTGGAAGGGACCACAAGGATCATCTAGTTCCAACCCCCTGCCATAAGCAGGGACACCTCCCACTAGTACAGCTCACTCAAGGCCTCCTCCAACCTGGCCTGGAACACCTCCAGGGGTAGTTATGATTTGGAGGAAAGGTGAGAAATGCCTTCTGCAACATCCAACTTTGGGGTTTTTTTCCACTCAAAGAATGTCTTCAGCTCCTGTATCTGGATGTCAGTTAAAGTGTGACAAGTGATTGCTCACCCCAAGGTCGTGGGTTAAGCAGGGAACACAGGCAAAAATCTGCTCATATCTAATCCTGGTTCTGAGACTGATCAAGCTTTGACCTTGAGCACATCGCTTAACCTCAAAGGAATAACTTGAGGATTCATTAGCTGGTCCTCGTGGAGTGCTTTGAAGATGTGAAAAGGGTTTTATAAGTGGCAAATGCTTTTCTGTGTTCTGGGACCTGGAAGTTTTCAATGTTTGGGCATATAATCATTTTTACAGTGGATTTGCTACATAAAAGAAACCCTAAACGCTGCTGCAAATTGCTGGAGTGCAGATAAGAACTGCTTGCTGCAGCTGAGAAGGCTTCAATGAGCAATGCTTCTCTCCCTTTCTGTAAAGTCTTTACACCATGACTGTTTCACTCAGCTTTTTGTCCATGGGCTTGCTTTAAAGACAGCATTTGCATCACTCACTTGTTGACCAATGGATGCAACGATGAGGGAGAAGATTTATGGAATAGATGCTCCTGAGATATATGTGTCCAGTTCTGGGCCTCTCAGCTCAAGAAGGACTTCAGGGAACTGCTTAAGAGAGTCCATTTCAGAGCCCCCAAGCTGCTGCAGGCGGTGAACATCTCCTGTGAGGCCAGGCTGAGGGAGCTGGGGCTGGGAGCTTGGAGCAGAGGAGCCTGAGGGCTGCCCTCATTGCTGTGCAGGTGGTGTGTAGGGCAGTGTCAGGAGGACAGAGCCAGGCTCTGCTCAGGGGTGCCCAAGGACAGCACAAGGGGCACTGTGTGCCAGCTGGAGCAGAGGAGGTGCCAGGGAACAGGAGGGGAAACTTTTTTCTCTGTGAGGGTTGCAGATCCCTGGAGCAGGCTGCCCAGAGAGGTTGTGGAGTCTCCTTCTCTGGAGACTTTTCAAACCCACCTGGATGTTTTCCTGTGTGCCCTGCCCTAGGTGAAGCTGCTCTGGCAGTGGGTTGGACTGGATGATGTGTGGAGGTCCCTTCCAACCCCTAACATCCTGTGTTGCTATGATAAGTTGTGTGAGGCTGTGGCAGGGGCTTGTCTCCAGGCTCCTTAGCCAGGGAGGTTAGACAGGCTGTGTGAGTGTGCCCCACAGAGACCCTGTGCAAGAGGAATGCCGGTTGCCCGTGACCAGAGCTTCAGCACCCCATTGAGAGCAGAAATTAAAGCAAGCAGAAGCATGGGAGTACTGACTGCAAGGAGAGAATTTGCTTCATGGGCTTCAAGGGGAGATTCTTTATTAGCATCCTATTAGGATATCTCCTTTGAAACAGCTTTCTGAGAGGCAGGCAGCTGCAGGGAGCTGCTCTGTGCTGTGTCTTAGAAACCAGATTTTGACAGACTGAGGAGCAGAACGGGATGGCACAAGGCCTTCAACAAATGGGATTGGGCTGTGATTCAGGAGTGGTTCACCTTCACAGGCCCTGCCTTTCCCTGCCACTTGTGCTGCTGACAGTATCAGCAGGAAATGTGTGTGCTGGTAAACTGGGAGAGTTGTCAGCAAGGGGCTGCTTATCTGGGGGTGTGGGTGGAGTGGCTGAGCCTGCATCCAGCTGACCAGAGGCTGAGATACTTGCAGAGGCAACGCTTCCTTGTGCAGCTTTTAAAGCCCTGTCAAAGGCAAAGCAGCTCCTGGCCCAGGTGCCATTGAATTTGTATGAGAGTCCAGACAGCTTGCACAGTGCCTCCAGGCAGGGAGTGCCCGGTGGACATGGGCTTGTTGCTGCCACATCAATCAATTTCAGTATCACAGTATCACCAGGGTTGGAAGAGACCTCAAAGATCATCAAGTCCAACCCATTACCACAGCCCTCAAGGCCAGACCATGGCACCAAGTGCCACGTCCAAACCTGCCTTGAACACCTCCAGGGATGGTGACTCCACCACCTCCCTGGGCAGCCCATTCCAGCAGGCAATGACTCTCTCAGGCAAGAACTTTCTCCTCACCTCCAGCCTAAACTTCCCCTGCCACAGCTTCAGACTGTGTCCTCTTGTTCTGCTGCTGCTTGCCTGAGAGAAGAAAGCAACCTCCTCCTGGCTACAACCACCCTTCAGGTAGTTGTAGACAGCAAGAAGGTCTCCCCTGAGCCTCCTCTTCTCCAGGCTAACCAATCCCAGCTCCCTCAGCCTCTCTCCATAGGGCTGTGCTCCAGGCCTCTCCCCAGCCTCGTTGCCCTTCTCTGGACACACTCAAGCACCTCAATGTCCTTCTTCAATTGAGTGGCCCAGAACTGGACACAGGACTCAAGGTGTGGCCTAAGCAGTGCAGAGTGCAGGGGGAGAATGAGCTCCCTGTTCCTGCTGGCCACACTCTTGCTGATGCAGGCCAGGATGCCATTGGCCTTCTTGGCCACCTGGGCACACTGCTGGCTCATGTTCAGGCTTGCTTTCCCATTCATCTGGGTGAAATCAACTCCTGTGGTCTCCACTTTGTCAGACTGCTTATTGAAAGCAATGGGGATTCTGACTGAGCAAGGGCCACCTTGTTTGTCCCACTGCCTCTGCAATGGTCAGCCACGTTTATACAAGCAAAATAAAGACAAGCATGGTGTAAAGAAGTGGAAATTGTGTGTGTGTGGGGGGGGGTGTTAAAGCACAAGGGGAACAAAAATATACCCTACAGGTGAAGGTGCTGAACTTTGCTTCTCAGAGGGACTTTTTCACTTTTTGTTTTGCTTGGCCGAACAGTATCTGATTTGCTATGAGCTCAAAAAGCACAGGGGGAAAAAATGAGAGGATTTTTACATCCCAGAGTAAAATGTTTTCCTGAGCAGGTAAAGTTTTTTTGTTTCTCACACAGGTGTGAGTCCCTCCTGCCTCCAGAGAACCCACACAGAGATGGGAACCCAGTGAAGAGTTATTTTATGATCATGCTGGCAATGCAAAGCTGAGGTTAAGCCAAAGCAGACATGCTCATGTTTGCATTTAAAGCAAACTAAATCACTGAACTAAATGGAAACTACCTGCAAATCCCTTCTGGGCTTGTCTTGTTCTGTCTCATCTCACAGTGCTTCTCAGTGGCCAGCACAGAAGACCATCCCCCTGCAAAGGCAGCTTTTTTGCTCCCCATATCGTCTGCAAGGACTGCTTGCTTCACACTAAGCCTTGCTACCAGTACCAGGACAATCATTTGGGCTCTGTCCATCCTTTTCTCAGCCTTTCCCCTTGTCAGTGGTGCCCAGTGACAGGACAACCTATGCAAACTGGAACCCAGAGGCTTCCTCCAGGAACAGCAGGAGAAAGTTTTCAGCTATGAGGGTGACAGAGCCCTGGGGCAGGGTGTGTAGTCTTCCTTCTCTAGAGACATTCCAAACCCACCTGGACATTTTATGAAGCCCTGCTCCCCAAATATCCAACAGGATACAAGGTGCTCTGCTGAGGAAGGCTCTCAAGCAGGTTGCTGCTCTTCATTTTGGATATTAGAAACAAGTTCTGTACCATGAGGGTGCTGGAACACTGGAATGGATTGCCCAGGGAGGTGGTTGGGGCCCCATCCCTGGAGATATTCAAGGTGAAGCTTGAAGGGATTCTGGGGAACCTGATCTAGTTAAGGATGCCCCTGCTGACAGCAGAGGAGGTTGGACTGGATGACCTTTGGAGGTCCATTCCTGCCCAACCCATTCTGTGATTCTGTCTGCAGGATGCCCAGCACAGTAAGACTCTCAAATCTGTCTGAGGGATATAACTTACTGAGTAAAAAGTGCAGAGCCTCCTAAGAGCGGTGGAGTTATGTCAGCTCACCTCAGCATAACTTGTGGGAGAATCATATTGTGCCCAGCAGGATCCAGGAGTAATCCAGCCTCTGGCACAAGCAAACATTAATTACCTGATCTGGTTGGAGAGAGAACTGAAGCATGGAGAACATTTAATTAGCTGCACTATCTTTAGCATGCCCAAAGTATTTTTGGTACTTCCTCTTACCTTTGCAGCAGAGACTTCAGGGTTTTGTTTTTCTGATGGGTTCTTTTTTTTTTCTTTCTTTCTTTTTCCTAAGTAAAGTATCTTAATGACATTAAAACCTCTATTAGAACCTTAATTTCCATTTCAGAAAATAAATACACCATGCAAGTCACCCACTTGCTCTTAATTTCCCTAACAGTCCCCTTCAAACTTTTCAACAGATGCTCCCAGTTCTGTTCCCATTAACAGCATCTGTGGGGATCCCAAACACCACACTTTGTGCTGCTGC
Source organism: Eubucco bourcierii (assembly GCA_013396675.1). Classification (NCBI taxonomy): domain Eukaryota; kingdom Metazoa; phylum Chordata; class Aves; order Piciformes; family Ramphastidae; genus Eubucco; species Eubucco bourcierii. The sequence goes on from VWZE01016022.1 coordinate 40,830, forward strand.
TCTCTGCAGCTTGATTTAAAGGAGACAAAAAAAAAAAACCAAAACCAAACCCTAGATCTTGTGCCAGGCCATCCTTCCCTTGGCTTCTCCCTGGAATATCTGCCCTGCAGACAGCCTGGAGGACAGCCAGACTGCTGGTTGGAAAGGTCTGTGCTATAGGAACTGCTGTTGGCAGCCAGCACCAGGACACATTGTAGTGAAGTTTGCATGAGAGTGAAGCAGTTGCGCTGAGCAGAGGTGGAATTGTACAGAGCAGCCTGGAGCACTGAGGGTGGCATGAGCAGAATTGGCAGTCGTGGGGGCAGAGAAAGGAGAAGGGTTGGTAAAGAGCTAAGGGATTTGGGGGTAGACAGAGAGAGGTTGGGCAGGAGGGACTCTGGGAGGATGAGAGCATGGAGAAGGACCAAGAGGGCTCTCAGCAGCTTAGGAACGTGAAATGCGTTTGGAGGCTGTGGCCACAGCTTCTTTCTCTAGGGCAGGGAAGTGTCTCCATTTTCACAAGGAGCTGAAGCACAGGACAGGCTGAGTGATTTGGTGAGACGATCCAGGGCCCACTGGCATGTTTTGACATCAAAATCTGTGGTTTGACCACACACATGCTGTCTTCTGCCAGCAGATCTGGAATACGGATTTTCAAGACCATACTCACTCTCCCAGCCACTCCTGGTTGAATATTTTCAGCAGGAGAAAACCTCTCTTCCTTCTTCTTCCCCTCAACCCTTCTTCTGGAGCTATTCTAACTCCAGAAGTCTGTAGCCATGCTGCATGCCAGTTAAATGTCCTCTTCCTGTGGGCTTCCTTGGAGCTCCAGCACAGGCAGAAAGCTACTTCTGGCATACCAATGGCCTCCAGCAGAAGAATGAATGACTCCAATCCTCCAATGGTTTAGCCCTGTCCCCACAGCATCCTGCTCCTGCGCACAGGAAAACCTGAAGAAGCCTTGAATTATCTTGCAGGGGCTCTTGAAATAATGCTGCCATTTTAGCAGCTCTTCTTCCTTGGCTCCAGGCTCCCACCTGTGTGCTGAGCTGATCAGCCCAGGCAGAGGATCCTCTATGATGTTGTGCTGCCTGTAAGCTGCTTGCACTGGGGCTCACAGAGGTATCCTACCTGCAGACAAAAGGGTGAGGGGCTACAGCTCTGGAGCCCTCAACACAGGAAGGACAGGGACCTGACGGAGTAGGTCCAGAGGAGGGCCAGGAGAATGATCAGGGAGGCCTGGAGCAGCTCTGCTATGAGGACAGGCTGAGGGAGCTGGGAGTGTTCAGCCTGGAGAAGAGAAGGCTGCAGGTAGCCCTAATAGCAGCCTGCCAGTACCTGAAGAGGGCTACAATTAGGCTGCAGAGGGACTGTTTGCAAAGGCCTGCAGGGACAGGATGAGGGCTGTAGTTTGAAGCGAGAGCAGAGCAGATTTAGATTGGATGTTAGGAACAAGTTCTGCACCATGATGGTGCTGGAACACTGCAACAGGTTGCCCAGGGAGGTGGCTGAGGCTCCATCCCTGGAGATATTCAAGGGCAAAGGTGGTTGAGGTTCCATCCCTGGAGATATTCAAGGTCAGGCTCGACTTGTCTCTGAGCAACCTGATCCAGCAGAGGATATCCCTGCTGACTGCAGAGGGGGCTGGACTAGATGCCTGGACTTTGGAGGTCCCTTCCAAAGGTACTTTGGAGGTCCCTTCCAACCCAAAGCACTCTGATTCTGTCAGGCTGCAGAAGGCAGCAGCACAGTGTCACTATAGGTGTCTGTGTCTAGCTGCCACTGGGGGTGGTCACAAGAGCCAGACGTATGAATGGAGAAGGTGCCAGAGGTGGCAGGAAGCCCTTGAGCCCCATGTGCTCAGCAAGACTGGGGTGTAGCTCAGTGGGATGGTGGTCAGCCATGTCAGAGAATGGCTGAAAACATGGGAAAGTTCAAGGAAAAGATATGAAAAGCAATGAATCCCAGCTTAGCACAAAATCCTTTGCAGTGAGGGTGGGAAGACACTGGCACAGCTTGCCCAGGCAGGTTGTAGATGTCCTAGGCTGCAGCAAGAGCAGTGTGGGCAGCAGGACAAGGGAAGTGATTCTGCCACTTCACTCTGCTCTTGTCAGACCCCACCTGGAGTACTGTGTGCAGTTCTGGAACCCTCAGCACAGGAAGGACATGGAAGTGTTGGAGTGGGTCCAGAGGAGGCCACAAAGATGCTCAGAGGGCTGCAGCAGCTCTGCTATGAGGACAGGCTGAGAGAGTTGGGGCTCTGCAGCCTGGAGAATCGAGGCTTCGAGGGGACCTGATAGTAGCCTTCCAGTATCTGAAGGGGGCTACAGGAAGGCTGGGGAGGGATTATTTACAAGGTCCTGCAACGACAGGACAAGGGGCAATGGGTTTGAACTGGCAGAGGGGAGATTTAGACTGGATGTTAGGAGGAAGTTGTTTGCAGTGAGGGTGGTGAGACACTGGCACAGGTTGCC
>VWZE01016022.1:46434-60598 GCA_013396675.1 Eubucco bourcierii
TGGAGGTGTCCCTGCTGAGTGCAGGGGGTTGGCCAAGATGCCCTTTGAGGGTCCCTTCCAAACCAATGCTCTCTGTGAAGCTGTAACTCCAGAGGACACCTTCTCACCTTTGCTCACATTGAGCTGTGTGCTCTTCCACAGCCCTGGCCTGTGTCAGCTCTGCCTGCTTTCCCTGTCATTGCTATTTCTAAATCCTTGTGTTTCTCTTAGATTGAATCCCTTAAGGAATGAGATACTGAAGCCTTTTTAAACCAGCAAAGGTTCAGAGGATGCCTGTGGCATGCTTATGCCCTGTACAGCCTGCTGCAGTTGGAGGTGTCCCTGCTGAGTGCAGGGGGGTTGGCCAAGTTGCCCTTGGAGGGTCCCTTCCATCCCAGTGCAAGGTGTGAATCTGAGAGCTGGGTTGGTTGCTGTCACTGCTTAACAGGTGCTTTGCAGCAGGTCAGTAGCTCCAAAAGAGGGTGAGTGAGGTGTTTTTACTAGATGCAGGGATGCTGCCTTAGGGGCATAAATCATTGAATGGGGGCTGGCTGCCATGCTTTGGAATTCTGCAGACCAGAGCTTCAGCTTTGAGTGCAGAATATCTGATGGGATGGAGAAAACATCTTCTCCTTAAATCATCTGAATGTCTGCATATTCCTGGAGTTAATGCCCAGGTTTGGCACATTTGAGAGAGATCTCTGGGTTTCTCTAAATGCCAGTCAGTTCTGTATGCTCACAGAGGTCATGCCAGGGGGAAGCTCTCTGAGGCTTTGGGACAAGTCAGGTCATACTTCTTGTCTCCTGTGTGAGAGCTTGGAAGGGCACAGTTCAAAGCTCTGAGGCTTTACACACCAGCTGGAAATCACTCTGCCAGGGCTTTGCTTTCAACCTGCATGTCTCACATCACTTCTTCTAGGATGAAGGACAGCAAAAGGACAGGCAAAGGGCAACCAGATTCCCACCACTTGTCCTCCAAGATCACAGGGTTGTTTTCTCTGGGTTGTGATGTTCAATGTCTGTGCTAGCTGGCACTACAAATAGGTCCCTTGTCTGATTGAGGAGAGGAGGCTGAAGTTGCTTTCAGTAGTTGTGTCAAACCTGGGCTGCAGCAAGAGCAGTGTGGGCAGCAGGGTGGGGGAAGTGATCCTGCCCCTCTGCTCCACACTGGTGAGACTCCACCTGGGGTACTGCATCCAGTTCTGGAGACCCTGGGACAGGAAGGAGGTGCTGGAAGGTGTCCAGAGAAGGGCCACGAAGATGCTCATAGGGCTGGAGCTGCTCTGCTGTGAGGAGAGCCTGAGGCAGTTGGGGCTGTTCAGTCTGGAGAGGAGAAGGCTCCCAGGTAATTTTGTTGTGGCCTTCCAGCATCTGAAGGGGACTACAAGAAAGCTGGAGAGGGACTTTTTAGGCTGTCAGGTAGTGATAGGACTGGGGGGGATGGAACAAAGCTAGAAATGGGTAGATTCAGACTGGATGTTAGGAAGTTCTTCAGTGTGAGGGTAGCGAGAGACCGGAAGGGGTTGCCCAGGGAGGCGGTGGAAACCTCATCCCTGGAGGTGTTTAAGACCAGGCTGGATGAGGCTGTGGACAACCTGATCTAGTGTGAGGTGTCCCTGACCATGGCAGGGTGTTGGATCTGGATGATCCTTGTGGTCCCTTCCAGCTCTGACTGATTCTATAAGATTTCAGTGCTGGAAGAAGGGTTTCTAACACCTGCTAAGGATTTGAGAATAGCAGACACAGACCAAAAGCTTCAAAGACTTTCTGTGCCAAGATGCTTGCTAGAGGGATGCTGTGTCTTGTGTCAGAGATGTTACAAACACATCAACCAACCTTACCATTCTAAAACTGTATTTTTTTTACTTTTTTTTTTTTTAATTTACAGGTTCTAGTTGAGTCAGGAATTTTCACAAGGATGCTTGTGGGCAAATTTCATCATTTAGCAAAGTCAGAAAATGGAAAAGTCTAAACCACAAGATAGCTTTACCCCACTTAGACATCAGAGGCAGAGCAGAGGGCCTAGGGAAAGGCCAAGAGAGCATTGATTTACTCATGAAGGCAGAGTAGGAGTTTGGAGATGGTGCCTGGATCTGCTTTGCAGCAGCCTCTGGAAGCTGCAAGTTATAATCATAGAATCACAGAATGGTTTAGGTTGGAAGGGACCTCAAAGCTCAGCCAGTTCCAACCTCCTGCCATAGTCAGGGACACTCCCACTAGAACAGGTCACTCAAGGTCTCATCCAACCTGGCCTTGAACACCTCCAGGGAGGTTTTGGAGCACAGAGTCACCCAATGGGATCAAAGATGTGTTCCTGAGTGAGCTGCCCTTGGTCATGCTGTTTTGGCAGTGGGGTTGGACTGGATGATGTCTGGAGGTCTCTTCCAACCCCTACCAGTCTGTGATCAGTCACAGTCAGTGTGACATTTAAACCCTGCAGGCAAAATCATAGCCTCACTGCAATAGCAGGAATTTTACCTCTGCCTTCAATGGAAACAACCTTTCTGCCTTGTGTTTTGAAAGGTAATTGAGCTTACCCTGATGAATGGACCATCTGTACAGTCATGAATCACAGCCACAGCAAACACCCAGGGCTAACAGAGAAGGAAGGTGTGGGAGCTCCAAAGGGCTGTCACTGTCACAGGGAATCCCAGAGGACTTGTGCTAACGAGAGAAAAGAGACATGGTTGATAAAGAAAGCTGAGCAACACTCCAACCTTCCTACAAAGATTCCAAACCCTGGTGAAAGAAAAGCTTGGCTCTGGCCTAATAAAGTGCTTTTAGCATACACATGTGTGTGTGTGTGTGTGTATGAGTCTGTGGAGTCTGGCAGGGGTTTTTGCATGCCTTTTCACAAGCAAATTCCAGAGCTGGGAAAGAGTCTCCCTGCTTTGGAGTTCTGAATCAACAGATTCATTCACCAACCACATCAGCAGAAGGGATCCAACAGAACAGCAAGATGCACATTTGAGTCTCCTGTCTTCCTTTTATTTTCTTCATTGTAAACATTAGATTTAAATATTTCTTTGGCTTCTGACAGCCTTTCCTCCTCTCAGCTGCTGAGAGACTGGGACTTGGCACAGGCCCATTTTGGGGAGGAACCTGTAACAGGGCAATATTCTTTTGCAGCCACGTTAAATATTAATCCAACCTGCACATAGTTTATGCTGTCCCAAAATAGAACTTCCTGAAGGGAACTGCTACAGTTTCTTCCAAAAGCATGGGGGTTTGTTTGGGGTTTTTCTTTTTGGAACTCCTGCCAGTAAGGAAGAAAACTCCATCTGATCAGGTTTTTCATAGTTGTAGGCATTTCTTTTCCTTGCCTAGCCTACTGTTTTTCTCCATCCTGAGCAGTTATTGAATCATTGGATAATCTTGGCACCTTTTCTTTTTGTTCCTCTCTGCAGACAATCATAGAATCATAGAATGGTAAAACTGGAAGGGACCTAACCTCATGCAGATCAACATCTCCATACATACTACCACCAAATATTACCTCCACTTAAATATTAAGATAAAATTTACAGCCACAAACACAGAAACTACTGCTTCTATGACTTTGAAGTTAGAATCATAGAATGGTAAGGTTGGAAGGGACCTCAAGGATCATCTAGTTCCAACCCCCTGCCATAGGCAGGGACACCTCCCACTAGTACAGGTTACTCAAGGTCTCCTCCAATCTGGCCTTGAACACCTCCAGGGAGGGAGCAGCCACAACCTCCCTGGGCAACCTGTGCCAGTGTCTCACCACCCTCACTGCAAACAACTTCCTCCTAACATCCAGTCTAAATCCACAAAACTGGTTAAGGTTCTCAAGAACAGGGCTGGGGAGGAGCAGATGAGGGAGCTGGGGGTGTGCAGTGCAGAGAAGAGGAGACTGAGGGGAGACCTCATTGCTCTCTGCAGCTCTCTGAAAGGAGGTTGCAGTGAGGTGGGTCTTGGTCTCTTCTCCCTGGTATCAAGTGGTAGAATGAAGGGAAATGGCCTGAAATTGTGTCAGGGGAGGGTTAGGTTGGAGATGAGGAAAAATTTCTTTGCTGCAAGAGTGGTCAGGGATTGGCACAGGAGGCCCAGGGAGGTGGTTGAGTCCCCATCCCTGCGGGTGGTCAATAGACATGTGGCCATGGCACTTTGGGACATGATTTAATGGCCATGGCAGTGTTGGGTTGATGGTTGGACTGGATGATCTTAGAGGGCTTTGCCAGCTAAAACAACTCCATGATTCTATGGATCCATGTTTGCTTGCAGACCTAGGGATGTAGTCTGGACTGGATGATCCAAGAGGGNGGCCCAGGGAGGTGGTTGAGTCCCCATCCCTGCGGGTGGTCAATAGACATGTGGCCATGGCACTTTGGGACATGATTTAATGGCCATGNGATGATCCAAGAGGGCTTTGCCAGCTAAAACAACTCCATGAGTCCATGGATCCATGTTTGCCTGTGCACCTAGGGATGTAGTCTGGACTGGATGATCCAAGAGGGCTTTGCCAGCTAAAACAACTCCATGAGTCCATGGATCCATGTTTGCCTGTGCACCTAGGGATGTAGTCTGGACTGGATGATCCAAGAGGGCTTTGCCAGCTAAAACAACTCCATGAGTCCATGGATCCATGTTTGCCTGTGCACCTAGGGATGTAGTCTGGACTGGATGATCCAAGAGGGCTTTGCCAGCCAAAACAATGATTTTCTGGATCCATGTTTGCCTGTGCACCTAGGGATGTACTTTGGGTTGGATGATCTTAGAGGGCTTTGCCAGCCAAAATAACTCCATGATTCTATGGATCCATGTTTGCCTGTGCACCTAGGGATGTAGTCTGGACTGGATGATCCTAGAGGGCTTTTCCAGCCAAAACAACTCCATGATTTTCTGGATCCATGTTTGCCTGTGCACCTAGGGATGTAGGGAGTGAAGAAGATGTTGAACAGTGCAGGGAAGGACACATCTACCTGACACCTGGTTTATATAAACCTCAGGCTCTGTGTACAGGCAGAGTTACAAGGGAGAGGTTTGTGGAGCTCTTTGTTTTCATTCCATAAACATTCCTGACAGGAGCAAGCACTGCTGTGATAGGCTGATGGGGAGATATTTTTAAATAGCCTTCAGGCATATAAATGTTGGAACCTCCAGAGCAAACAGCAGCCTCCATAGTAAAGAGACAGGAATTGCTGTGTTTAAATGACGTGCAAACTGTCCTGGAAATCAGTTTGTGGCAGGAATCTAGAAGTTAACATGGGGCTAAAGCCTTCATTTCAGCTGCTCAACACAGTGCAGAATCCAACCCTTGGCTACAACAATGATGGTCACACAGCAATGGATTTTCCCTCAATGCTATGAAAGTTTGTGCCACAACTGGAGCCCTGTGTGCAGTTCTGGAGCCCTCAGCACAGGAAGGACATGGAAGTGTTGGAGGAGGTCCAGAGGAGGCCACCAAGATGCTCAGAGGGCTGCAGCAGCTCTGCTGTGAGGACAGGCTGAGAGAGTTGGGGCTCTGCAGCCTGGAGAAGAGAAGGCTTCCAGGAGACCTTAGAGTAGCCTTCCAGTATCTGAAGGGGGCTTACAGGAAGGCTGGGGAGGGACTATTGACAAGGTCTTGCAATGCCAGGACAAGGGGCAATGGGTTTGAACTGGCAGAGGGGAGATTCAGACTGGATGTTAGGAGGAAGTTGTTTGCAGTGAGGGTGGTGAGACACTGGCACAGGTTGCCCAGGGAGGTTGTGGCTGCTCCCTCCCTGGAGGTGTTGAAGGCCAGGTTGGAGGAGGCCTTGAGTGAACTGTACTAGTGGGAGGTGTCCCTGCCTATGGTAGGGGGTTGGAACTAGATGATCCTTGAGGTCCCTTCCAACCTTACCATTCTATGACTCTAACGTCAAAGTCATAGAAGCAGCAGTTTCTGTGTTTGTGGCTGTAAATTTTATCCTAATATTTAAGTGGAGGTAATATTTGGTGGTAGTATGTATGGAGATGATGATCTGCATGAGGTTAGAGAGGCTTTATAGAGGGACTTAGATGGATGGGTCAGTGTTAACAGGGTGAGATGTTCCTGCTGCTCCTGCTGGCCCCCAACATATTACACTGCATGTTTTCTATGGTGTGCAGAGCTAAGGGCATTAATGTTAGCCAGAGAGAACAAATGAGCATGACTGTCAATAAAAGTTATTCTTTGCTTCCCATCAGTATCACTACAGCAGGTTAGGTAGGAGTAGTGATCTGCATTAGGGTAGAGAGACTTTACAGAGGGACTTGGGTAGATTGGATGGATGAGTCAGTGTCAACAAAGCCAAGTGCCAGGTCCTGCACTTGGGCCACAACAACCCCAAGCAATGCTCCAGGCCTGGGGCAGTGTGGCTAGAAACTGCCTGACAGAAAGGGACCTGAGGGTCCCAATTGACAAGCAACTGAACATGAGCCAGGTGTGCTCAGGATGCCAAGAAAGCCAATGGCATAAATGCTGTGTCCAGAAGGAACAGGGAGGTGATTGTCCCCTTAGACTCACAGTATCACAGCAGCACAGTATCACCAGGGTTGGAAGAGACCTCAAAGCTCATCAAGTCCAACCCATCACCACAGACCTCAAGACCAGACCATGGCACCAAGTGCCACATCCAAACCTGCCTTGAACACCTCCAGGGACGCTGACTCCACCACCTCCCTGGGCAGCCCATTCCAGCAGTCAATGACTCTCTCAGGCAACAACTTTCTCCTCACCTCCAGCCTAAACTTCCCCTGGCACTGCTTGAGACTGTGTCCTCTTGTTCTGCTGCTGCTTGCATGAGAGAAGAAGGCAACCTCCTCCTGGCTACAACCACCCTTCAGGTAGTTGTAGACTGCAATAAGGTCCCCCCTGAGCCTCCTCTTCTCCAGGCTAAGACTCAGCTCTGGTGAGGCCACACCTCGAGCACTGAGTTTGGTTTTGGGGTCTTCAATACAAGACAGACATCAAGATGCTGGAGAGAGTGCAGAGGAGGGCAAAGAAGCTGGGGAAGGACCTGGAGAATAAATCTGATGAAGAGAGACTGCAGGAGCTGGGGCTGGTTAGTGTGAAACAGAGGAGGCTGAGGGCAGACCACATCACTGTCTACAGCTACCTGAAAGGAGGTTGTGGAGAGGTTGGTGCTGGTCTATTTTCACAGGCAATTAGTGATAGAACAAAGATCCTCAAGTTGCACCAGGGCAGATTTAGACTGGACATTAGGAAAAAAAAATAATCCCAGCAAGAGTGGTCAGGCACTGGAATGAGCTGCCCAGGGAGGTGGTGGAGTCCCCAACCCTGGATGTGTTTAAAGGTTGTTTGGATGTGGTACTTGGGGATATTGTTTAGGGTGCACCTTGTAGAATAGGGTCAGTGGTTGGACTTGGTGATCCTGAGGGTGTTTTTCAACCTGAATCATTCTGTGCCTGTCATAATGTCCTGTGTGTTGGTCACCTCCTGCAGCAACCATCTCAGCCTCTTGAACTGCCTGTAAGTCGATGTTCAAATGCACTGTGGAGCTGCTGTAAATATTGATTTCTAAACTGGACAGCATTGCTAGGTTTGTAGTCACTGCTAGGATTTCACTTGGCAGCAAAATCATCATCAGAATCCCAATCTGACGTTGTTGTATCATCTGCAGCATCTGTAGTCAGGATGCATCTGGAATATGGGAGGATGGAGAAAGCATCCTCAGTAACACAGCAGAGCTGGGGCTTGGAAAGAGCTGCAGGGGAATTAGGCTGCCTCTAACACAATGCTGCTGTCAAATGCCTGTTGTGTGATGGGGAAGAGCCTCTGGGAAGGATTCCTTTAGAAACAAGGACACAAAACATCACTGTTTTGGAGAAACTTAGGGGCAGGCAACCGTGAGTGAACGGTCTGCAGAGGAGCACAAATAGCAGATCCTAATGAGAATACTCTGGGCAAGGCAACAAAGGTCTCAGGCCATGCACTGCAAGTAGGCAAGGGTTCAAAAACGCTTCAGGACAGAACTGGCATCACCTGGATGGGAGGGTGACTGTAGAAGAAGAGGCTGTGGCTGTACCTGACAGAACCAAGAAGCCTCACCTGATTCATCTTTCTGCCTTCTGTGTCTGCATAGGCTGCTTACTCCTACCCTGATGTGATACCTGAATCACAGGATGGAACTAAGAGCCTGGGCTTGTTCCTTTGGATTTATTGCTGCAGCTGGAGTTCTTCCTCCTGCAGCTGAAGATAAGATTTTGATTTTGCTTGAGGTTCTTCACTCATAAGGTTGGCTTTGTGCTTGTGCTCCTGTGTCATTCATGCCTGTTACTCTCTCCATCCTAATAAATGAGGAGAAGAAGAGGATGACTTAAAAGCCCAAAGCCCTGTGACCACTTGTGCTTGATGATTGCCATTAAGGGATGCTGAGTTTCTCTCTTGATAGGATGGAAACAATTATCATGCTGTTAACTTCATACTCCACTTTGAGTGGCAACTGCAACAGGGATTTTACAAGGCTCAATTCATTTCTGACCACTTTTAGGAACAGCAGAAGAGCAGGGTAGGTACAGAGAGAATAGGGAGGAGGAATGAGCTGTCAGGGAGTGAAGTTGAGAGCCTCTCCCTGATCCTCAGCCATGCTGTTGTCAGACAGTTGTCTGGTCTATTGCAAGCATCTCCAGGAAGTCCCCTCTAACTCCCAGGGTAGAGCACCTACCTGCAAGCACCTTGAGTCACCTAATCCACTTATATTATGCTCTTAGTTTTCCAGGCATGCCAGAATTAAAAACAAGTTTTACACATGATCTGGATGAGGGCATCGAGTCAGGCACCAGCAGATTTGCAGCTGACACCAAGCTGGGGGCTGATGTTGCTGGGTTGGAGGGCAGAAGGGCTCTGCAGCAGGACCTCAACCACCTGCACAGATGGGCAGAGTCCAAGGGGATGGAGCTCAACAAATCCAAGTGCCAGGTGCTGCACTTTGGCCACAACAACCCCATGCAGAGCTACAGGCTGGGGTGGGAGTGGCTGGAGAACAGCCAAACAGAAAGGGATCTGGGGGTGCTGATTGACACCTACCTGAACATGAGCCAGCAGTGTGCCCAGGTGGCCAAGAAGGCCAATGGCATCCTGGCCTGCATCAGCAAGAGTGTGGCCAGCAGGAGCAGGGAGCTCATTCTCCCCCTGGACTCTGCACTGCTTAGGCCACACCTTGAGTGCTGTGTCCAGTTCTGGGCCCCTCAATTGAAGAAGGACATTGAGGTGCTTGANAGGCAAGCAGCACCAGAACAAGAGGACACAGTCTCAAACTGTGGCAGGGGAAGTTTAGGCTGGAGGTGAGGAGAAAGTTCTTGCCTGAGAGAGTCATTGACTGCTGGAATGGGCTGCCCAGGGAGGTGGTGGAGTCAGCGTCCCTGGAGGTGTTCAAGGCAGGTTTGGACGTGGCACTTGGTGCCATGGTCTGGTCTTGAGGTCTGTGGTATTGGGTTGGACTTGATGAGCTTTGAGGTCTCTTCCAACCTTGGTGATACTGTGATACTGTGACACACCTGCTTGCTACCAAACCCACTTCTCTTCCTTGGGATCCTGCTTGGAAGACCCAAGCCCTCCAAAGCTGAGATAGCCAGCAGACATAGCTGCAGAGGTGCAAAGGCATTCCAGCAGGAAGCAGAAAGAAGGAGGCTGTGGCATAATAGATGGGGCAATAATGAAGATGGTTTGGGGTTTTTTTTCAAACATCAGTTAATGATTTTCTGCTGGGTAAAATAGTTTCATTATTTCTGATGCCTGCTAACAGCTGCAGAAGTGGACTAAGGGAGAACACTCTGCTTCCTCAGTGATGCCCAGGTAATAAGGAGATAAAAACCAGTGCTAGCTCCATGCTTCAGGAATGTCTTTGTGGTTTGTTGTTGTGTTGTTTCTTTTTTTTTTTTTCTTCTAGATGAAACACCAAACTCTGGAGGATAAAACAAAAGTTAGTTATGAAAAAGATAATGAGGAGCATTTTGTCACCCTTTCACTTTAATGAGCAGCCATTAAGATGCACTTAGCAGCCACAGAGCCCCTTGCCAGCCACAGCTCCTTGCCACAGCTCTCTTCTCCCAGCGTTCACATGCACCACATTCAGCTTTACTTAGCAAGCAAGAGGTGGAGCACAACTCCTAAGCAATTAAAACATTAAGCAGGCAAAAGGGCACAGGCCTGGGAAGGACCCTAGAAGATAATGAAGTTTGTTTCAACCCGAGGCAGAACCATTTTAATTTATCTACTATTTTATATGTGTTTGTTTACCCTTTTGAGTAAGTGCTTCTCTAGACCTTGTGTAAGGAAGGTTGGGGATGGAGATTTCACATCTGGCTTACTGCAGATCATCTCTATTTATTTACCATCCTTATATATTTCCTATTTTATATGTATTTCTTTACCTTTTTGAGTATGTGCTTCTGTAGACCTTCTGTAAGGAAGGTTGGGGATGGAGATTTCACAACTGGCTTGTTGCAAAGCAGATTTTCCTCAGTCACTGCTGTGGTGACCCAGACACATTGCTCCTTTTGCACTTCAAATTAACTATCTCAGTCTTCTAATCAGAGAAGGGTGACAGAGCTGGTGAGGGGCCTGGAGCAGAGCCCTGTGAGGAGAGGCTGAGGGAGCTGGGGGTGTGCAGCCTGCAGAAGAGGAGGCTCAGGGTAGACCTCATTGCTCTCTACAACTATCTGAAAGGAAGTTGTAACCAGGTGGGGTTTGGCTCTTCTGCCAGGCACCCAGGGACAGAACAAGGGGACACAGTCTCAAGTTGTGCCAGGGGAGGTCCAGGCTGGATGTTAGGAGGAAGTTAATGACAGAGAGAGCGATTGGCATTGGAATGGGCAGCCCAGAGAGGTGATGGAGTCCCCATCCCTGGAGGTGTTCAAGCAAAGCCTGGATGGGACACTTAGTGCCATGGCCTGGTTGATTGGCTGGGGCTGGGTGCTAGGTTGGGCTGGGTGAGCTTGGAGGTCTCTTCCAACCTGATTGATTCAATGATTCTATGAATCAGCTTTGCATGTATCTGGAGACTATTAACAAGCTTCTCCCCTGCTTTTTTCTTAGTTTTCTTTTCAAACAAAATGTTAAGGTCTGAACTCAGTGGTTGATCCTTTATGTAGCTCTCTGCCAGCTAACTCTCTTCAAGGGTCTCTTGCACTCTAATATCTAACACCTGTCCTGCTGATGGATTTAGCAAGGAGATCTACTCTAAGGGCCATCACTCCACTCTGTTCTTTACCTTCCACCATCAGTGGCATGTATGAAATCACACAAACTAGGGAATCAGGATGAGCATGGATGTGTCTGCATGGTACTTGCATATTTCTTTCAGTTTAGGGAACTCAGTGCTTGAAATCATAGAATCACAGAATCATAGAGTCATAGATTCATAGAATGGTCTGGGTTGGAAGTAACCTCCAAAAGTCATCTAGTCCAGTCCCCTCTGCAGTAAGCAGGGACTTCTCCATTTGGAAGTGACCTCCAAAAGTCATCTAGTCCAGTCCCCTCTGCAGTAAGCAGGGACTTCTCCATTTGGAAGTGACCTCCAAAAGTCATCTAGTCCAGTCCCCTCTGCAGTAAGCAGGGACTTCTCCATTTGGAAGTGACCTCCAAAAGTCATCTAGTCCAGTCCCCTCTGCAGTAAGCAGGGACTTCTCCATTTGGAAGTGACCTCCAAAAGTCATCTAGTCCAATCCCCTCTACAGTAAACAGGGACTTCTCCATTTGGAAGTGACCTCCAAAGGTCATCTACTCCAGTCCCCTGTGCAGTAAGCAGGGGCATCTTCATCTGGAAGTGAGCTCCAAAGGTCATCTACTCCAGTCCCCTCTGCAGTAAGCAGGGGCATCTTCATCTGGAAGTGAGTTCCAAAGGTCATCTAGTCCAGTCCCCTCTGCAGTAAGCAAGGACATCTCCATTTGGAAGTGAGCTCCAAAGGTCATCTAGTCCAGTCCCCTCTGCAGTAAGCAGGGACATCTCCATTTGAAAATTAATTCCAAAGGTCATCTAGTCCAACAACTTCTTCCTCAAGCAGAAGCATCCTCAATTAGATCAGGCTGAACAGAGGCTAACTGCATTGTGTTCTTTGCCAGACAGTAGCTGGCTTTAGTTTTTCAACCTGAAGCTCCTTCATACCTGTCACATTCTCGTGTTCTGATAGCAAAGGAAAATCAAGAAGGCAAACCAGAAGCAGCTATTTGAAATGCATTACCTTGAGAGCAGCTTTTGCTCTGTGCAGTGTTTCACAAGTATGACTGTGAAGGGCCACAGGGGAACCAATAAAGCTGAAAGGCTGCTTAAAGCAGGATTTGGTGTTTATGGGACTGCCAGAAACAGGCAGTGCTTCGTAAGGAAAAGACTGGGACTTTGAATTGCACTGCAAACAGGTGCTTGGCCTCAAATGAAAACCAGTGCTGTGAAGATGGGTAGTGGGCTAAGTTCTATGGTCCTACAGTTCTATCATTACCTTATATTTTTAACATGAGTTATAGGCCTCCCAGTGCTGATGGGGGCTGCAAGAAGGCTGCACAGGAGCTGTGTCAAAGATCCACAGTGACAGGACGAGGGCAATGGTTTGGAATTAGAAAAAAGCAGGTTTAGATTGGATGTGAGGAGGAAGTTCTGCACCATGAGGGTGCTGCAACACTGAAACAGGTTGCCCAGGGAGGTGGATGAGGCCCCAGCCCTGGAGATGTTCAAGGTGAGGCTGGACAGGGCTCTGAGCAACCTGATCTAGTGGAGGATGTCCCTGCTGAGTGCAGAGGGGGTTGTCTGGATGACTTTTGGAGGTCTTTTTCCAACCCACACCATTCTATGTTTCTATAGTAGCATATATAATGCTCTGATATCTTCTCTGAACTATGCATCCAGTATAACTGAATTAAAACCACAGAATGGAAGGGACCTCCAAAGCTCATCCAGTCCAATCCCCCTGCCAGAGCAGGATCACCTAGACCAGGTCACACAGGAACACGTGCAGGTGGGTTTTGAATATCTCCAGAGGGAGACTCCAGAAGCCCCCTGGGCAGCCTGTTTCAGTGCTCTGTCACCCTCACAGGGAAAAAAACTTCCCTCATGTTTCCATGGAACTTCCTATGCCTCAGCTTCCACCCATTGCCTTGTGCTGTCACTCGGCATCACCCAGCAGAGCCTGGCTCCAGCCTCCTGGTACTCACCCTGCACAGCTTTATAAAGATGAATGAGGTCAATTACAGCTGGATTTCTATTTGTTATGTGTAGTATATACTTTTAAAATAATTGTAGCCACAGGTAATCAACAATCAGTGACTTCATAACCGCTGTCTCTAGTGAACACAGTCACAGGATTTCACGTTCTCAATTTCATCCAACACCTCCAAGCATTCAGAAGGTGCCTTTCCCGTGCTTTGATTGTGTAAGTGGACTGCTATTCTCTCAGCATGCCCAATATTCTGAATATTCAAATGAACTCAGGTAAATTGCATTGTACTGAGCCCCTTTCCCGCTAATGGAACTGTGTAAGTGTTTATGCATGAAGATTTGCTGCAGAGATTTCATATTTGGAGGACATTCTTAGATCAGCCTTGGAAATCCATTTCCTCTGTGCACATATCAAAATGTAAATGTGGTAATACAGTTATGTGCATATAAAATCGAGCAATAGAGGTAAGAAAGCAGCACAGGCAAAGGTATGTTGAGCTTCAAAGTTATTTACAGCTGTATTTTTTTTTTCCTGACTGCCATCCCTTAAGTCTCCACGGCATTTGCTGATGGAGAGGAGGCAGGAAGATGAGTCCTGTGTACAGTTCTGGAGCCCTCAGCATAGGAAGGACATGGAAGTGTTGGAGGAGGTCCAGAGGAGGCCACCAAGATGCTCAGAGGGCTGCAGCAGCTCTGCTGTGAGGACAGGCTGAGAGAGTTGGGACTCTGCAGCCTGGAGAAGAGAAGGCTTCCAGGAGACCTGATAGTAGCCTTCCAGGATCTGAAAGGGGCCTACAGGAAGGCTGGGGAGGGACTATTGACAAGGGCTTGCAATGCCAGGACAAGGGGCAATGGGTTTGAAGTGGCAGAGGGGAGATTTAGACTGGATGTTAGGAGGAAGTTGTTTGCAGTGAGGGTGGTGAGACACTGGCACAGGTTGCCCAGGGAGGTTGTGGCTGCTCCCTCCCTGGAGGTGTTCAAGTCCAGATTGGATGAGGCCTTGAGTGAGCTGTACTAGTGGGAGGTGTCCCTGCCTATGGCAGGGG
>VWZE01016024.1:0-15459 GCA_013396675.1 Eubucco bourcierii
TGTGGGGGGGTGGGTAACTCCCAAACCTTCACAAACAGACTACCCAGGGGGGTTGTGGTCTCTAGTGATAATCAAAACCAGCCTAGACAAATTCCTATGTGATCTGGTCTAGGTGATCCTACTTTGACAGAGGGGTTGGACTGGATAATCTTTTGCGTCCTTTCCAGCCCCTGACATTCTGAGATTCTGTGAAACAGTTTCAAGGGTGGTAGTTCTCAATGGAGACCCCCAGAAAAGTGAAATACATCTATAGGATTTGCGTTAGAATTGGTAAAGTAGGTCTGCCTAGAGTAGGAGTCTATCAGTAGTAGCAAGGCACCTATGAATATGCTTCACAGTTGATCAGTGCCTGAACTCTGGGGAGCGGCAATGGGAAAGATGTTCCTCTGGAATCAGTTCACTTTTGGGAATGGCAGCTGCTGTCTTACTCCTCAGGTTCTTCTCTGTTCCTTTGGCTTTTTCATGACCATTTAGTGCCTGCTTCTGTCTGCTTGCCACATTGCAGCACATCAGTGTAACTGAAAGACTGAGATGGTCATGATGTGGGACAACCACTAACTTGCCTCCATTTCTCAGCAGAACCTGAGCCAACCCTAGGCCCACATAGGTCTTTCTTCACAAACATGTTTACCTTTATCCTGAAAATCTGTAACTCTCTAACAATTTATACCAAAATGGAAAATGGAGGACTGACTGGAATTGGAAGATGTGGGTTGCTATCCCTTATCAAAAACATAACCTCCTGGTCCACTGCTTGTTGTTAGCCAGACTCCACCGAAGCACCAGGGTTCATGCAGGCAGAGAATCCTGTTTCAGAGAACAAATGCCTTGAGAAATCAAACACCTTGAGAAATCAGACTGAGATCCTTTCCTAGCAGTGAAGGAGGAAGAAACCCACAGTTTTTTTGACCCATAGTCGTATGAATTGTTGCAGCAGATAATGTGGTGGAAAGTCCAAAAATATTTCCAATACATATCCAGGACATATTCCTACATGTCACAAACAAACAAGCTCACTTTCCCCACTTTTCTCCCTCTTTTCCAGGCTGAGACAAGGCAGGAAAGAATACAAAGACCTTGGCATCTGTGGGTCTGGACCACAGCAACAGGTTCACAGTTGTTTTGGAACCTCCTTTGTGTTGGTAAACAGGAGTCATGCTTTTTGCCTGTGGACAGCCTGATGCTGAGCGCATACCTCTTCTGTTTTTTGGTATAAATAACCCAGGACTGGTTAGTTGTTGTGTTTTTCTCTATAATTATTGGACCAACATTATGTTGGCAAATGTTTAAATTCTGATTTTTGGTGTACAAGTTGCTGCTTGTGACTTACCTCTACGACACGTGTAGCTGAAAAGCCTGCTTTTGCTTGGCGAACGGAAGACCCTGTGAACTGTTCATCTCCTGAACTGTGCCCGTCCTTCGGGAAACAGCTGCCTGCCTGAGCACAATCAGTCGCTATTGATGGTTACAAGCGCATCCGCAACCGAATGGCATTGACTACAACTGCAGGGACCACTCCTGCAGATCATGAATGGAGCCTAGCCCTGTCAACCTGGATCCAGCCCCATCCAGGTGGTTAGCCAATCCCATAGCACCCTGTGAGCCATGGGAAGAGTTACCTTCTTCCCTGAGGAGTCATCTCGCTGTGCCCATGTAAAGCTACACACACCTCTGTGAAGTTTCCCTCTGCAGCAGCACCCCTCCACCACCAGGTGGAGCAGTCTCCAGACAGCCAGAACTATCTTTGTTTACTTTGTGCAGCCATACATTATTTTGGGATTAATAATATTGCAACTCTGAGACATTGACTGTGTCAGTCCATGCACTATTTTCTGTAAAGTTTAAACAAGTTTTATGCCTGTTGTTTTAGTGTAAGCGGCTGAGGTTCGTTTAAAGTTGTCCCTTGAGTGCAAGCAGTGTATTACACTGAGAGTCTGTTTTCACACTGAGGACTGTTCCTGAATTTTATCATCTTGTTCAAACCATTCTGATTACCTGTATATACATTCTTGTGGCAGGCCACACCCAAGTCCCTGACCCACAGGAGGTTTGAATGGCATGTGAAACTGTTTTGCTAGCCCCCACATCTGACTCCAGGGGTTTGGAATGTGGAAGGAAGTAGGTACAAAGTTCCTTACCCCACCCCTGCGGGTTTGAATGGGGAAGAGTAAATCGCTCCGGCATATAGATATGGCAACTGGACACACTGTCTAGTCGGACCTTGACTGGGACTTTGACCTGGACCTTGAGCCAGACTTTGAGGGGCATCTGGAAGCAGGGTGAGCAGAATGTGCATAGTCCCTGCTTTTGGACTGCCGCATCCTGACTTCCTGATGCAGGGAGCTGCCTCTGTGTAAACCAACACCTTTTGTGGGCATACTGCTGAGCAGTCCGGCTTGGCCCTGTGCTACCCCATGCTCGGTGCCCATCGCAGCAGTGTCTGCTGTCAGTTTGGGCTCTGGAGGGTTTATTCACATTGGATCCTGTCCTGCGCTGATCACCACTGGATTACAATTTGCCGTTCCAGACACTGTCACAAAGGAGCCAAAGGACCAGCTCCAAATTCCTACTCCACTGCCATGAGTAGCACAGACCTGCCCTAGGGCTCCAGGCTGTCTTTTATTTGTAAGTGGAGCAAGCTGTTTTGTGGCAAACCTTTTCCAATTTTCTGATTTTCCTGAATGACTAAATTCCCTATAAGCATCCTTGTGAAGATCTTCCCAAATGAATTTTGAACCCAATCTAACTAATTTGTATAGAGTCTGTGGGCGGCGCTTTTTGGAAATAAATAACTACAACTACATATTTTATAATTCCTGCTTCATTAATTGCCACAACCAATTCAATTCTGTAAAGCTTACTCTTTCCAACCGAATCTGTGAATATACTAATAGTAAATAAGTTATGGAGGGTGTTCATATTCATAAATAATATTAATAATTTTATTAATAATTATCTTATCATAATGCATATTTAATAACAATCACATCAAGTCCAGGGCTTGAAGGGTAAGTTCAAGCTAGCAATGATGAATTACAAGAGGCTTTAAGCAGTTACTCATAAAATTATCTCCTGACTCACAGGACTGGCTACAGCTTCAGACAATACCCAAATGCTTTCTGTTACTGTCCTTGTCATCCTCTGAGAATTCTGGTTCTTACCAGGCTTCAGGGTGCTGGGGAAAGGAGGTAGACAAACTCTGACCTGGTCCTGATCTTTCTGAATGATCTGTGTATCTCCAGGACTTCCCGTTTTGGCAGGAGACTTTCAGGTGCAGGCAGGATGCAATGCCATGTGCAGTCACAGCACAATGTCACGCTGGCTGTGCAGGCTGATTGCGTGGAGGCATTTAGTGCCTGTTCCTGGTAAACTTGAGGAAGGAGTTACCAGGCAGTTCAGGATTCAATAAGGCAGTAGCAGCAGGCATTAATACAACGGCAGAGAGCACAGATACAATGGCAGCACACATTGTGTCATCTGCTCATCTCCTTTTATCAATGCAACCCAAGACTAATGGGCCTTTGAACATAGATTAGCCTATCAGGATGGCACTTTGCCTAGCGTGACCATACCAGGTGAAACCAGGGCTTTTGTTTTCCTTTTCCTTGGCTGCTTCCCCCAGCACAGAAGGAGGGGGAGCAGGGGAACATGCCTGGGCAAGCCAGAGTCCTTAGACTCAGTGGTTCCAGGTTTTTTGTCCTCTTTCCTGTGGTTGCTTCTCCCCATAGCAGAAGGGGGGAGAGCAGAAAAGCATCTCTTGGTAAACCAGGACATGGATAAGCCTATTTTGGCCTACTTTGGCCTACCACAACAAACTGCATGTTCGTTGATTAAATGGTTTGTATTGTTAGAGGTGAAATGGTGTCATTAAGAGCAAGCAGTCTTCCTTTCTAGTGTATAGAATATAAAACACTGATTAAAAAAAAAAAATTAGTATTTGAGAAAAAAACACAGGATTTAGACTGTCAGAAAAACCTGCTGAGCATTCAGCCTTGTCCACCTTCATCTCTACCCTTGTAGTGTCTACGCCTTTGTAGTGCACCTGTTATGCAAATGAGATTTTGTGCCTGCAATGTCAACACATTTGGAAATATAACTGTTGTTTTGAGGAAGGTACACACACAAAGTTGCCAGGTGCATTACCAGGACTATTTCTGCAGTCCTAGAAGCTGGTCTGCTTTATCGAAACTCCATTCATGCTATACGTGTACTTTTGAAGTGTGGAGAAAGAAGGGGAAAAGAAAAGGGAAGACAAAAGGTTTTACTGACTTTTGGATACAGACAAGTTCTTACAAAATCTCATAAATAACTCTGTTCCCAGAAAAAAATATGTATTTTTTTATATTCTTGCTTACAGACATCTGTTCATATGTTCTGGTGGGAATTCTGAGATTTAAACAACCATCTGTTTCATCCTGTAGCAGTTTGACAAAGAAGTTTCTCAACTAAGAATCTGGCTAATACAAAGGCCTTGTCAAGATCGTGTGCTACCCTTTCCTTTTAATCTCAGTCAATGCATTTTTCAGATCATTTAGATTACGCTGATTTACCAAAACAAATGGAATAAAGCATTCAACATCTTATGGCGGCAGTTGAAAATTGAAATAAAGCTTCAGGTATGCTAATGTTCTTTACTTTTGCATGAGCACATTGCTGAAATCTGCTGCCTAGTAAAGATGGAGCAATTCAGTGGCAGTCTACTACAGGCTTGTTTCTTTGAGCAAGACAGGAGTAAAATAAGTACATGGTTTTGACAGTGGAAATTAAACCAGGCCTAATCTGCCTAGAAAGTAGAAGGCATCTGGAAGCCTCACAGGTCAATACGCAGTATGGGACTAAGTAGTTTCTGACATGTGAGTTTGTCTCCACAATATTCAAAATAAACATCCTTTATGATAGGTTTATAGGCACTGTCTTGTATATCAGCTTCCTATAACTGATACATAGTAAATGTAATAAGGGTCAGACTTTCCTCCTTTCCACTCTCTCCTGAGGGCATTCAGATTGTTATTGACAGTGCTTTCTATTATGTCAATAACAGTATTACACTTTCAAAATAAAATCTTTCCCTGAGTGCTAAGGAAGACCTTCAAAGATCAAGTGGTGATGCACTGGGACAGGTGGCCAAGGGAGACTGTGGCTGTTCCCTTCCTGGATGTGTTCAAGGTCAGGTTGGACGAGGCCTTGAGTGACCTGTACTAGTGGGAGGTGTCCCTGCCTATGGCAAGAGGTTGGAACTAGGTGATCCTTGGGGTCCCTTCCAACCTTACCATTCTATGATTCTGTGATTAATTCTGGGGCTGATCTTCATTTAAAGTATATAGCATATGCATTATATGAAGTATACTTTATATGTATATATATGTATGTATATGTCTGTATATATATGCCTATATATGTATATGAATATATGTCCATATATATGTATATATATATATATTTCATGAACTGAATTTGGATGCTACTGTCAGTAAAGAGGTGATTAAAGCAAAGCACTATGATGATCTGGAGGAACTGAAAGTGATAAAAAGGGGATATAATCCAAAGTCATGAAGAAGAATTTCTGCCACAAAATAGGCATTTATTAATTAGAAGCTTTATATATAGTTATTACATGATTTTTGATTCTTAGACATGGTTTGAAATTGTACACAGGTATTGCAGTGTGAGTGCAGCCCAGACAGCCAACAGAGTCCTGGGCTGCAGCAAGAGCAGTGTGGGCAGCAGGGCAAGGGAGGGGATTCTGCCCCTTTACTCTGCTCTAGTCAGACCCCACCAGGAGTCCAGTGTGCAGTTCTGGAGCCCACAGCACAGGAAGGACATGGAACTGTTGGAGCAGGTCTAGAGGGGGCCACAAAGATGCTCAGAGGGCTGGAGCAGCTCTGATACAAGGACAGACTACAAGATTTGGGGATTGTCCTGGTAGGGCATAAATCCTGCCAGGCCGTTTTAAACCCTTGCTCTCCTCCTGTCGTTGTGTGTCTGGGAGTTGTAGTAGATTGATCAAAACAAAGCCTTGAGGCTAGGAGTTTAGCACCATGTGTCAGGTGTCTAGCGCAGCCCCTCGACATGCCTGTGTGGTCAAACAAGGCATGAAGTTTTGAATTCATTGGGCAGAACAATGATGCCAGTGCCTATTGGCCAGTTTCATTTTCAAAATAGTCTACTTAATGGGGGGTGATTTAGAAGCTCTGTACCTTTCCTGGCAGTTTTTCCTGACCACCTTTCTCCCTGCATGGACCTCTGCAGGAAGCAGTACCTCTTAGTGGCTCCTTAACTGGGAATCACTGTGGCCATGTGTTTGTGGCTTATGCTGGCTGGCTCAGCAGCAGCTTGTCTGCAACTTAGCTCCTCTCTTCCCTTCTACCTGGAATATTTTGTATTTTACCGTGGGATCATTATTGTGAGTTTTCGAAGCGTTCTTGTGTGGGAAACTTACTCAGGAACCAAAGCATCGTTAGTACATCTGCTGGAGTTGATATTAAGCCTCTATATTTTGTATTAATTAGTATTCATACAAAACATAATAATCATAACTCATAACTGATTACTAATATCACATCAGGGCTCTTCAACCTGGAGAAGAGAAGGGTTTCAGGAGACATTATATTAGACTTCCAGTATCTGAAGGGGGTCTACAGGAAGGCTGGGGAGGGACTATTTACAAGGTCTTGCAATGACAGGACGAGGGGCAATGGGTTTGAACTGGCAAAGGGGAGAATGAAACTGGATGTTAGGAAGAAATTCTTTCCAGTGAGGGTGATGAGACACTGGCAAAGGCTGCTCAGGGAGGTTGTGGCTGCTCCCTCCCTGGAGGGGTTCAAGGGCAGGGTGGAGGAGGGCTTGAGTGACCTGTACTAGTGGGAGGTGTCCCTGCCTATGGCAGGGGGTTGGAACTGGATGATCTTTGAGGTCCCTTCCAACCTTACCATTCTATGATTCTATGATTCTATGTGCTCTGCCTGACAAGCTACCCTTCCACTTCTGGGGCCACACAACTCTTGATACTCACCTCCACTTCCCTATTTGCTGATGCTTGCCCAGTATCACCTTATCTCACATGCCAGGGGTTCTGCTCAGAAAGTCCCTCCAGTGCTCTTGACAGCACATTGGTCCAAATCCCCAACCTGGAACATCCTATTTCCACACATCCCAGTTCAGTGTGCAGATGTGGAAGGGAGCCCTACCTTACAGGCCACTCCCAGACAGGGTTCTCTACACTCCCAAACTTAAGCAGAGCCTTTCTGTGAGGTGGATAGAGCCCTTGCACGTGCTGTAAGGGAGAAGGAGCCAACTATAGTGCTGGCTGAGGCCACTGAACACCACCTTAATCCTCTCTCCTCCACTGCAGTGTAACGACAATGATCCTCTCACGTACCAGAACAATCATGTGGATTACTTCTGGCTTGTGGGTCTAGTAGTGCTCCTCTCCTTGTAGGCTCATTCATCATTTGCACCAAGAAATTGATGTGGTATGAGCTTCCTTGTCAGGAGATGTGCCCAGCTCTGGTTGTGTAGTTGAACAGTTAGATGGTACCTTATAGAATCATAGAATCATAGAATAGTAAGGGTGGAAGGGACCTCAAAGATCATCTAGTTCCAACCCCCTGCCATAGGCAGGGACATCTCCCACTAGTACAGGTCACTCAAGGCCTCCTCCAACCTGGCCTTCAACACCTCCAGGGAGGGAGCAGCCACAACCTCCCTGGGCAACCTGTGCCAATGTCTCACCACCCTCACTGCAAACAACTTCCTCCTAACATCCAGTCTAAATCTCCCCTCTGCCAGTTTAAACCCATTGCCCCTCATCCTGATATTACAAGACCTTGTCAATAGTCCCTCAGTCTTCCTGTAGGGCCCCATCAGATACTGAAAGGCCACTCCAAGGTCTCCTTGAAGCCTTCTCTTGTCCAGGCTGCAGAGCCCCAAGTCTCTCAGCCTGTCCTCATAGCAGAGTTGCTGCAGCCCTCTGATCATCTCTGTGGCTCTCCTCTGGACCCGCTCCAACACTTCCATGACCTTATCTTCTGGAAATGTGTTTTGCCTCCATTCCTCAGAAGACATCTGTGATATTCTGAGCATAGATGTCCTTCTTTTGAGGGATATATGGTGTCTCTATAGCTCTTTCACTCCTGAAAAGAAGACATTTTAAACTATCTTATTAGCAGTTTTATGTCTAGCTAGGTGTCAATTATCCAGATAAATTCTTGCCTTTAAAAGGGCTTATAATAGCTGTTTAAAAGACCCCCAAGCAATCCACAAAATCCACTGTGAATATGATTGTTAATATTTTGTTATGGATTTCATATCATCTGCAGATTGAATACATCCACAATTCTTATAAGGTTGTTGATGTTCTTTAGCCACATGTTCTATATCAGTAGAAAGAAAGGCTCCTGCTGCTTCTCACTGCATGTCTGTAACAGATTTTTCTCTGGATAATTCTGTCTAGGGAGTTTGGGGCACCAAGGTTGCTATTCACATTGTTAGGGGCAAGTTTCTGTGATTATAGATCCATGTTTCATTTTAACCTATACTCAGAGTAGGAAAAAAAAAAAAAAAAAGAAACAAAAAAAGGACACTATTAAGTCCATCTTAGTCTTGCCAAATTTTAAAAAAGTGTTAATTTGTGTAAGTTTCCACATTCTTCCCATTTGCTGGACGTGCTTGGCAGCTATAATCCAATACAGAATCTAAAGAAGGTATTTTTCATTACAAAATTCAGTATATTGCAACAGACCTCTAGTGAAGCACGAAGCTTAAAGTACCATGGCTTTATGTGAAATGGAAGAAATATTTGTGGTCAATGGGAAAAAATGTAATTTTTGCTCTCAAATTCTCTATAGACAGCTCTTACCTTAAACTTTATGTTGCTTTCACATCTGTATGTCAAGATGGGATTTGGTTGAGATTTGTGTCATCCCACAAAGCATCCCACTGCTATCAATTTCTATGTAGGGTACTCTTTCCAGATTGCTTCAATTACAAATGACACTAGTTCTACCACTGACCCCTGAGGGATGTCACTTGTCTCCAGGTGGACATTGTGCCCTTGATCACCACTCTCTGTGTGCCACCATCCAGCCATTTCCTTATCCAGCAGTGCTCCACTCATCCAGTCGATGCTTTTCTAGTTTGGTGACCAGAATGTCATGTGGGACAGAGTCAAATGCCTTACTCAGGTCCAGGCAGATGACATCAGCTGCACTTCCCTTGTCCACTATTGCTGTGGCTTCACCATAAAAAGCCACCAAATTCAGCAGGCATGATCTACCCTTGGTGCAGCCACTGCTGGTTACCACAAATCACCTCTGGTTTATTTTCCATTTGCGTTAGCAGAGCTTTCAGCAGGATCTGCTCCATGATCTTGCCAGGAACAGAGGTCAAGCACAGACTGATCTGTAGTTTCCAGGGTCATCCTTTTTTCCCTTCTTGAAGATGGGCCTCGTGTTTGCCTTTTTCTAGTTATGTTTGCCCTTCTCCAGTCAGCAGGAACTTCACCAGTCTGCCATGATGTTTCAGATATGATGCACAGTGGTTTGGCAACTTCATCTGCCAGTGTCCTCAGGATCCATGGGTGGATCTCATCAGGCCCCATGGACTTGAGCACGTTCAGATTCCTTAGGTGCTCACAAACATGATCTTCAATTACAGCAGGCAAATCTTCCTTCTCCTAGTCCATACTTCTGCCCTCTGGGAGTTGGACATTGTGGTTGGAGTCCTTGCTGTTGAAGACTGAGGCAAAGAAGTCTTTGAGCACCTCAGCCATATCTTTTGTTATCAGGTCTCCATTTCCCTTCTGGAAGGGTCCTGCATTCTCCCTAATCCTTTTCTCACTAATACACCTGAAGAAGTCCTTCTCTTTCCCCTTAATGTCCCCAACCAGATTCAGTTCCAGCTGTGCTTTAGCTTCCCTAACCTGAGCTCTGGCTGCATGAACAATTTCTTTTCATTCATCCCAGGTTACCTGTCATCGCTTCCACTCTCTATATGCTTTCTTCTTGCATCTAAGTGTATCCAGGAGCTCTCTATCCACCCATGCAGGCCTCCTGGCATTCTTACCTGCCTTCTTCTTTTCAGGGACGCATTTTTTCTGAGCCTGAAGAAGGTGATCCTTGAACAATGACCAGCTTTCCTGGGCTCCCCTTCCTTCCATGGTTACTTCCCATGGCACCCTGCCAAGAAGATCCCTGAAGAGGGTGAAGTCTGCTCTTCTGAAGTCCAGAGCAATGATTTTGCTATGCACCTCCTTGATGCCCTGAGGATCCTAAACTCTACCATCTCACGGTCACTGCAGCCAAGGGTATACTTCAGCTTCACTTCACTCACCAGCCCTTCCTTGTTGGTAAGGACTAGGTCCAGCATAACACCTTTTCTTGTGGGTTCCTCTAACACTTGGAGGAGAAAGTTATCATCATTGCACTCCAGGAACCTCTTAGATTGCTGATGCTTTGTTGTGTTGTCCTTTCAACAGATGTCAGGGTGGTTGAAGTACCCCATGAGGACCAGGGCCAGCTATATCTCTTCTCTAAGCACTTTGGTGTTGGGCCTGGGGAGAGGAAATAGGAAAAGTGACCTTTTTACTGCACATACAGCAAACAAAAGTATTTAGGAGGGAAATGGCATGCATCTGTTTCAATAAGCAAAACAACACAATTAAAAAGGTACAAAAAGACCCTAAATAATTAAAAGTAGCATTGGACGAGACAAATCCAAGGTGCTACTGGGATTTGTATGCATGTACACAGATCCTGACACTGAATTTTGAGTGGTTGCGAGAGATAACTGTCATTTCAAACCCACTGAACTTGTCCCTGGAAAACCACACAATGTTCTACTGAGATGAATTTTAAACCCCTTACCTAGATAACATTCATGCATGTCATAGAAAGGACATGAAAAGAGTAGATTTTTACAGAGATGAATCCTCAGTCAGTGACATGGACAGAGGAATGGAGTGCACCCTCAGCAAGTTTGCAGATGACACCAAGCTGTGTGGCACAGTTGACTTGCTAGAGGGCAGGGATGCCATCCAGAGGGACCTGGACAGGCTGGAGAGGTGGGCCCAGGCCAACCTCATGAAATTCAATAGGGCCAAGTGTAAGGTCCTGCACCTGGGTAGGCACAATCCCAAGCACAAATACAGGCTGGGTGGTGAATGGCTGGAGAGCAGCCCTGAGGAAAAGGACCTTGGAGTCTGGGTTGATGAAAAGCTCAACATGAGTCTGCAGTGTGCACATGCAGCCCAGACAGCCAACCGAGTCCTAGGCTGCATCAAGAGAAGCATGGCCAGCAGGGCAAGGGAGGTGATTCTGCCACTTTACTCTGCTCTTGTCAGACCCCACCTGGAGTACTGTGTGCAGTTCTGGAACCCTCAGCACAGGAAGGACATGGAAGTGTTGGAGCGGGTCCAGAGGAGGGCCACAAAGATGATCAGAGGGCTGGAGCAGCTCTCCTATGAGGACAGGCTGAGAGAGTTTGGGCTCTTCAGCCTGGAGAAGAGAAGGCTTCGAGGGGACCTGATAGTAGCCTTCCAGTATCTGAAGGGGGCCTACAGGAAGGCTGGGGAAGGATTATTTACAAGGTCCTGCAATGACAGGACAAGGGGCAATGGGCTTAAACTGGCAGAGGGGAGATTTAGACTGGATGTTAGGAGGAAGTTCTTTAAAGTGAGGGTGGCGAGGCACTGGAACAGGTTGCCCAGGGAGGTTGTGGATGCTCCCTCCCTGGAGGTGTTCAAGGCCAGATTGGATGAGGCCTTGAGTAACCTGTACTAGTGAGACATGTCCCTGCCTATGGCAGGGGGTTGGAACTAGATGATCCTTGAGGTCCCTTCCAACCTTACCATTCTATGATTCTATGATTCTATGATTCTCACTGATTTTGTTGGCAGTTTGCCTAAGGAAGGGCAGAGAAAACATTTCAATTATCAGTACTGGTGAGTGGGGCCAAAGGGCCAATCTTTTCTGGCAACCAAGTCTAGAAAAAGAAGCTTTTGAATTCATTACTCCTGGGAGGTGGGAGTTGGGGAGTGGTGGGAGAAAGCTGCTACCTCTACCGAATTAAGCAGATTATTCAGCTGAAACCCATGTACTTAGCTTTGCCAAGCTGTATCAGACTATTCAGAAGGTCTGCCTCAGGAAATGGTCAAAATATGAGGCCATACATCTTCATCTAGTTGTGTGCCTGAATCCTCCCTGTTGTGTTTTATTGTCATGTCCAGGGCCTGAACCCTTGCTGGTGATCCTTTAATTAATCTAAGCAAAGGAAGTGTGACTCTCCCATAGTGTTGTGGTAGGCCTAAGTTTACCAGGATCAGGCTCTAAATGCCTCCATGTGATCGGCCTGCACAGCCAGTGTGACACTGTGCTGAGACTGCACATGGCATTGCATCCTGCCTGCACCTGAAAGCCTCCTGACAAGATGGGAAGTCCTGGAGATAACACAGATCATCCAGAGAGTCAGGACCAGGTCAGAGTTTGTTTGCCTCCTTTCTCCAGCACCCAGAAGCCTGGGGAAACTCCAAAGCCTCGAACGGCTTTGAGGTTGCTGACAGCAACCCCTCCTGTGCTTTGGGTACTGTCTGATAATATTTTGTGAGTAAATACTTCAAGCCTCCTGTAATCACTAATTGCCTCCTGCCATAAGCAGAAAGGAGCCTCCTGCATCCATCTAGTGGCTAAGCAAGATAATGAACTGCTAAAACCTTCTCTTCCAGTAAAATGTTTGTGTTTGCTGGCTACCTCTTACAGTGTTCCAGTTTTGCCTGTTCCCTGAATTTCCAAACCCTGCATTTTGAACCTTGTAACTAAGTTTTCTGGGAAGGTTTAATGTTAAACAATTTTCATAGTTATTAACAATCCCTGTCTGGGTATCAAAATTAATACAGATTATTAATTTTACATAATTTGTAACACATAGGAACTTGTTTTTCCAGTACATAACATGTTCTTCTCTTACTAACTATAGCAATAAATTTCTGTGGGAAACGTATTTTTATAATTAATTGTCCTACTCTGTTCACAGTTCCTAAATATGATACTATCTCAATGTTATGGTTTCATTTCCTTTATATAACCAGCATCCTCGATCCATCGTTTTAACACTTATCTGACAAGGACTTCTTTTAGCTGTTTTAGCCTATTATTCTTGCCCATGTGAATTTCTGACATGAATCATTCCCCAAACAATCATTCCCTCAACCAAATTAAAACCAAATTCAGAAGAAATCTGGACTTCAATTTTATAAAAATACAGAGAGAAAATTTACAACTGTTAAACTACAAAATATACTTAGGTTGTCCCAAAAGTGCAAAATGTACCCCTAACACCAGAGCTGCACAAAAAATTGTTTATGTGGTTGCTCCTCTGTTTCATCATTCAGGTCAAACACAGGATGACCAGGGAGGTTGTGGATGCACCCTCCATGACGAGGGCACCTCTATCCCTGGTCATTTTCATGACCAGACTGGTCTGATGAAAGTTATCTCTGCCTGTGACTGGGAGGCTGGAACTAGATGATCATTGATCCTACTAACTTTCTTAGCAATTCATGAATATTTATGCCAATATAGAAGCTACACAGTTTACTTCGTTCACTCAAAAAGTTGTAATGAATTTGACACAGTTCAGTAAATTTCCAGGCATCAAATATGGCATGCTTTAAATCTTGTGTATTTATTCTGAATAAGTCTCTCAGAAAATACACAAGTGGTATGCTTTAGCATCTCCCTCTTACTGTTTTCAGTTGGCCAGGTTGCCAAGGAATGGACTTAGTGTGGTCTAAACCTTAGTCAAATTCTGATTTCCTTAATGAGAAAAATTATGCTGCCCCATAGGGAGTCCATAAAGATTGGAAATAGAATGAATTTTAGGCCTGCATCAGGTGTCTGATACTGTTGGAATAAATTGCTTTTTTAATCCTCTTACCTTTTTTGAGAACAATTTCAGTTTGAATCATAGCATCAGAGTCATTCGGGCTGGAAAAGTCTCTTGGGATCTGATCTGGGGAAAAGATAACCTCACAGCAAGGAGAGTGTTGTGACAAAGCTGTGACTATTACGGTACTGGGTACAGGGCAGGGGTAACTCTACCAAACCCACACACCCTGCACCTGCAGAGTAAACTATTTATGCTGCAAAATCATGCATATTCAATACATGGGCAAGGTTAGTACACTTAGTTCTAAGAATAGGTGGGGTTATTATAATCAGTTCTTGGAACTTATTTCCATAATGTCCCTCCTCCTCACACCTGTGAACCAGTGTCTGGTAGCTGTCTTTTGGGGTCTTTTTGATGAAGGCTCAGTGTCTTCCTCAGCTTGTCCTTTTTACCTTATGACCAGTTTTGCTAATCTGGCACCAACTGCAGGTCACATTCTTGGCCAAAGTTACCGATGTTCTCATCTCTGAATGCATGATTCTTCTTTCCATGGAAGAGTTTCTATGTCTCTTTATCTTTTTCCTTGAAGATAGGATTCTTAGGCGCTTTGCTGTTTGCATATTTAACACAGTAATCTGTGCACCCGTGTCTATAAGGAATTTTACGGCAGCCCTATCTGGTCCTGTAGGGATCATGATAAAAGGTTCTGAGTTGTCAGCCCATTGGCAAGCATTAACAAAGCGATGAATGAGTCCTGGAACACTCACCGCCGTGTTTAGTTTTTTGGCTTGCTTCCAGTATTCTGTCATCCAGGGACGAAAGGGTTATCTACTTTAGTTGGTGAGGCAGACTTTTACTGCGGTCCATTTTCTTGCCATCACCTCCAATGCCATACTGAGTGGGTTTTTTTACCGTTGAAATCCCACCCCCTGGGTTTCCTATTTTGGCGGCGATTCAGTTCGGGACTGCTGTGAGGGCTTGCAGAGGACGCGGTAGGGGACGCTTTAGTGTGGCGTATTTCTGGCCTTTTGTCATGCTGAGCCGCCCTAGGGCTGCCTTTATTCTCCCAGTGATGTCTCTTTCGCGAAGGAGATGGTGAAGATACCGGACTTGAATAACCCAGGTCCCTGCCTTTCTCAGCTAAATCTATTAACAGCTCCTCCCAAGTCATAAGATGCATCCCATTTGGAACTATTTATCTCAATCGCCCGTTCTATCTGCTCCTTTTTGGCATCACAAATGCCTTTGAGACCGGCTGGCAAACCCCGAATTAGTATTTTAAGTTTCACAGGGTCAATAGGAGCATCTAATGGGGAAGGATAAGCTCCGNCTCTGTCTATAGGGTCCAGAGACCCTGCCCAGTAGCAAATTCGTGAAGTTAGGGCATAATCTCCTTCCGGACCTGCGCCCAAAAATACTTCTGGCCCCCAGGCACAGCCCTTCACTTCTTCACAGCTTAATATCACTGTGCCTCCGCCCAATTCCACGACACGATAAACAAAGTTTGTTACCGTCTCGTCAGGCTCACGTGCGAATGTCTGCCGCAGCTCCCTCAGCTTTGCCGCGCTGTACTGCCGT
>VWZE01016026.1:10356-35103 GCA_013396675.1 Eubucco bourcierii
AAATAATTGGTTTGTTTCTAAGCCAGCTGCTTTTTTTTTTTTTTTTTTGTATCAGTAGTAGATTGCATCATAATTTACTTCTTGGCACATAATTTTGTGATTCCATTAGAAGTAAAAGTGGAAATTGTTCAGAACGTTATTAAAACTTGAATCATCATTTCTGTGCTTTTCTCTGATAAAACAGTAGTGGCTTTAGATAGCGCATTATTGGTCTTGGGGGTTTTTTGGTATTACACTCCATTTTCCTCATATCTAAGTCCTATTTCACTGACTGTTCCTGTTAGTCTGCTGCTTGATGCATACTGCCAGCACTGACATTTCAAGGAGAAGAACCTGAATTTCATATTCTTGGAGTTCAGAATTTTATTTTCTCTTAGACTTTGACTGCTTTTCGAAGACACAACATAAAACATATTTTTCTCCATGTGCAACTGAATGCTAAAGTGATGAAACTGTCTAATTTCAAGAAATACAGTTCTTATTGTAAAGCAGCTATCTTTCCAAGATACACAAAATAATATGAGTCTAGAAATTTAAAAAATAAATAAAAAGGGGGAAAAAAAGGAAAATAAAACCAGTGGTAAACAGTAAATCCATTAATCCTCTACGTCTGTGGGGATATTTGGTGCTACTTTTTCAGACCTTCAAAGCCTTTACAAAAATTAATAATTCAGTAACACAGATGAAACTGCTAAAAAACAGCAAAACAGTTGTAGGGGAATCATGGTCATTTCTGTTAGTTCAATACGGGTCACACTATACTGCTCAGAGACATTGTTTCCCAGAAACTTCCAAGGGAACAAAGTAACAAAGATAAGGAAATATGTAACATTTCATGGAACCACAGAATCAGCAGATGTTGGGGTTTGGGTGGGACCTCTGAAGATCATCTAGTCAAATCCTACTGCTAAAGCAGGCTCATCTAGATCAGGACACACAGGAACATGTCCTGTGAGGTCTTGAAATTCTCTGGAGAAGTAGTCTCTATAGCCTCTCTGGTCAGTCTGCTCCAGTGCTCCATCATGCTCAAAGTAAAGAAGTTCTTCTTTAATGTTTAGGTGGAACTTCATGTGTCCCAATTTAGAATCATAGAATCACAGAATGGTAAGGTCGGAAGGGACCTC
The DNA here is from genome assembly GCA_013396675.1 of Eubucco bourcierii. Lineage (NCBI taxonomy): Eukaryota > Metazoa > Chordata > Aves > Piciformes > Ramphastidae > Eubucco > Eubucco bourcierii. The sequence goes on from VWZE01016026.1 coordinate 11,481, forward strand.
AAGGATCATCCAGTTACAACCCCCTGACAGGCAGGGACACCTCCCACTAGTACAGGTTACTCAAGGCCTCATCCAACCTGGCCTTGAACCTGATGAGTCAAAGTTCAAGTTTGTCATAACACGCAATGGGGGGGGGAAAAAAAAAAAAAAAAAAAAAAAAAAAAAAAAAAAAAAAAGAAAAAAAAAAGTTTCAAAACCCTGAGGAATGATTAAATGATTCAACCAGCCCANCTATGAAGACATGATACTTTACTGGCTTGCAAATTTTTACTGACCCAGCAAAACAATGACAGAGTTTGGCTCCCTTTTGGATACACCTCCAAACTCCTGCTGCATTTTAAGCTACTATGAACAGATATGGGAACACCTTGAGTTTAATATTTCCTTAGCTTAAATCCCATAGGTACCATTTAGGACACAAGGTTCTGTGTCTGCATTCAGAAAGTTTATTTAGAAGTATAGAGGTGCCCTCAGGGTTTAAGAACCACTTAAAGTTGCTTATATACTAAGATTTTTACATAGTTTTTCAATCAAATGTCAAAGAAAAATCAGTTGCATAATCAATATTTTAAAAATACATTAAAAAAACCCAACACACTAAAAATCAAAAAACCCAACCAAATGAACAAATAAAAAGCAAAAAGCCCGACAATTAAAAAAAAAACCAACCCCAAACTGCTCCTTTAAAAATAAATAAGCAACTTCTACTAGCTTATAACATTATTATAAATTCTCCATGCATCTTGCATTTAAGCAAATATTATTGTCTATCTGTCTATAAATTATCATTACAAAACCCCTTGAGCTCAGATATTCAATAATTTGCCTATGGTTTACTATTGACAATGTATATTTATTAGGAAAACCGGTTATTTTTAAATTTTCATAATTTGGATCATGAGATGTCAATAGAAAAAATCTATATACTGTAGAATGCATAAATTCCAGATATTTATGCAAGGTTTATAATTTATTCTTGTATAACTCCTTACCAAATAATTACTAGAGTTTATTCTCTCTCACGCTTTAAGAATAATTCTAGGTATATGTTTTCTATACACAGTACCAATGTAATATTTGAATGTATGAGAGAACATAACTTAGATTTTTCCTTCTGCTATATTTCTTTTACTTTGGAAATAATATTTTTGACTGTACACAGTTAGAGATGTAGAAGTAAAGCTGAACCAGAACTATACTTTGTCTTCGAAATTGGAAACCTATGTTGCTACCACATATGGGGACAAGATTCATTTAGATTCTCTTTAGGTATCTATAACATGGATGTCAATACCTAAACCAAATGATTAGACCCTGTAAGCGACAGATTAAACACAGTACTTTTGGGGAAGCTCTTATCTGATCAATTTTAGACATATACCACAGGATTAGATAAATCTTTACTTAGAATTGCCTGTTTCTCTCTGTTGAGAGATTAAATGGCTGGGTTTGATATATTTATTTTCCTTTAAATACATTTAAAATTGATCTCTCTTTTTTGGTGACATCTGCTCATTTTGCCATTTAGAAGAAAAAGAACATCTTGTTCCATAATGTTCTATATTTTACACAACCCTTTCACACTTACCATTAGTTTGAAAATAATTACTATAATTTGCTGAAAGGTGTTACTGTTTATAAGCTCTCTGTGTTCTTTCTAGCAAGTTCTATATCCCTGCTTGTGACCAGTTTATTTGATCTTTCCACCGATTGATGTATCTCTGTGCCATCGTTGACTTAGAATCATAGAATGGTTTGAGTTGGAATGGACCTCCAAAGATCATCTAGTCCTATCCCCCTTCAGTGAACTGGGACATCAGTGAACTGGGATATCAGGATGCTCAGAGCCTAAAAGTTGTATTGTGCAGTGAGTTGACCTTCGCTAGTCACCAGGTGTCCACAAAGCTACTCTAGCACTCAACTCTTCAGGACGAGAGGGAAGGAGGAAGCAAGATGAAAAGAGATTGTGTGTTGAGATAAAAGTGGTTTCATAAGGTAAAAGTAAAGATTTGTGTGTGTAAGTAAAGGAAAATTAAATATTTATTCTCTACTTCCCATCAACAGGCAACGTCCAGCCACCTTCCAGGAAACAGGGCTTCAGTATGTGTGGCTGTTGCTCTGGAAGGTGACGAAGAAGAACAATGAGTCTCAGTAACAAATACCACACCTTCCTTTTCCTTTTTCATAGCTTTTCATAGACATCATATGATATGGATTATCCATTTGATCAGTTTAGGTCAGCTGCCTTGGCTATGACACATGGAAAGATCTTACCCATCTCAGTCTGCTGGGTGAGATGTGAGAATGTTGAAGAAACAGTCTTGATGCTGTGCCAACCCTGTTCAGCAGCAGCCAAAACACTGTCGTATTATCCATGTCTTTTCTAGCTACCAATACAGAGCACAACACTATGAGAAATGCCATGGGGTAAATTAACTCCATCTCAGCCAGACTAAATGCATATTGGAAGAAGTAGATTACAGCCCAGTATTCATTTGCCGGAAATTCAGGTAAGAACTCCCGTTTTTTAAAAGGATACAACTTGTTACCCAAACAGTCAAACTGATCCTAGGGAAAGATGAAGATTTGATATATTAAATAACTTTTCAGATTCCTGACTGATAATCAATTAAATATCTCCATATTAAAAAAAATTGTCTAAGCCATCATTGGTTTTGCACCTCATATGCACATTTTACTGCAGTTGCACTAACAAATAGTACTTGCAAGTGCTACTGAATAAATCAATATTATATAATATCCATGTGAAGTAAGTTAATTGCTTTAAACTACATTTTTGTAAGAAAACAAGCAGGATGTAGGGCAGTATACCAAGGGTTAACACTTTTCCCATTACAGCTTTCTTCCTGCCTCATTACTGTGTGCTACCTCTAACTGTACCTGTAAAGAAACGAGGATATCCAGGTGGACTTAACCTCACTTAGTTTAACAGCTGAAAACTAACTGCTCTCAGCAGAGAGTTAATGCTTATCATTCTTTTCTGTGTCCATGTGCTGCCTGAACGTGCACCTCTTTAAATTATATTCCCACCTTCTGTCTTCATTTCCTGTATAATTATCAATTATGACAGCACTCATGCAAACAAGTATAGGGTGAATTGTCCTAGGCTAAAACATACCATAGCAACACAGCAGTATGCTATTATTAAAGTATGCTGTAAAACTAGACTAATGATCAGCAGTGCCATAAATCACTAATCAGTTAGCAAGTGCTATAGCAAACAAACTGGTATACCCCACTGAAAAGTCTTAGTTTCCATTAGAGCATCGTCACAGGCCCCTGCCTGTTTTCATTATTCTCTGTTGTTTTCTGCTGCAATAAGCCAGGAAGCAGTAACAGCACATTGCTCTATTTCAACACAAGATCCACAGTAGTTTATATCACATATACTTAGGCTTATATTAGATTCATCATTTTATCTGTTTTGTGATGGTTTATAATATATCAGAAGATTAATTAAAATTACTGCTTTTCCTCCTATAATGTCTGCATTAATTGATAGTGTGTGAAATTTGCAATTTTTCAGTTCTCTTAACCCAAAGTCAGTAATATCTCACGTTTCTTGTCTTCTCCTTTGTTATTCTTTTTTGTTGTATCGTTCATATTTTAGTTTGTTGTCTCAGTATAATTTTGCAAATAATATTCTCTGGTATTATACATTTATACATCTGAAGAAGCAGAGACAAAACTTTTTTTCTCAGTGTCTTCAGCAGCTTTATAGTCGCATCAGTTATTTCGATAAAAAATACCGAATTCCAGGACTGCATAGGATAAATTATAACTTATTCTGTGATATAGCTGAAAACGAAAATTCAAAAGAGAATTCTGGCAGTGACTTCAGCAAATTGAGGATAAGATTACATTAAGGCCCTGTCTTAAACTCTGTTTATTTGAGAGAGAGATAATAGAGATGGTCTCACTGCGTGACATTGGTAGCAGCTCAAAGGTTTCAAAAGCACTACTACATGATGAGTCACCAGCTAAAAATATCTTGGTTTTGATAATTATTCAAAATATATTAAATGCATATGTATCCATATTGATATAGACTACCATGATAAACATTTTTTTTAAATCACCTTAGAAAAAAATGTAGATGTTTCTGTAGTTGAATTAATAGTCCAGAAATAGGCAGTTTTCATCAAGTTTGATAGAATTCTTTTGCATTAATTTTTACCACTTTTTGTGTATAAACTTGAAAACCTATAGAGAGTGTGAAATGGCACAAGAGAATATAGCATTGGTATTTTTTCAGTGTAAAATAACCTACTTAATGACTTCCCTGTGCAGCAATAAAGGTATGCAAACTTTTAAGCATCCTCATTGAAATAAAACTGTTTCATTTCAATGTTAATCTTCTGAAACTCTCCTTATCTCAATCCACAGAGATTTTGGTTTCCTATCTCTCCTGCTCATGGAGATTAGTCTTGTTAGAGCAGACTTGTCTTAAGCCAGGACAATTGCTAAGAAAAGCATTTACTCTATGAGACCTGTCACACTAACATGACCTGAAAACTAAGGTGCCTATGCATTCTGTAGAGAACATCGTATGCTACCTCTCATGGAACTGTGAAGCTGGAGAAAAATCTTGTTCTGTAGTTATAGAAGTTCTACTTCACTGCAATCTGTGAGGTTATTTTTCGATGTGTAATTTTTTTCAGAGTTCAAACAGAACTATTGGTCCTTATGTGTCTCAGTGGATCATAAAGCATGTGATTGAATTATAATAGCCAGAGAACTGTAATGATGCTTGACCAGATGTTTATGGACTGTAAAAAGCAACCCAAGAAAAAGCTAAGGAAACTTAAACTACCATGGGGATGAATATTATAATATCTGTGTTCAGCAAGGCAAGTTTACTGCAGTCAGGAGAGATGTAGGGACATAGAATGCCAGATTTCATAAGTTTCATGCTCTTGGAGCAAAGCAGTCATTGTTTTTAGGGTGACACTAAGCCAGACTTTAATACATATGTTGCTTAATAATATTAAATTACAATTCCAAATGTTTTCCCTGAGCTGCTACAATTTGTTAAATTACTTTAATAAAAATCTAAGTTGAAACTTTGTTTTGATAGGCTTCCAAAAGCAATGCAATGTTAAACCTGCTGTGTGCTTAGCACAAGGGTGTTGAAGAGTGTGCCAAAATACAAAAAGTAATAAAATTGAACTTACAATTATGTCAGTTTTGAATTAAAAGTGGACTGAATTATTTGTACAAATTTGTCTCTGTTTATTGCTAGTATATATTAAAGTTTTGAGTTAGCAGAGCAGAGCAGGACCAGGCTGTTAGCACTGATGCAGTACTTTTATTGTCTGGTAGTTTTTTAGCATTGCAATATAGTTATGGCAAACAGATTGCTACAAATAATTAAAAAAAAAATACAACGACAAAACAACCTTCTGTTTTAATTAAGAATGGTAAAAGTACATCAGTAACTGAAATTGAAATCTTGAATGCATTTGGTATTTAAGATTAGCATACGTACATTTGAAGTGGCTCCTTTGTGGAGCCACTCTAACAGTTCCAGGCTCTCAGCATCTTCAGGCATTTTTTTGTTGGCACTGGAGTCAAAGTGGTAGTAGTGAGATGGACTGAGGATCCCCTCCTCTGACAACTTTAGTTTAAAGCCCTCTACAGCAAGCCTACAACAAACTCTGGGTAACTATCATGAATGTTACTGTTGTGAAAGGCCAAATTAGGCCTAAACATGTTCTAGCTTGCTCTCCCTCCTTCTGCTGTTGGGGGAAACAACCATGAGAAAGCAAGACAAAAGGCCTGGTGCCTCCATGTCCCTTCTAAGTTCTAAACAGCGTACCCTCATGTGTTTATACACTCACTTGTGTTCTGCCCTAAAAAGGTAAATTAAACCTTGACTTTACATAATATGGTCAAGTTTGACAAAATGCCATTCTGATTGGCTAATCTGTGGCCAAAGACCCATTAGTCTTGGGCTACACTGTTAAAAAGAGATGAGCAGGTAAACACAATGTGTTTCTGCCTTAATGTGCTTCTGCCTTAATGTGTTCTGCCATTGCTCTATGTTATTGTGCTTCTGCTTCGTTGCCTGTTATGCTCTACCTGTTATGCTCATCCTGTTATGTTCTACCTGATACATAGTAACAAGCCCTGATACTTTGGGTTTGTCTGCCTGCAAACTACCTTGCCTCAAGTTTACCAGGAACAGACATTGAGTGCCTTCAAGCAATAGGGTCACTTAGCCAGCATGACATTGTGCCAAGACTGCACATCTGCAAGACATCTTGCCTGCATCTCTGCAAAGCTCTGTGGTGACTCTGGAGTCCAAGAGGAACCAGGATCAGGTCAGAGATCGTCTATCTCTCTTCCAGTCCCCTGTTAGAGCCTGGGAAGAACTAGAAACCTCAATGGCTGACAAGACACCAATGGAACTCCCTGCAAGTGTTTGGGTGTTGTCTGGGAACTGTAGCTAGCCCCAGGAATCCAGATTAATTTTATGAGTAAATACTCAGAAGCCTCTTTGCAAAATTCTGTAAAACTCTAAGTGAATCCAAGTGCCTTCTGCCTTAAGCAGAAAGGAGTTTCTTGAGTCCCTCTAGTGGGTAAGTAGTATAATCGACTGCAAGAACCTCTTTCCCAGTTCTAATGGTTTAATGTTTGAATTTTGGTAGTCATTACTTAAGTGTTTGAGATTCTTTGTTCTCATCTGTGTAATACTTTTCATGACCATTGTGAAGAACCTATCATTAAAAATATGGGTTAGTAGCAAGACTCCTGAATATTAAAATTAATAAACAATATATAAATTTTGAGAAATAAAATCTCACACCACAATACCTGTCATTACAGTTACCAAAAAAAAAGTGAGGTTATTTTCAAATCTGAAAACATGATTAATAAGAAAAGGAAACTACTCCCCAGATCGGTATTCAAGTAATTAGGCAATTTCTTCCACTTTTTGCAGGCTGTCCTCTCATTAAATTATATAGCTGTGAATTTTAAGCTGAAAGTTTTGCTCAGTTCTCCATTGACAGAGACTGTCTGAAGAAAGAAAAAGGCCTTTGCAAGGTCATGAACTGAAACGACTGTAACTTACCCATTATGGAAAACTTTAGAAGGTCAGTAGAGATCATAACCTAACAAAAAAGCTATATTCTAATGTACTGAGGCTGTATTTCCTATTTGCAGAGTTTTTTATTGGTGTGATATGTAGAGGAATAATACAAACTATTAGGCAATGGCAGCAGTTGGGGAAATGAGATTTCGCTGACATATTACACGCTTATTAAGCACTCTTCATAAGAAAAGTCCCCCATCTATCACCTCTCAGAAGTTGTGTTTTTGAAAACTGAGAGCTTTAGCACTGCTTCAGAAGTGCTTAAGTAATGCAATTAAATTAGTACCTGAATGTACCTGAGAAGAAGAATAAATCAGCTTTTCCCTTCCTTTTTTCCTTCCTTCTTTGTTTATAGCAATAAATACACATATTTGATAGGGTTATGACACTGCCTTTCTAGTCCACTGAAGTGCTGAACAGTATACAGAAACAGAATTACTGCTTGATGATAGAAGCAAACTAATTTTCCCAGTGTCCTGTACCTTCCCCTACACATTACAGAATATTCTGATATAAAACCACCTTGGAAAATGTATCTGCCATTTCTGAGTAACTTCCCAATGCTTTCAACTTTTTAGAATCACTTTATAATGATACAAACTACGCATAAAATGGAAGTTCTTGCCATCTACACTACAAAGCACAAGGAATAAAAAAGAAACTTTGAGGTTACTGTGGTTTGATGCTACTTGCCTATGCATTATCCAGTAAGACTGTCGATGTTCTCAGAGAAGACTGTATTTTAAACAGATTTTTCACTTCCTTCTTATTCTGTTCTTCTTCCAAAGGCAGGTACAGAAGAACAGTTTGACAGTATTTATCCTGATCATTTTTTTCAGAGTAAATAGCACTTCAATATCAAGCAGTAAGTTTGTGTCTTTAAGTATTCTCACCACAGAATTTGCTTTTGGGAGCTACAAATATCTCACAGCAAAAACAGTAGTCTAAGTCCTTTAGTCTCTACACAAATGGAACTCCAAAAGACATGGAGACAGTGGGAGATTTTTATGCCCAGAACTCAGAGACCAAGGTCTGGCTAACTGATCTGCATTTGAACGTAATGACTTTTCAAAGATACTTTCTGAATTTTAATGTCAGTAGTATAATGAGTAAAATTTTAATCCAGGAATTCAGATCATCCTTTTTCTGGTAGATTCAATTTGGTGAAGCTTGTAATTGTAAAGCTGATGTCATTTTAAGCCATGGTTGGCCATATTTTTTTGGACTGTGTTTGAAACAGTTGTATTTGAAATATTGAAGCCCAAAGGAAAACCTACTTAAAATTCTCCAGTGTAATAAATTCTGCTCTCTTACGTTTCCTCAGAATTATCTCTGCATGAATAAAATAGAAGCTAAAATTAGAAACTAAAAAGAATGGAACCTAAGTTGTTTCCTGAGTGACATACAGAATCTGTTTGGGGTTTTTTTTCCCCCAATTTTCAATGTTATAGGCACCAAAGTGGACATTTATCCAGTAAGCAGTATACCTGAATTCCTCCCTCAACTATTAGAAAAACATATAAAGTCTTTTGGTTGTTCTCAGTTAGGACATCTTTTTTATGTACTTGTGTATGAACATCACGTTACAGGAGTTATGAAACCATCAGCAGGTAGAAATTAGAATACATGAAGAGATGATATCTCAACTTCCTTTTTTCAAGACTTTTATCTCACTTCACTTCATTTATTTTTATCCAAAGATTATTTGAAGTTCAATTTTTAGGAATTCTTGGAGGTAACAGAAAGGTTTTATTACACTTCTGTTACTCTTGAGTGAATATACTCACCACTGAATTAATGTTACATCTATTGGTATTCTAAGATTCTATTTTTTTTTTTCCATTGAAAGTTTGATGTTCAAGAATAAGAGAAGATCTTTTATTAGTACTAATCAGAGGATCTGATATGTTCTCCTGAATTTATTAATTTTAAAGGAAATCCTGGATAACTTTGATAAATACCCACCCTTAAAGGTATACATCACACTATTTAATGCATGTCCCTAAAGCAGGAAGGTGGTGTCTCTCTCTCTAATGAGGCAAGTATATTTTCTATGTTCTTCTTGTTGTTTTTTTCCAAATTAAGAGCAGGGACATAACTTAATACTTCAAGTGAGTTGCAGAAGGAGTCTTTTACTCCAGATATAATATGTAAAGAAAGAACCTTCTGTAGAGAACGTAAGTTCTCTAGTATATTAGTGAACGCTAATCCCTTCGTCTAAGAGCACATTTATATTTCTGTTCTCAGAATACTTCTCTGTACTGTAAGTACAAGTAAGTGAAAAGAGATTTATTGACATTTGTTTAGCTTCCCAATTGCCAGTGTCCTGTTTTAAACCTACTCTAACAAGCAAACCTTCTGCACAAAGATTGGGAGGGAGGGAATGTAACACAAAAAGCCTTAGGCCAAGATAACGAGTTGAAAAAGCAGAAGCAGCGTCAGAACACAGTCAGACATAAAATGACCCCCCCACAACATCCTAAGCTCACAGCCAGCCCAACTGAAAAGGCCAACACCCCAAGCCAGAAACCAGAAGCAGCAACCAGAAAGAAGAAACTTATGTTAAATCAGAACTCTATAATACTTTTCTCTGGCCAGCATTTTCATTTTAAAGCTGACATGACATCGGCATGGTACCAAATACTCATCAGCATATTCAATTGGCTAAATCCACGAAAACTAGAAAAGGGCAAAAGCTCAATGACTGACTTCTTGATCAGCTACATGTAATTCTAAAATTAATAAATTCTAATTATAGATCATCAATCTACTGATGGATGATGAGAGATTGTACCTCAAAAATACCAAAATATTCTGGGCATCTGCCCTAAATTTTAGCAAACTTACATTGCAGAAATGTAATATTTTTATTTGATCTTGCATTGGTGACTTCAGATAATCTAAACATGGGCAATTCATTTGGTTTTCAGAACTGTGTTTATAAGTTTCAAATCTTAGTATATATAAGATGTGAATCCTTTTTCATTAACTTCAAAGGAAAGAAAGCTCTCTTTGTAGGTCATGGCATGCACTAATTGTGTTAGTCATTTTACTGTAAAGACTCTGCTTTATTATGAAATAATCAGTAGCTAGTAATACCAAAACAAGCATTTCATCATGACTGCTACCTTCTCACTCTCCTACATGTTCAGCTGCATCATGGTGAAAGAAAACAGAGTAAATTATTTCTCCAATGTATTATTGCATTTGTCTGGAGGCAATTTTCTAACTGAAATGACATGAAATCCACTGGGAAACAAGAGCTATGGACCTTATAAATATGCAGCTGTCTATTCTCTGATCAAGCTTTTGACTGTGTTGCTATGACTGTCATAAGCAGAAATGCTATGGAAGAAAAATAAAAAGGTTCTGCTTTAAATTCCCTGGTGCGTTCCCTAGCACCCACAAAATTGCTTTCTGTTGTAGGCACTACAGAGTCGGAAAATTATTACACACACAGTTGGCAGCTGCTGTCAGCTGCAGTGGTAGCTGTTACTCATTTCAGAATGTCAGAACCTATATTAAAAAAATCATTACAACCATCTATTCTTTGGTGTATCATGTTAATGATGTGAATAATTTTCTATCTGTTGTTGTCTATCAGAATTTCCTTGTATATCCCAGCCTTCTCCTCTTTCTGTTTACTGTTTATCCAACAAAACAGAAAAGAAATCTATTGGAGAAATGGCATAAAAATTATTTGCCTGGACAAAATGCAGTCACTATTACCTTCTACGGACTGTAGGCTCATCATTACTACATGTTCCTGTGTCCAATTAGAATTTCTGTAAACCATGAGTTTCAGATTCTGCCAGCAATATACTGCAGCTGGCACATTGCTCCCTCCTCACCTCCTGAGTTTTGCAGATAGACATTATTACCATTCTGATTTGAGTTATCGGGCCTGCGATATAGTAAAGAAAAATCTATCAACGAGTCCAAAATGACTGAGAGTATTTCTTTGGACTTTTGGCTTTTACTTTGTAACCTTAGCTCGACAGGACCACAGCTGACTACAGAAATGTCTCTTATTTACTCTGTTGGGTGCCAGTAGATTAAATAGTGACCCCCAATCAGTTTGGTAACAGATATGTACTTAATAAGAAGAGACAGCTGTGTGAAGTTTGGTAACTAAGTCTGTCACCTACTGCATGAAACTCAGGAAGAGCTAAATAGGAATTGGCCCCATTCTAGAGAAGCAATATTTTGTTATTGTTTCTACTGTCTGTGTGACCTAAGAAGAAGTGTGCATGGGTGGAGGCCAAAGTCAGAGTGAAGCTTAAGAAAATGTTATATGTTTGATTTTCAACAGAGTAATAAGAAGGAAAAAAATCACAAAGAGGTCCTGAAATCAGCAAGCAATGTAATAAGTACAGGACTCAGAATGTCTGAGTCTATGAGTGAAAATTCAAATGTACATGTACAAAAGCTCTCTAAGTCCTCAGTAGCTGCCTTATACATTAATGTATATATTATGTAATGTTAGTAATGGTGTTTCTAGTATCCTGCAGGTGTTGAACTTCACAGACTCAAAAAGGATACGTGGGGACTGACCTGCCAACTCCTAAAGCACTGGTTTGTTATTTGTTTTCACTTGAGCTGTTCTCTGCAAAAACATTTTTTTCCTCTCTATGCATGTATCCTGTCATGAAATAGGAGTCTGCTTTTATTCCCAGAAGTAAAATTCATCACTCTAAAAAGGGCATTACAATTTTAGATGTGAACAACTCAGTCTGCATATTTATGTATTCAAAAGATCTACTCAAATAAGAAGCATAAAGTATTTACTTTGGTTTTACCTGGTACCAAGGGTCGAACATTCATCTTTGATTAGATTTGTTTAGCCTCTGAGCTCAAGAGAAAAAGGTGGAAGGTGGGGATAAACATCCATGATTTTTATTCTTCACAAGTCTTCTTTGCATATACTGAACATCAGCTTTGCAAAGACACAAGGTCTACTGAGAATATTAATATAGTCTGCAAAAACCACCCACCAAATAAGGAGCTGATAAAAGAGAGAAGTGACAAGCCAAAGGGAACAAAGCATTATCTGACTTACATATTCAAATGTAAATATGTAAATTTAAAAATTTCAGCTCTACTATGAACTGCCTTTTAGACTCTGATCCTGGAATTACAGCAAACTTTGATGATCTCATCTTTTCTGTTTCTGATTACACCTTCCTTTCCCTAAGATTGCCCTATTATTTTTTCTTTTTATACTCATATTAGATTGAATGGAATTCTCCCTCCATGTTTTCCATACACCATATTTTTCCTCTTTTGTTTTCTTATTTTACTTGCTTTGTCTCTACTTCCAAATTCCCCACTCTTCCCACACAAATATATGTTCTCTCTCTTTTTTTTTTTTTTTTTCTTTTTTTTTTTTTAACCTGTCTCTTTCCCTGTTCTTAGGAGCTAAAAACAGTCAGGAAACTGCAATTTCAGTATTTTTGCCTAACAGAGAACGGGCAATACCTCCACAGTTCTTTTGAGAGTTTTCCCTGTCTTCTATGAACACAGTGTAACATAAATACTTCAAATAATACAGGTGACTGATGGGTGTATTTCCAGTTAATTAGAGGAGCAAAAAGTTGAAGGAGAGATACCATCACAGAATTGGATGGAATCCAACTGTGCTCCTTCTTCAGCTACCTTATTAAAAAATAAGTACAATGAAAGAGAGAGAGAGAGGGAAAAAAAAAAAGTTCAGGAAAGGCACTTCTGCAGATTGAAGGAGTTATTTGGATCTTGGTTAGTTACTAGAGGTTTTTATTAATTTTTCTGACTCTCCTTGGCTGCATGTTCTTTTATTTCTTGTAACAATAGAATTACCTAAACACCACAGAGAACTATGAAACATTAGCAGTGCTTCTCCAGATTCTCTACGCATTTTCTGTTCTTCTTGGAGCAAACTCTGCTCACTGAGCTGAAATAAACTATTTTATTGCAACATAAAAGCTATCACCATTAAATTTCAAGCTTAACATTGTTTTCTTTCTATTTACATTTTCTACCCTAACTAGCCACTGTTGCTTCAAAAAAGGATTACTTTAATTTCATTCATTTTTCCCCAGACTACCACTTTGCTCTTCAAAATCCTAAAACATTCTGGCTTGGTCAGCAAGCAAGTGCTCTTAAATGACCAAATAGCTATGGGATTTTTTCCCCCTGTTTTTCCTGGCCATTCCGTAAACTTCCTTCTCTTGAGAGGCTCTACTGGTGTTTTTCTTGTTATGTTATCTGTTATCATGATACTTCAGAAGTTTACCTGCCTGAATTGTATTTTCAATATGATATTTTAATGTATTTTTTCTCCAGAGCCTATGATTCAGATAATGCTAGCAGCAACAATAACACCCAAGATTTTTAGTTCAATAATAACATTATATAAAAGAACTTCTTATTTCACTTACTCTCCTTTTTATTAATTTGTTAACTCAGTCATAATCGAATCAGTTTTCTACCCTTTTTATACTATCATTTGACTAAAATGAAGACTTTCACCTGGAATACTGTATACAGTTCTGGAGGCCCCAACACAAGAAGGGCATCGAGCTGTGCCATGGTTTGAGGGGTTCCAGGTTATCCTAGATTTCCTAAAAAAATACAGAGACCAAGATCCATCCCAGGGGGATGAACTGGTCACCCCTGGATATTGTAATTTCGTTATTCAATCACATAATCCTGCCAACAGTTGATAAGCAGTCAGCAAGGCCAGTTCATTCTCTTTTTTCCCTTCCTTTTCAGCTCTCCAGGGGGATTCTTATCTAGGTAATTATACAAGAGTACTCTGTGGACTGTGGCCTTCAAGGCTGAAACTGCAGAGAATTTTGGCCTGCTTGGGCCTAATTGTGAGACAATAGGGGATGGGGAAAATGAGCACTTGGGTTTTGGTGGTTTTGGTTTGGTTGGGAGGAAGGTTTTGGGGGAATTCTCATGTATTCTGTGTCTGCATTAGATGTTAAGGATTCATGTATGCCAAATCTTTTCCTGCACATTTTTAAATACAATTTTTCTGTAGTTTCCTCTACAATTCAACGAAAGTGTTATTATTTTACTACCCTCTTTCCTTAAAAAGAGTAAGGTAGAATAATCTCAGTCTGTCACTCTTTTAAACAAAAATACAAAAAATAATAAAATACTAAATAAATAATAAAAAATAATAAAATACAAAAATAAACAAAAAACTCTTGGAGTAAGTCCAGAGGAGGGCCATGAAGATGATCAGAGGGCTGGAGCAGCTCTCCTACAAGGACAGGGTATGAGAATTGGGGTTCTTCAGCCTGGAGAAGAGAAGGTTTTGAGGAGACCTTGTAGTAGCCTTCCAGTATCTAGCGGGGGCCTTCAGGAAGACTGGGAAACAACTATTTGCAAAGTCTTGCAATGAGAAGATGAGGAGTAATGGGTTTAAACTGACAGAGGGGAGATTTAGGAAGAAGTTCCTTACAGTGAGGGTAGTGATACACTGGCACAGGTTGGCCAGGGAAGTTGTGCCTGCTCCCTCCATGGAGGTGTTCAAGGCCAGGTTGGACGAGGCCTTGAGTAATCTGTACTAGTGGGAGGTGTCCCTGCCTATGGCAGGGGGTTGGAACTAGATGATCCCTGAGGTCCCTTCCAACCTAAATCATTCTATGATTCTGTCATTCTATTTAGAATTTAAATTTTGTTCTGTGTTTAAAGACAAAGCGCCCAATATAAAATTTTAACCACATTCATTCCCCAAACATTTTTAAATATCCTAACAACTTTCCTTATCTTTTCTTAATAACATTTCCCTTACAAACATACAGCTTCTTGTCGTTCAATAGACTGTTTCTACTTTTTCCTGATCACTTTACAAGTCTTCTTCGCCAGTTGTTTCCATTCTCAGTCACTAGACTGATTATCTGAAATTCAAGACTCATTCTACCAAAGGATCTAGAGGCTACATGCCTGATTTTAAAATGCTTAATGTAACAAAGTATTTAAAGCAGCGTACTTGGAGACACACCTCACTAGACAATTAGGTAGCTCATGAAAAAAAAAGAAAGCAACACCCCAGAAATCAAACCCTTTCTTCCTCTAGTGGCTGATAGAGGCAGACTATGACCCTAGCAAGGACCGAATCATAGATTAACTTTTGTACCGGCAGCAAGAGCATGGCTGTGGCCTCAGGGTTTCTATGTCAAGGTGCCAACAACTGAGGTGACAGGGATCCAGGGTAGGCTGTCCATAGAGCTGCTGAGGAGACTCCCTTGTATATGTTATATTCTCACTAGTTAATGTTCATCCTGCTCAGTCAGAGAGGGATTGGCCATTGGTACTGCTTGTGGGCTTCCCGTGCTCTGAATATCTGCCTGTGATTTGTGTAGTTTGCCATGTGGTGCCTGATGGGAAAAGTGGCATGAACTTCATCTGAAGGCCAGTCTAAAGTGGTATACCTTTGGGTTTGATACTAGAGTCAATACTGTTTAACCTCTTCATTGATAACACAGATGATGGGATAGAATACACCCTTAAGAAGTCTTTAAATGAGAGAAAAGTGGGAGGGAGGTTGAATCACCAGAAGAGAGTAGTGCTATTTAGAGTGACTTAGCTATTGGAAATCAGCTAGGCACAAAAGGACCTGGCAATCAGAGTAAACACTGAGTTAGACATAAGTCAGCAATATCCCTTTGTGGCAAAGAAGGGTAACATTCTCCTGGGCTGCATTAGAAAGAATACTGCCAGATGGCCGTGGAAGTGCATTCTTTTTCCTCTACTGATTGCTATTTAGGCACACATAGAATGCCAGGTCCAAGTCCAGCATTTCAAGCACAAGATAAATCAGGGAATTCTGGAGCAAAGAAGTACCAGACATGGGAGCTCTGCTTTAAAGGTGAGAAAAAATAAATTATACTTTGAGATGTTTAAACACTGCAACAGACTGCACAAATAAGTTGTGAGTTTTCAACTCTTGGAAATATTCAAAACCTGTCTGGACACAGACCTGATTAATCAGCTCTAGCAGACTTCACTTTAAGCAGAAGAAATGAAATAGCCAGTCTCAAAAGGTCCTTTCTCAATCACTCCTTGATTACATAATTTAAAATAAATCAAGGTCTTACTGGTTTCTTCTGCAGTGGAGGTTGAGTTCTTCTAAGAACTGAACTGGAAAATTATCTGGTCTCTGAATACACCTGAATCATGATGAGTTAACCTTGGCAGCAGCCAGGTACCCATCAAGCCACTCTGTCACTCCCTGTCAGCAGAACAGAGGGAGAAAATAAGCTTTTTTAGCTTGTGAGCTGAGACAACGAGAGAAAGATCACTCAGCATGTGTGGTCCTTGGCAAAACAGATCTAATTTGAGGAAGACTAATTAAATTTATTTCCAATTAATAACACATTAGGATAATGACAAATAAAAACAAAAGAAAAAAACCTTCCCTCCACTGCCATTCTCAGGCTCAACTTCTCTCCTGACTTTTTTACATCCTCCTGTTGTGCAGTGTAAGGGAGGTGAGGAATGGAGGTTCCAGTCAGACTATAACACTTTGTTTCTGCCACTCCTTCTTCCTCTTCCTCTTCCTCTTCCTCTTCCTCTTCCTCTTCCTCTTCTTCTTCTCCTTCTCCTTCTCCTTCTCCTTCTCCTTCTCCTTCTCCTTCTCCTTCTCCTTCTCCTTCTCCAGAATAGGGTCTTTCCCATATAATACAATCCTCCACAAACAGTTCCAGTGTGGATACTTTCCTTGTGTTGCAGTTATTAGTGACCAGCTCCAGAATGAGCCTTTTCCACAGTCTTCCAGGAACAAACTGATCCAGCATGGAACCCCCACAGGCTAGAGTTCTTGTCAGAAAATGTGCTCCAGCATGGACTCCTCTCCACAGGCTACAGTTATGATCAAGAGCCTACTTCAGCATGGATTTTCCACAGGCTGCATCTTTCTTCAAGGCATATCTAACTGCTACAACAGAGAGTCCTCTGCTGGCTGCAGTGTGGGTACCTACTCCAACATAGCTCTTCATAGGCTGCACCTGCACATGAATGTAGGCTGGAAAGCTGTTCAGACTAGGCAAAAAAATTCAGCTGACTATGTAACATCAACTAAGTTTTAAAATTAAGAGCTTTAGAAGTCAAATCTGAATTTTGGACTTAGATGAAAATTATAGTTTAAACATCTGCTTCTGACTCCTTAGTACCTGTGGGAATCTGGACCCTAACCCTCATCTAACAATAAAGAGTGCAGAGATGGTAGTGTGAATACAGGTTGAAATGGACTGATGTAATTAATTTTCATTACTAAGATTCAGGATTGCAGCAACATCATACCCAAGAGTGGGGTCCTCATTTAAAAAAAAATAATTTAAAATTGTAGGTTTAACTATATAATTTTCACTTCCATTGAATTAATTTGCTAGTCATCTATCTTACAGAGTCAAGTAGACTTAAAGCTGTCACACTGTTTTCAGCTGCTATCTTGAATATGGCTTCCCAAGAGACTGAAGCTCATTGCAGTCCATGAATCAGAAGTGCCTGTAAAGATGAGTACTAAGAGCATAAGCTTGCAGTTGCAGCTTTTTGTTTGCTGTCAGATTTTCCTTAACTACAATTTTGCACAGATTCGAATCTGTTTGTCTGGCAACTGGGCCATTCTAAATACAAGAATCTGATTTTAACAGGCATGAAATAAGTAAACCTAAGATTAATTTAGGTTCTGCCATTCTATCTTTATCAGATAACATTCTGACATGTTGCTTGTAAGTACTGAAAGTATTTGGATTAATTTGCAAACACAACAATACTCCTATATTGGTAAAAAATGTGTCTCAGATCAAACTCTGATGACAAGAGTTGGTATAACATAATCTGTGTCCTCACAAATTGAGAGTTTATTCCTCCAGAGCAAGCTACCCACAGACCCTTTGTTGTGTTTTGTCATATGTCTCCTTCGAGCTACATCTGCCATCCTATGATACATGGTTATCATGTAGCCCTCTGCAACATTATACATACATACATACATACGTATTTCAACTTGTAGTGTATGAAACACTGGGAGTGCTGTATACCCCATGAGTAGGTCAGGGTATTTTTGTAATCCTGGTCAACTTGTTCCATGCCTTTGGGTGAGAACCAAGGTCCTCTGGAGCGTAATCCTCTGGATAACTTTGTAGGTAAAAGGAACAGAAACTTGGAACAGGTTTTATCCTTACTGCCTTCAGGGGAAGAATTTACAGTTAAACAAGATTACAAGATATGACCAGTTGTTGTCTTGGAAACAGCTGGATGCAGCGGTCTAAAACTGAGACAAGGAGAAAATTAACAGGTATGTACGTAATCAAGAAATGGTATTGTATTGTACCCTGTAGCACTCACTTATACCAGAGATATTCCTGAAAGCAGATAATATGTTATTTACTATTGAAAAATACATTTTTAATCTTTATTCCCTTTTTGTGTTTTGCTTTTGAATTTCAGTGAAAAGTAAACTTGTAAGTCTCCACTCATTCATTTGTATATTAATGAAAATGTGTTAAGACCTTTCATCTTCATTCTAACTTGAGACAGAACAGACATGTTCTGCATACTAGCATACAGTAGGAAAAAAATATCAAAGGATCATAACCTGTATGTATGGCAGAAGTTCAATGTATTCAGTGTATAATTTAATGCTCATAGGAAAAGAGTTTATTCTTTATAATAGGAAGATCAACTCAGCTTTGTTAATTCTGAAAAGACACAAAGGAGATAGAATTTTAAATGACTGAGCTATAAAAAGCAGCAAAAATCCAAAATACACTTAATTAGGGTGTCAGACAATACAGTCACTCATTCCCTATAGAGAAAAAGATATTCACATGTATTGTAACAAAGTTTACATGAAGAGAGAGACATGCATCTCTCTATGCTATTGTGACTACAGAAATTTTCTTCTTCACACTTTTTTGCTGCTGGACATAGTTCTATAACAATAAAAAGTTTCTTATAATTTATTTTTTCTCATTTCAGCACAAACAGAACATGAAAAATCTCTTCCTGTTTGTAGTTTTTGACATAACAAGTGCTATTCATATAATTTGAGACTAAAAAAACTAAACTACCCAATACGAAACTAAATACACTAATAGTTGAACTAGCTGTGCTAATGTCTCTTCCTAAGGACTGACAAATGAGCCCTTACTAGTACATAATTCATGTAACACTGAAAAGATTTCAAAATTGTGTAGAAAATTAACTAGCCTGTAAATACCTCCATTGTCTACAAAGTAGATATTGACATCTTTGAGATTAATCATATGTCCCTAATCCTTCCACATGAGAAAAACAAATAAAACATTAGAAGTATGTGTGTTAATTTTCCCCCTCACTTTTGTGTTGGGAGAGCAGGGAGTTTAGCCCCTGTGCTAAACGATTACATTTCTTTTTGCACCCAACGTGGGGTAGTGAAAAAGCAGCTGTGTTAATAAAGATTTCTGCAGGAGACAAAAGAGTTGAGATAAACAAGAAGAGGATTCAGATAAGGCTTGGAGCTTGTTAAGAGAGTTTTATGTAAGTTTTCTTTTCTTTTGTTTTGTTTTTTTCCTTTTCTGTGACATACTATATTTTCTTTCTGGGGTCCTGTATGTGCTTACAGTGGTGCAAAGAAAAAGAATACAAAGCAGTTTGTCCTGCAAAAGATAAGAGTGAACCACGAAGCACGACAAAGAGTCAGTTGTATTCTGTTTGCTTGCTCAGCTCTTAAGCTCTTATCAGGCTTTGGAAGATGGCCAAGGTCAGTGGATGGAACTAGCAAAGGCTTCAGGAAGGCAAGGAAAATCTCTCATCCTCTGTACAGGCCTGTGTTTCAGACATGAGGAACAGATGCTCCTCCATCTGAGGGAGAGAATCTAGGAGACAGGCACTCTGGTGTACACGGTGGTTTTACTTGGATGACCATGGGGAGGACATGAGGAAGTGGGAAGGAAAATTCACCTCAGCCCTAGCTTCACAAGTACATGAATTACAGAAGAGTGCTCCCCCAAAGAATGCTGCCTCAGTTTCCAGTGGAAAATCATAGAATCATAGAATCATAGAATGGTAAGGTTGGAAGGGACCTCAAGGATCATTTAGTTCCAACCCCCTGCCATAGGCAGGGACACCTCCCACTANTTGCCTTAGTTTCCAGTGGAAAATCACCCAAGAAGAGCAGACAAGCTGAACTGCTTCTGATTCCTCTGAAGGGACTCATGAAGCATCTTCAGAAGATGCAGGTAATTCTGGTCAGAAGTAGAGGGGCCCTGCCTCCAACCAGATGGAGGAGAAGGAAGACTGATTTTATTGGACTATACAAAACATGACTTGGGAGGTTGGAGAGAGGAACACATCTGTATTTCTGCTATGAAAGAGGGATCTCTACTCCTGCATGTGATGGATGCTAGGCACCAGAATGGAAACCACAGTTTGCTTTCACTTGGAGGGGTGGCAGGAGTCACTGGACTCTACTGCCCCAGGAGTGGAAACACAGCCCTACCATTTGGACCAGTCATGGGTTGATCCAGACTGTACTGGAACAGAGTGGAACTCCAGAGCATCTGCAATGAATAGTCTTCTGTGCACTGCAAAGTGATCTCATTTTGTGCGAGAACGGACAGTGACTGATGTATGATGTCTGTTGTTTGGTGTTGATTGCTGCTGGGCATGATGCAGATGGTATAGAATTAAGGCTGGAAAATCTCATGGATTGAGTTGAACCTGCTGCTGTTTATTCATACCATGCTGCAGTCATGACAGCATCAAAAAAATGAAAGTGCTAACTGGATCAAAATATTACAGGATTTGAAGTTCAGACTGCAACATGGGAGACTTCCTGTTCCGGTTACTGCTTCTGGGTTCTGCCTTCTTGGGTGTAAGCTCTTTTTCTGAATGTATGGTTGTGAAATGAGTTGGACTCAGCACTGGTTTTGGTTTTCTGTTTTATGCTGTTTTGTTTTTGTTCCCTGTATTTCACTGCACCACTTCTCCAAATAAGCTAAGCTAAGGTAACCATCGTATTATTAGATTATCATCTAAGCTAATTGTGATTACGATATCTCATGTTATATTAAACTCTTATCTCATCTCTTTATCTCAACCCTGAGTTTTGTGTGCTACTTTTCCCCCTCACTTTTGCATTGGGGGAGCAGGAAATTTAGCTCTTGTGCTAAACCATTACAGTTATGTAACTCATCTGACTAGACATCAGCATACATTTTAGGATTTAATAAACCAAACACTTCTGGTTTTCTCCAAGGAAGAACACAGCTTAGGTTTACTAGTTCAGATACAGGGTATCCACATTTTGTCAGTGTCTATATGAACATTATTATTTACAAAAGTTAAATTCAGAAAACATTCTCTTATTGGTAGAAAATTAGGGTATGCTGATTTTATGCTTTTTTACATGGAGCCTCAGTTCATTTGTTGCATTTCTATTGTGATCGTCCTGAAGGCAATGCAATATGTCATAAACTTCTGTAGCTATCATCAGGATGACAATCTCCATCAGAAGAAGCAGTGATCCAGTGATAATAAAGAGCAATCAAAATTCAAGACTAAAAATTTCCTTTTCATATAATTTTTTCCCCTTAGCATTCTAGATTGGTATTTATTCTCAGTCGGTCTCTCAGTATCCCTATCAGCTAAACAGACTTTGTTCTTTTCAAAATCCTTCTCAGGTAAAATGTTTCAAGTTACCTTATCAAGTATATGGAAGAAGTAGACAATATATGAATCACCTAAATTCTCAAATGAAATTCTACAGAATCAGTTTTCACAGAAATAAAGAACAAAGAATATTCCCTGGTTAATTTTGTTTAGCCTCACAGCAGTCCTGTCTTGGATAATAATAATTATTTTATTCACTAACTTTGCTGGGGGTTATGTGGGAGTATTGTTTCCCTTTGCACTCTTTTGTGTGTGTGTGTGTGTGTGTATGTGAAAGGCCATTTAAAGCACAGTTAATCCATTTATCTAAGACCCTTTGAGACAGAAAGTAAATAATGTAGTAACCTCATCCCAATAAATCTTTATCATCCCAGTTACTGTGTTCTTCCTTCCCTTGGGTATCAATTGCTTTGTTGCAGTCTTTTTTTTTTTTTTTTTTTTTTTTTTTCTCTAACATTTCATCACATTGGTTATTTATACACATTTATTAAAAAAAACCTTTTTACTGGAGTGGAAGTTGGAAACCTAATTGCAATTAAATTAGTAAATACTTGACTGACTGCCTAACCTTCTTTTAGTCTATATAGATTTTTAAAAATGTTCTCCATTTGCTTTCCAGATATACTTTTTATCTTTTTACTTCTGATGTCTTGTAATTTCTCTGTTAGTACTTCTGGAAAATATGTTTAATCACATAAAATCTCACATTTCTCAGATTTTTTTTCTTGTTATTTACAGAGGTATTAGGAAAGCTATTTGCTTTCTCAAATCTGTATCTCCTAAAGCAATTTTCTTTACCATATCTCCATTCATGGGGATGGATATTGTTAGCAGTTTTGGGATAAAACCTTTTATCACTGGAGAATAGTTGCCTTATTTTTCACAGCATGCAGCTTCTTTGGGCTTATAGTCTCACTGCACATGTCTTCCTAGTAGAAGATATTTCTCAAGGGTACTGAAGTCTTCTACTACGCTGGAATTCTGACAGGCGGTGTGGTCTAATTAAAAATAAATAAGCAAATACAGATACTTCTGTAATTTTAACATTTTCACCCACAATATTTAAATATTGTGCAATTTATATTACTAAATAAAATAAAATAAGTATATTTTAGTTAAAGACAAAAGATTACATGTGTAGATTTGCTTTACTGTGGGTATTACAAGGTATTATTAACCACAGTCCTGCAGAAAATTTTGAGACATCTCTCATGTGTGTGCATATGAGGCCATCTGTTTGTAAAAAGAAAATGTCTTCTTTGTAAACTCAAGGTGACAGCTGGAGGTGAAGATGTCTTTTGA
Organism: Eubucco bourcierii; assembly: GCA_013396675.1. Taxonomy (NCBI): domain Eukaryota; kingdom Metazoa; phylum Chordata; class Aves; order Piciformes; family Ramphastidae; genus Eubucco; species Eubucco bourcierii. The sequence continues at coordinate 34,546 of VWZE01016026.1, forward strand.
GATCAAGCAGTTGTGCCTGTAGATACACGCTGTGTAAATAGATTTAGCTCAATATGGTCTACCTATTGATGTATAAATTCTATGGGTTTTGTTTTTTAGAATACTATCTTAAGACCTCACCTGCTGTCATCTTACTCCCTTTATCAGTCTATCAACTAATTTCAAACAGGATAATAAGTCCTTTAAATGAAAATATTTTGGGTTTTTTTCTGCAGATTGAATAATTCTGGGGTTTTTTTAAACTATTTTTTCCTCAGCAAAAGCAATTCTTTTTCTTTTTCTTTTTTTTTTTTTTTTACTGCTAGAGTTACAGTACAACTTTTATTGGACTGAACTCAGAAAGTTAGGAGTATTTTGTTTGGTTTTCTCAAAATCTTTTCTAATAATTTCCAGTGAAAATTCTACTTTTATGTTTTTTTTTTCATTTTGAAATAGCTACTGATGGTAGAGATTAAGTCTCCACAGAGTCATCCGTAACTCCAAGATGGTTTTTTTCTGACAACTATTAGTCAGCTAAAGGGATCAACTTTTTTTTTTTTTTTTTTTTTTTTTTTTTTT
>VWZE01016026.1:36974-57648 GCA_013396675.1 Eubucco bourcierii
TTTTCCGTTTTTTTTTTTCCCCCCCCCCCCCCTCCCTTTTTTCCCCCCCCTCCTTTTATTTTTTCTCTGATTCTGTTAAATAAAGACCTCTTTCTGAGTTATAAGTGCTAGGCAGTTGATGGACATGCAAATGCTTACAATTTAGATTTCTATATATGTATTATTTGAATAGATCACATTTGCTAAACACATGAGTGCAAGCCTGTGAGATGCTTTTTCAGCAGATTATACACCAGCAAGGACTGAGAAGTAGCAGAGGTGCAGTCAAAGCCTAAGCACCCATAGCTCTCATAGAAAAGGTGTACGTGAAGGGCAGCCCCCACTCCCTGGGCAGTGGGATGCTGGTGACTTGCATGACCTGTATGTATGTGAATCTTTGTGTATATGTCTTGGAGTGTGTGTTTGTGACACGAAGAGAGGCCACTGATTACAGAAGGGTGTTTAGATATTTAGGTGTTCATTGACCTTTTAAAATTTCTACTACTGTGATTTATCTTCTGTAGTGATATTACTGACCTTGAATGTGTAGTTCACCCATTATTCATTATTTGTCATTAATAGATCAATAAATCACTTTGATCATTATTTTGCTTTAATCACATGAAGTGAGATATTTTTTTTTACCTATGATAGATATCCCAAGGTTCTCATGTCTTTGTTGTGGATAAGTGGAATACTTATCTATAGTCTTACCTATAAAAAATGCTTCTTGATTTCACAGGATGTAAATATAAATACTGTTTGCCCTTTCAGACCTCACTGCTTCAACCTGTAGCTCTTACTATTTCTGAACACATTAGTTCTACAGAACTATCTTTGAATACTGTTAAGAAAAAATGTTACTCATTATAGGCCTGTGCCTATAGCTTCCAACTAATCCAGGATTGTCATAAATTACATCCCTATATGCATCTTTTATAAACACTGTGGTATTTCAAATAACGTTAAACATCTCTATTTGTACAACTAATCAAGCTCACTATCAGCACTTAAAATAGCACTTAAATACACACAATGAGAAGTTTCCTGCAGAATGAGAACTCTCAGCTGGGTACAGATTCATGTAAAGAAATTACAGAGAAATTGACTCGCAAATGTATCGTTGAAACACCAGGAAGAAAAACAGCATGACCAAACTGTTCTGCAGAACAGACTTCAAAGACCAATAATATGGGATGTTTTGTGGTAAACACTGAATGATTTATAGGTGAATTTAATATTTTTCTTCCCATAGTAATATATTTCATAAGCTACGTTTTGAAAAGGACACAGTTTTATATTTTTTAGATAAAACTGTGATAGATTGAAAAAGAAATCAGAAATACATAGCAACCCCCTCAAAAGTAAGGTACTATATAGTCAATATCTGTGTATGTGTGTATATACACACCCAGATACACGAATATTCAGAGAATCATTGAATCATAGAATGATAGATTGATTTTAACTGGAAGGGATCTTAAAAATCATCTAGTCCGAAATCCCCTACTGTGAGCAAGGACACCATTTGCTAGACTAGAAGCTGCTCAAGAAGAGGCAAAGGTAGCTTTTTCACCTGCATTTTGTCTGCTGTGCAGACCAATAGAAATCCTGGTCCTCACAACATTGACATTGTCATTGAATGGCATTTCATTTCAGACTTACTCTAAAATGAAGTTCTTCAGTTACGCTTCTCCCACTATGGTATGTTACATTTCCTTGCTGCACACTTCTGGTCAAGACAAACTATAGATAAAAATATGTAAATTTCTCCCCTGAGCTCTATGGGAATTCCTATAAATTCTTAAACACATGTGTGAGAATATAGAAATGAGAATCGAGGATAAACTTGTTGTTTCATCAATAAAATGACCATTTGTGTTCAGTATCCTATCTGGAACATCAAATAATATTCAGTATTTTGTTTTATTTTATTTTAATTTTTAGTTCAATTTCCTTTTAGTTAGTGACTCATAAGACAAACGAAAATGAAAGCAAAGCTTGATTTAACAACAGTTGCAAAACTCAGAAATGAATCCAGGTGTTTAGAGGATTATTTGTGAAATATTTATATAAAATATCATATTCCTGTAGTGTTGAAAAGATTTTTAAAAGTGTTACATCCAGGGGACATTTTGAAAACTCTGAAATCTTGAAAATGAGGTAGAATATAAATTCCTCATGGGCCTTAAGCAGATCTTTTTTATATGGTGAATTTCAGTTTTGATGTAATTATCTTTGAATTATTTTGGCTATCCCAACTTTTTAATAGATTTGCTTTGCTCTAAATTTTCTAGTACCAAAAAAACCCCAGAAAACTTAAGAAAATTACATGGTTTGCACAATTAAGTCAATGAATATGTTATCTGAGTTGATAAGTGTTCTCTATTTTCTTCCACTGGTATGTGACAGGAAAGGAAATATAAATCATTTCTTTGTTTTTATTTATTTTGCTGTCTGCATGAAAAGAAATGTCTGCAACATTTTAAATATTGAATACAATATATTAATGAAAATGACAACCACCCTGATTTCTATTGATGAAGTGACATTTAACAAAAGTAAACAAAAATGAAACATGTATTAATCTTGCTAATTTTGGATTTAAATCCTCAGTAGCCAAACTGTGACACTAAGTAAAATGAATTCAAAGCAGTAAATTGGTTTCAATTTTATTTTAATACTTGTATCATTGGAAAAGTGAAATGGAAAAAATAAGTAATATATTTATTAGGCCAGATTGCAGGATCAGAGAAGGAAGAAAATTTCTGGACAGTCTCTTCATATATATTTTTATATCACTATGGTTACAGCACATTACCATTATTATGTTATTTCAAGAACTAGACACAGAATGATCGAAATATGAAGAAGAAAGTCCTGAAAGCTTGAGAGGCATTCACTGAATTGAAAAATAAAAGGAAAATAATTAGTTATTTAGTTTATTTAAATATGTATGTGTATTTATATTTATATACACACACATAAGATTCGTTAACTTCAGAACCTGGGACTGAGGATCATCCTACTCCTGATCCAGAACAATCATGTTAATCTTAATAAAGCATTTCCAGTAGAATCAGAAAACTGCACTTCTTATCAAGTGCTTTCAAATCCAGGTTCTACAAAGGACATAACTATAAATAAATGCCCTCTGATTAATTTCTTGAGACTACGTGATGCACTAGGTTCTTTCTGTATCTGTTTCTGTATCCCATCCATCAAGCAAGGAGTTCTGCAGCTTGCTAATTTTATGTCCATTCACTCTAGGCATTCTGCTTCATTACTCCTTCCTTTCTTTTTACTTTCCTCTAAACTGTTCACTTTATTTTCTGTGTCTCATTGCTCCCTTTATGTCTTTATTTCTTCAGAAGTATATACCCAATAGGTAGATGAGTGAAATAATTTCCACTAGAAAAGGTTTAGATGTTGAACTTGGTAAATGAATTAGTATTGAATAGAAGGGAGGGTGGGATTTATATATATATATACAGAGAGAGAGAGAGAGAGAAAGAGTATGTTTCTTATATGTAAACTATAGACATCTAACCACAATGTAATTTGTTTACTACAAGTAGTATTTCCAGTTGAAAAAAAATAAAATTATATTTGAATGAACAAATATCCTCTTTTCAAACATCTAAATTTTCAAACACTTGATTTTTACAAACTGATGTATCCTCTTCACTGAGACTGCACTGAGAGTCTTTTCAGTAAATATGGATTCTGACTGTAAATTTTGTATCGGGATTATTTTAATTTCCTCTGTTTTCACTGCACTAGAGTGAAGTTAGGATGCCAGATAAGGAATATGAACTGTGACTGCTAGTCTGCAAGCCACATTTTCAAAGATTCCAGTCAAACTTTCCTGATGCATAAAGATGTGCACATTTATAGTTTTGTAAAGAATTTAATATCATCCATTCTAAAATGTGTATTCATAACAAACATAATATTTTCTTCAAACAGAAAAACTAAGAGTCACTGATCATGAAACTTAACAGAAAAACTTCTGAAGCCAGATGCATTTCAATCACATTTCTGAACAGAAAATATAAAAATCCTGACTTTGACTATCCTGATGTTGCTGAGACATGCACAGAGGTGACAGGAGGTGGTATACTGAGCAAATCATCTGGACAGATTGCATTCATCACCCCTTACATAACCTAAAATAGAAACATTTTAAGTACATACTGCTCCAGAATTAAGGAGTAGGGATGGATCCCTGTGCACTTTCTATTAAGCTGTAATGCTGACTTTATCCCTTTATCAGGTTCCTGTCTGAGCCTCTCATTTTGCATATTAAAAAATAAAATAGATTACAAAACATTCTGTGTCTCCCAGATCAATTGGAGTATTTAATTTCATGCATTCCAGTTCTCCACCACACAGAAGGTTTTACTCTTCCGCACTACCATTTGGTAACAATGTCTGTAACTTTGTATCCCCTAAACTATGATGGGGCTGCTTAGGAAAATGTTACTTGGACTGTGGGAAAACCATATCATAGGCCATCTTGATAACAAATATGAATATGGCCCCCAGACTACCAACAGTTATTGTTTCATTCATCTCATTAACAGTCTTAACAGCCTTTTTCTCACGGTTTTCACCTTGTATACAAATTTGCCCCTGTGTAATTTAAAACCTGGAAGAGGTGAGTGCAACACATTAACAATCCTGTTTTAGGGGTTGAATAATCTCCATTAGGTGAGGGCAAAAGGGTTGGATAATCTGGATTAGGTGAGAGTAAAGGGATGAAGAACAAACACAGTTACTTAGTGTGACTATTCTGACTTTTCCCAGCCTATATTCATCCGTGGCAAAATGACATCTGTATGCAGACACATGTTTATTTAGATTCCTTCCTGATAAAGGAAAATACACTGCAACCTGTTCCTCTATCCAGATTCACTGTAATGTTCCTTTAAAAATGCAAATATCTGAGCAGCTCATATATTAATAAACCAGAGGCTTGACATTATAGGGAGAACAAGGGACTTTGGTGTAGTCTAAACGAACCTGTCATTTCAGTTACTCAATCTACTTTTATTAGCACACAAATAAATGCAAACTGACTTGCCATGTGCGACTATATAAGGAGCTGGATTGAGCATTATATTGCACATTACTATCTATCTTCCTAGTAAAAGCATAAAGTGTTCTGAAATATATTGTCTGGTGTGGTATGGTTCTTATAGCCACAGAGCAGCTGGGATAAATTATCAAAGGAGGATGCACAATTAAGCAGGATCTTACTAGTACAGTCAAGGTCTGTAATTAAACCTGCATCTCCATAGACACATCTGGTCTCTGCCTCTTCACAGTGCTCTGGAATCCAAGATTTACTGTTGTTTGGCAATAACGATTGTGTTGGGCCAGGTGGTGGTTTGTTTGTATGCATACCAGGCACTCACAAAGACCTGCAGGATCAAGGTCTTAATGTTACTTAAGTGAATTTTAGAGAAGGACTTAATTTACCTTCTTAGGTAAATGGAGCAAAACTTCAGTTGGGTAGATTCGCATTAGATATTGAGAAGAATATGTAGTGGTGAACCACTGGAACAGGTTTCCCAGGGAGGTGGTAGAAGCCCCATCCCTGGAAGTCTTTAAAGCCAGGCTGGATGGGGCTCTGAGCAATCTGATCTAGTGTGAGGTGTCCCTTCCCTAGGGAACTAGATGATCCTTGAGGTGCCTTTCAACCCTGACAAGTTTATGATTCTATGAGAAAAACTGAGCAGAGCTGCAACATTTAACACAGTACAGTCTAATAGACAGAATTTCGCATGTTCAGGCCAAAAACACACTGCTGACTTCACTAATGTTTTCATGAGAATAGTAGCTGCCCTGTGCATGTGAAGAAGACTTTGTTAAATGCTAAATACATTAAACTATGTGATGTGTTTTTTTCCCCCCAGTCTATTCCAGAGGCTATATGAAGAAATATTTCAGGAATGGGGACATAATATATTAAAGACTGGAGCTTTTTTTTTTTTTGCTTTTTCTTTTAGAATAATTTGAGTCAGAGGTTGTTAGGGCTGAAAGATAACTTGAAGGTCTATTTATTTATTAATTTTCCTGACCCATGAAAGACAATTAGGATGTATTAACAAGGTATTTCGTTTCCACAAAAAGGAAAGAAACTTCAAAATGATTATGCCTGCCCAACATCAGGAATTAGGAATTTTGAAAACTGGATCTTTGAACTGGATCAATTTTACTGGTGAAAATCTTGAACTTGATGTTGTCTCAATAAATATGAACTGGGTAGTGTGCTGATTACTGAGGAAGCATGTTACAAATGTCCTACCAGTATTGCATTATAAATGATGGCACAACCTTGTGATGCTCAGAATGAACAGAATGAAAAGGAACGGAAAGTCAGAAATCAAAGCCAAAGAACTGAGACGGGTAGGTAGCCAGCATTACACTGCAGAGAAATGCTGTGCCTGCTTCAGCAACTATTTCTAGGATTTTCTTTCCACATCCAGAAAATACCTGCAGAGTACACAATTTTTACTTCAGACTGGGAGAAAGGTAACAGAAATCCATGAGAGAACTTTAGAGTTTCATGCCGTAGGTTTGATTACTCTATTGAATTAAACACTAAGTCCTAGTAGTTCTAAGCAATTGAATATATTTTATTTAAATGTTTGGTTTATGAACTTTTAATGTGTTATGATTTAATATTAACTGTATGAGCTGCAAGTTATAGAATTGTAAGGAATATGTATTTATGTTTATATGTATGCATAAGTTTTCTTTCCAGAACATCATTTTCCAGAACATTTCATGAAGTTCAACTTCTGATACTAGGTGTTTGGTTGCTTGGATCTATCAATAGCAAAAAGGCCTTTGGGAAGAATTCATGCTTTTTGAAAAAATACTATCCTGAAGTAGGATAAAAACTTGAACTATTTTTAACTCTATGTAATGGTACAACATAAACCCAAAAGAATGGTACAACATAAACCCAAAAATATTTCTCAAATGCATTGCCATATTTGCCTTCACAGGAGTTACAACACAACAGAATATGTGCTTTCAGTTCTGTACCTTTCCATGTGCTTTGATAGAGAGAGACTAGCAAAGCCTTGAGGGCTAGGAGTTTAGCACCACATGTCAGGTGTCTTGTGCTTCTCAATGTGCCTGTGTGGTCATATGAGGCACAAAGCTTTGAATTCGTTGGCCAGAACAATGATGCTAGTGCCTATTGGCCAGTTTCACTTTCAAATCACAGTATCACAGTATCACCAGGGTTGGAAGAGACCTCAAAGATCATCAAGTCCAACCCATCACCACAGACCTCAAGACTAGACCATGGCACCAAGTGCCACATCCAAATGCACCTTGAACACCTCCAGGGGCGGTGACTTCACCACCTCCCTGGGCAGCCCATTCCAGTAGCCAATGACTCTCTCAGTGAAGAACTTTCCCCTCACCTCCAGCTTAAACTTCCCCTGGCGTAGCTTGAGACTGTGTCCTCTTGTTCTGGTGCTGGTTGCCTGAGAGAAGGTAACCTCCTCCTGGTTACAACCACCCTTCAGGTAGTTGCAGACAGCAATAAGGTCCCCCCTGGGCCTCCTCTATGTTATGTTTATCACGACATAGTTTGGATGAAAAAAATGACACATTTCTTTGTCATTGAGGTTTTTCAAAACCCCACCAAAAAAAAAAAAAAACCACAAAAAACCCACCAAATTAAAAAACAAAACAAAAAACCCCAAACCCTGAACAACACCACATACAAAACCGCAACCAAATTCATCCAGACTCAACAAACCTCTTTATTTCTATAAGAGAAGGAGAGAAAATAAACATGCATGAAAGAAATGAAGGAAGTAGTGTGATTAGATACGCTGTTTAAGGAAAATGGCATATTCACTGAAGCAATGGATTTTTATTGCTTGAAGAGAACGTAAGCATTTTCACATTAACATACCATTACTATTATTAACATTCAAGAGGATTTGGTCAAATCATCACAACAAACCATTTTGAGATCCTAGTATCTTGGAAGAGTCTTTGCAGCTGTACACCAGTAGAGGATGCCAAAAGAAAATGTAAAAAAAGTTGTCTTCTTTCATGAGTATGTAGCTGAGTTGTCAGTAGATTCTTCGTATTTCATCTTTTGGTCTCTCAGTTCTGCAGTCAGAAGGATGAAAAGAAGCGAATACTAGTACAAGAAAAAACACAGAAAAATCATTACAAAGTGATAACATCAATCAACATGCAATAAAACTTTGTAAAAGAACAAGCAGACTATTTTCTTGCTATGCAAGTAGTGCCATGGAAAATTTGAAGACTGAAACTATTAAACATAATAAATAACAGTCAGGGTAATAAAGGATCGGTCCATACATATTACTACGTGCAAAATATCTTTTTTGCTTTAAGGAACTATCTAGTTTCATGTTTATGAGTTTAAAATATCACAAGTATATATTTTACTGCATTATAGTATACTATATTATGCTAGATATACCCATTGACATTTCTGCCTGGATTTGGCAATTGATTTATAGATTTCCCCATGATTTATCATTTATGGAGTATAACTTTCAATATATTTATCTAATTTAAGTTATATTTCTATACTGCATGGTAATTAAAATGATTAATTATTTTTTAAAAATAATGTCTTGGATTGAAATGTCTTTTTGCTTTATGAATTCATATTGGTTTGTTGTTTTTAATATATATTTTTCCATAGTAGTATTAGCATTCTGGGATGCAGTAGCATTTAACTGAGCTAGGCAGGCATTCAACCAAAGAACTTCAGTTACGTGATGCTCAAAATTGTGAATTTACCATGCAAGGTTATTAAATTCCTATAAACTGGAATTTCCATAAACCTCCTAGACCACTGGATTACTCAAGATAGATCACACAAATGGATGGACTCCACGTGGACTGCCTAAACAGAACTGTCATTTATGTTCCCTAGGGTTTACAAATTTACCTACAATTGCTCCCTAAGAAGACTGAGAATCTCCAATAGGTCTCATGCTCTACCTACCTATCTGGTTATATATGTCACTTACACTGGCATCTGTACCCACATTTACTATGCACTAGTTAAGTTTTACACAGACTTCTTTCATCTCCTCTCCCCAAATCTCCCCACTCTGCAAAGCTTGAATGCCTAAAGTGTTTATTCTGGTTTTTCCTTCCCTTTCATAGTAGTTACTGTACTAATCTTAGCAAAATTAAGTTCTGCTTGTAAATCGAAGTATGATTAAGTGAGAAGTTTGTAGATACGCAGCTTGCCTAATTTCATGTATAATGATCGATTCATGTAGATCATCAAAAGAAGTATCTAAGAAACATTCTATCATGAAGCATTAGTATATTATTCATGTATTTTAAATCCCTGTCAACAAGAAATAGCAAATCACAGATCAATCTACTTTCTATTGAGCTTAAAAGGCTAAATGTCTTAGTAAATATCTATACCTCTGAAAGTTACGAGATTAAGAGAAGATGCAGCCACAAAGTAGATGCAGATTTAGCATAGAATTTACAAATTAAGAAAATTAACTGGATTCCATATAAATTGCACAGCTCTGTTCACTGTGACTCAATTTGTTCATCAGACAGCTTACTTACTGTCAACTGACTATTTTATAGCTTGTAAATGAGTTTTCAGTCCTGCGCTAATCAAACCTTGGTGTCATAAATACCTGGCAAAATGTAACAAACCTGGCTTTGATAGAATAGACTACTTTTCACCTTGCCATTTCATGTATTTTATAGATATTTTAANATATGCCCTGACACTACCTTAAATTTGGCAGAGAGCTCTATGCGAATTTCAGAAAAACGTCAAACAGATGAAGTTAAAACAATACAAAGGATATAAAACAATATTTTTGTATTTTACATAAGAAATACTATATATTTTTAGAAGTTTCTGAAAAATACCCTGAGATTTTAGTAATCATAGTCTCTTCTGCAGCTCAGCAGGTTACATGAAATGATCCTTTCTATTAATTTCTGATTATTTCTCTTGAAGAAATGTGTGGATCACTTTGCATCTACAGAAGCTAATCCATTTAAAATTATCCATTGCACATGTTGTTTTCAGCTATGCTGTACTGCGGTATCACTTTATAAAAGATATTTGTCAGTAGGGGTGAGAGAAGTTGTCCAATCTTGAGGATTTCTGCTGGCTTTTATCATATTAATTTTGCTTCATTATACTTACACTTTTCTTTCTGACATCTTAGAAACTGATAAGTAGAATACAGAGTAGTTAGTAAGAGTGAAGAACCTTTCTTATACACAAATTAGCCACTGAAAAAGTTAAATAAATTGCAACCTCAGTGCACAATTCCCTTCTTATTAAGGGAGATTAGATGCCAGTTTCCAAACGTATTTTTTTGAGATACTTCTTCATTTCACCTGCATTTACTGCTGTCAGTCCACACATTTGGCCCAATTAGGAGCTTTTCCTCTGGAGAGGAACATTCCAAAAACATTACTGTTACAGTAGGAAATTAAAAAAAAAAAAAAAAAAAAAAGGATTTTACCTTATTTGCATGGCAGCAAAGTCCTCTACCTGGGGAAAAGAAAAAAGTCAAAAAACAGAAAACAAACAAAAACCCCCAAATAAACAAAAAACCCAAAACCAACCAAACAAACAAAAACCTCCAAAACAAAACTGCATTAAATGTATTCAAGCAACTAGGTCATTCAGGGAAAAAAAGAACAGATCCTAGGAATGCCTTTTGATAAAAAGAATTTACATTCACCTTCACTGATTTCCTTTCAAAATATATTTAGCTTCATTCTCTCTTTTAATGTCTATTTATCTACTTCAACACAAGCACAATTTTACTTATAGCACTCCTGACTTACCTGTTCTGTAAAGCCTCCATTGTCAAGAGACTCCATAGACTTGCTATGGATTTTAGCAATGCTTGCCTAGTTATTTGAAATTTTATTAATAACTACCTAACTTGCTCTATTATTTCATATGTAGTTCACCATGTATACAAGGCACTTGTTATTGCATCTGCAGGAAGCTTTCATGGATTTGAAGAGTATTTTCATGCTGGAGCCATATGCACATATACACCCTTTTTAATCATCTTCAGATTAAATTATTTTCACAATACATTATTGCATAAATGTTCTTCAAATTGTCTAGAGAAACATGGCAAAGATAAGCAGTGTAAAGCTACAGGGGATTTTCTAGGACCAGAATACTTTACATCTTTTTAATTAGTAAGTACGGATAGAGATTTTCTTTTCTGTTAGTGGAATACACAACCACCAGTATTTTGAAGAAGGGAGTTTGAATACATGATGACACTGGAAATTAAAAACATGGCAACATAGGAGGTGCTGCTCCCAGATCTGAACAGTTAACTGCTCAAAGACAGAGAAAAATAGCTAATTAGTCAGCACTCTGACAAGGAGTGTGTGAAGGTTGATCTGTAGAAATAATATCAACATATTGCAAAGGAAGAAAATGCTATTTTCAGAGTAACAAACATCAGTAAAAATAAAAACAGACAAGCATGTGCTCTTCTTATCAGAAAAATTCAATTCTCCAGATTACAGTATTTAGTTACGGACAGGGCATTCACAAGGAGAAGTGTGCTGGTTAGAAAACAAATAAGATTTCACTTATAATGATGCAACACAAAGTTATGCAATACACAACATTATTCAATATGAAAATAATAAATATTCATTTCAATCTGCCATGGAATTCATTAGCCCTATTTTGCTGATTTAGCTTCATCTGCTGAAGAATTAATTTTTTTAACCCAAAATTTATTAATTCATCAAAACTTTTTTTTTTATTTTATTTTTTTTTTAAGCGTCTACATGCCTCTATATATCACTGAAGGAGCAATAAGATAGTGAAAGGGATTCTGGTCCATCTCTCCTCCCTTGCAGCTTCAGAGAAATGGGTAATTAGAAGATAGACACTTTTCATTGGAGATGAAGAGAGGCTATCACCCAGCCTTTATCTTTCCTCTTGGAGCTATTCTATTTTGTGTTAATAACTTGTTAATTTAACTGGAGAGAAAAGTAGCAATAGAGCAATAGAGTCTAGGGGACACTAGCTGGGAAATGAAAGTTTCAAGTGCTTCAGTGAATATTCAAAATTCAGCACGGAAATTCAAAACCCAGTAATCCCAACTAAAATAGCCTGATTTGGATGATCTTCCATGAAAAAACTGACAGAGTAGGTACATAAAGAAGGTGCTCTCATCTGTCAGGGGAATATTCAGTTGGTTATTGTCTGAGAGGCAGCCGATTATATATATATATATATAAAATTTGTTTGGTTTTTTGTGGTATTTTGCAAGTGAAAGGTTGGTACATTATATAACTGAAGGGAGTAGGATAATGTCTTCTGAGTCCTTTCAAAAAGGAAGTCTGCTTTACTCTAAAGCTACTTACTTTTATGATATTTTGTCTTAAGAAGGGACTGTCTTCTTGGTATTGACTATTGAATGGCTCATGTAGCTCTTCACTCAACCTTCAGATTTCCAACAATATCATTCTTAGATGTCTTATCATCCCATGTAAACATTATTAGAGTATAGTCACTCAGCTCATAACTATTCTGTTAAGTCTATGGGCCCTTAAGGGATGCACACACAAATCCTGAGGGAGTTAGCAGATGTTATTGCAAGATGCCATGGTCGATCATGGCAACTGAGAGAAGTGCCCAAAGACTGGGCAAAGACAAACACCGCCCTCGTCTTCAAGAAGTGCAACAAGGAGTACTCAGGGAACTACAAGTCACTGAGCCGCACCTCAATCCCATAAATCATTTTGAGATGCATTATGGATGAGAAAATCATGAGTAGTCAGCATGAAGTCATGCTTGACCATCTTCCTAAACTTCTGCAAGGAAGTGGTTGGCATGGTAGATGAGAGGAGAGCAGTGAATATTTAGACTACCTAGGCTTTGGAAAGGCTTTTTGATATTTATGGCTCAGAGGAAATCTTATCAACGTAAATAAATATCTGAAGGGATGGTTGAAAGAGGATGGAGCAAGCCTCTTTTTGGTAGTGTTAAGTGAAAGGATATGAGGCAGCGGGCACAAAAAGAAATGTGAAATTCTCTCTCAATATCAGAGATATTTTTACTGTGATTGTGACCTGTTCTGGCACAGGTTGCCCAGGACAGTTGTGGAAACTCAATCCTTGGTGATAGATCTAGAAATGACCCTGGGCTTTAGGTGTCCTTGTTTGAGCATGGTGGCTGGACAGATGACCTCCACAATCTCTTCTAGCCTCAATAATTCTGATTATGTGGTAACCATTTCTTTTAGAAATGTATTTCTTTTAAAAATTCCTTCTAAACTTTTATTCTAATTATCAGACTAAGGAGGTATGGTAGTGGGAAAAAAGCTAGAGGGTGGTGTAGAGTGTGTCAAAGATGACAAGAAAATGTGAAAGAAACAGAAAGAGAGGACAAGAGTGAGCTTGAGCTTGCTAGAAGTAGTCTCCTAGACCCAGGCTGAATTTCAAAACTGTTCATGCACTTTATTTACCAAAAGGTGAATGCAAAATACAATTCTTCAGCACAACTTCTTCCAGTAACAGAAGCTCCAACAGATTGGCACCACCACCACTCCAGCTTCAGGCCATATTTCAAATACAAATTAATAAACTAGCTTAAATAAAGGTTTTCTTGAAAATCTATTTGCCTAAATGTAGTCTGGCAATCCAGGGATTCTCCACATTCTCATTTCTCTATATGGGTTGAAAATGTGAGTGTGTTTTATATAATATGCAACAGAGACTATGATTTATTTATAAGATAGAGCAAAATGGATGATTTGGGAATTAATTTCTTGTTAATGTTAAGCTAGTTGTTTGCTCCCTGTAGAGTTTCTTTAAAAAAACAAAACAAACAAAAAAAACCCCAAACAAAACAACAACAACAACAACAATGAACTGAAGCATATTTCTGCCACTGTAACTTTCCTATACTATATTATGTATTCTTTTTAGAAGTAACACACCTAAAACATTCAAACCCATGTTTGCATTAGTTCTTTGTTTCATGTGTGTTGATACTATCCCAGAAGTAAACGTGCAAGGGAATTTAATGTATCTATTTGGAGAAATGTTACAAAGTACATTACTAGTACGGTAAAAGGCTGTTAATCATAGAGAGTCCTACTGAAGCACAAATAATATTCCAATTAAGGTAAAAGAATCTAAAGTTATAAATAATGCAGTTTATAAAACAAAACAGTGTTTTGACAAATACATGCCCACATTTTAGGATTATTATATTGCAGAATGCAGATACTTTTTTAATAAACATGTCACATTATGAATATATGCAATATTCTGGTAGAAAATAGGATAAGCAAAATTAACTGGAATATATCATAGAATCATAGAATGGTAAGGTTGGAAGGGACCTCAAGGACCATCTAGTTCCAACTCCCTGCCATAGGCAGGGACACCTCCCACTAGTACAGGTTACTCAAAGCCTCATCTAACCCGGCCCTGAACACCTCCAGGGAGGGAGCATCCACAACCTCCCTGGGCAGCCTGTGCCAGGGTCTCACCACCTTCACTGGAAAGAATTTCCTCCTAACATCTAGTCTAAATCTTCCCTCTGGCAGTTTAAACCCATTGCCCCTTGTCCTGGCATTGCAAGACCTTGTAAATAGTCCCTCCCCAGCCTTCCTGTAGGCCCCCTTCAGATACTGGAAGGTTACTATCAGGTCCCCTCGAAGCCTTCTCTTCTCCAGGCTGAAGAGCCCCAACTCTCTCAGCCTGTCCTCATAGGAGAGCTGCTCCAGCCCTCTGATCATCTTTGTGGCCCTCCTCTGGACCCGCTCCAACACTTCCATGTCCTTCCTGTGCTGAGGGTTCCAGAACTGAACACAGTACTCCGGGTGGGGTCTGACAAGAGCAGAGTAAAGGGGCAGAATCCCCTCCCTTGCCCTGCTGACCACGCTGCTCTTGATGCAGCCCAGGACTTGGTTGCTGTCTGAGCTGCATGTGCACACTGCAGGCTCATGTTGAGCTTTTCATCAACCCAGACTCCAAGGTCCTTTTCCTCAGGGCTGCTTTCCAGCCATTCACCACCCAGCCTGGTTTTGTGCTTGGGATTATGCCTACCCAGGTGCAGGGCCTTACACTTGGCCTTGTTGAATTTCATGAGGTTGGCCTGGGCCCACCTCTCCAGCCTATCCAGGTCCCTCTGGATGGCGAACAAAGATACAGAACAAAGAATTATCCTTAAAATATTTACAGCATTGATTTTGGTATTCCCTTTGAATGGTTTATTGGCTTAAATTAATGAAAGTTTTACAGGAGCTTTCAAAAGGATAGTTGCAATCTAGAATCTTAAATATATTTTTGATGTAATAAATTTGACTATCATTTATATTATTAAAATAACAAATAATATAATTAATATACTTGTTTAGTAGAAGATCTGTTTGCTTGTAATGAAGATCTCTGTTTGCTTGTAATAGCTTCGTAAATAGACCACTTCTATAACGAGAAACAATAACGCTCAAGGAAACAAAATGAGCAGGGTTTAGGTAATTGTACAAAAAGTACAATAAATAAACAACAGAGCAGACATTAAATCTTCATCCTCCAAGGTTTAGGTCAATAACTATGACATATTAAAGTCAAAAAACAAATTTCAACTTCCAAAACTGACACCTATTTTAAGTTTCAGCTCAGAAGATTGACATTCTATTATATCTACTTCAAGGAAACAGAAAGGTGATGATAATTTGTACTGAGGCAGTGAAAAAATGCTAAAATGGAAGACAAAGAAGAAAATTTAAAGAGCATTAAGTAAAATTCAATGTGCAAAGAGGCATACATTATTTTCAATAATTATTTTAATTTGATATAACCTTACAAGATGTATCTCTTAAAATAAGGTTTTTTTTTTCAGGGTAGTGCTTTTCTAAAGGCAACATTTTGGACAGCAAACAAAAACTGGTATAATTACAATTCTGAAAAGTTGTTGGTTTTGGTTTTGGGTTTTTTTTGTCTCTGCTCTGTTCTTTATCTGAGTTAAAAAACGTAGTGTGATCATCCTGACTCTGGAAGATAAAATATTTCCACATAAATGTATATTGTTAAGTCGCACATCTAATAGACCCAGCTATGTATTTGTTATTCCATTAACTAGATTAACAACATACAGTGCAAACATACCTCAGCTACCAGTTATATTGCTTCATACATCTTAGGCATAGCTACTGATAAATGGAGCAATAACATGTTAGCAATGCTGAAATTGTCTACATAACATCACTTGAATGGTTTTTTTTCATCATTAATATTTAATAAATTAATTACTGTGATGAAGTAATAAACTCAAAGCTTACTTTATATTATAGCGGTGGAGCAATACATTTATGCTGCTAACAATGAAGTCATAGATAAATGTTTGTAGTAGGTAGCCTTGAAGGAAATTATTTACACAATGCTTTCACAGCACTTTTTAAGAAAAAAATGTAAATATTCTACATTTAATAAATAAAAACTAATAGGGCAAAAAATGGTGAAAAAATTTTACCTTATTAATTAAATTCAACTTCAGTTTACTTTTTTTTTAAATTCTTATTTCCAATTCATTAACTTACAAGGAGTCGAACTTTGTGTCAGAGGCTAGCACAAAATAATAGAGAAAGGCACTTGCCAGAAGATTACCCTGGTAGCATTTCTTGTAGGCAAACCAATTTATCTGGCTATTACTGATTTGGCATTGATAGACGCTGTGCAAGGGTTTGGTTTAGTATCCATATGATAGTATGTGAGGACTTTATGGAATATAAAGAGATGCAAGAAAATGATGAGTGTCTTGAGAACATGAAAATTACATTAAAACATAAAAAAATCTGTACTGGGACAGAGCAATGATTTATTTAGCACGAAGACCAGTCTATGAAAATAGCCAATTACTGACATACAGGAAATAATATTAAAAACAAAACAAATTAAGAACAAATCTAATTAGGAAATTTATATAACAGTTTTGGTTGTTTTTTGGGTTTGGTTTTTTTTTTTTTTTTTTTTAATATTAGTATTGTAGAGTATTAGTGTTCCAGAGTACAAATAAGACTTACTTAAGCAGAAGTAATTACTTATGCAGAAGTAATGAGACAGATACTTAAATTGTTAAGGTTGTGGAGCGTTGTGAACAGGAATCACTCATGTGCCTCCGTGGGCATTTGCTTTCTGCAAGGTCAGCAGATTACCTGACAATGGCAGAATGACTTGCAGTGTAAAAAAGCAAAATAAGTATACAGTTCTTCATGTTCAACCTTGAAGTGTTCTCTCACCGAGGAAGAAAAGAAAAAAACAGTGCACCAGACAGAATCAGAAGAATCAGTTACACACTGACTGTGACTTCTTTATACTACGCATCTGAATATGAACCTACATAGATCCACTTTCATTTGCATTAAGAAATGTGATAAATTTCTCTGAGAAGATGATAACATTTCTTTATTAACAGTGGATTGATATTAAAACAAGACAAAGATCCAGCTGTTTTTATTGAAACTGGGTTATGGTATCTGTGATTAGGTCTTTTGCAACAGCTGCAACTCAGAAATAAACTGGGCCAGTGACACTTTGAAAGAAAATCAGCCTCTGTCTCTAGATGCTGAATTTGCTTGAAAATGCAAAAGTAACCACTGTCACACTGAGACAATCTAATTTCTGGCCCTGTGTTTCTCCATGTCCTTTCGAAGTGTTCTAGTATTGTGTGCTATGTTTAACATCACATAGTATAGGAACTGTGACTCATAGTTTGCTTATTTTTCTACTTCTCTTAGTTTATGTCTGTGTCACACCCTGCTTTACCTGAGACCTGGTTATCCATGTACATAGACTCTATACCAAGGCTATGTTTAACATCACATAGTATAGGAACTGTGACTCATAGTTTGCTTATTTTTCTACTTCTCTTAGTTTATGTCTGTGTCACACCCTGCTTTACCTGAGACCTGGTTATCCATGTACATAGACTCTATACCAAGTTACTTAGAAAATAACAAGACATTAGAAGCATCAGTGAGCCCAAACTGTGAGTGCAGTGAGAACAAGTGCTTAGTAGATACTTGAAGCTAGCAATACTTTTATTTTTTTGACAGTCATAAGCAATTAATTCTAATGAAAGTCATAAATAAACAAAAATTTGCAACTGAGAAACTACAACTAATGGATGAAGTTCTTGCACTTTGGACATTTGGAATCCCTCCTGAATTAATAAAAGAAACATTGTTTGATAGTCAAAATATCCAAAATATCCAAAATCAGTGTACTGGTTTGAGACTAATTGGAATATTTTAATGGAGAAAATTATACTGTAGGCTGTGAAAAGAAACAATGGTGATGTCTACTTCATTCATAGGCTTGCTGAGATGGATAAGAAAAGAATACAAAACAAAGATAAGACACTCGGGCTTGCAGACATTCTTGGGCTGTCTAGCTTTTGGCCTTTTCCTCTCTGCTGAGTAACTTCACTAACCACTTTCCTACTAAACCTCCTGGCTGGTACTCCTAATTTACCTTGCGCATAAGCCGAACCTTGGGGTAAGGTATAGGAGTGGGGAGATGGTGGCTAGTTGGAAGCCACTCCTGGGGTCTCTGATTTCTGGGAGGGGTGTTGTGTTTCTGTATTACCTTTAACTTGTATATTTCTGTAAATATTTCTGTATATCGTGTATATATCTGCTTGTATATTGTGCTAAGCTGTAAATAGAGCTTCATTCCTTAACTTTCAGCTTCGTTTCTTTGTTGTCAAACCTGATACCTTGACCTTAGCAACTAAGAATAACCAGTGCCCTCAACACTGCCTGACACCAGCTCCATGGTGCTGTATATACAGATAACTTGGGACATAATTTCTAAGGACCAGCTGTTGTGTCTATGAACCCATCAGTACTGGCAGTAACTTTCAAAGTATGTTCCTAATAAAAGTCAATCTAGTGAAATGCTAATATTTAAAAGAAAACAGATGAACCAGACTATTATTGCAGTGATTTCTAATTCTCCCAGAGATATAATATGCATAGGTGTACGTAAATATTTGTATACATGTGTGTGTGCTGCTGTAATTCTGTTCTGTTCTATTCTATTCTATTCTATTCTATTCTATTCTATTCTATACTATTCTATTCTATTCAGATTGAATAATACATACTTATAAATTCCAGTCACTTGTGATTTTAGTTGACAAATAGGATTAAAACTGCTTTTTGAATAGTTACTCTGCTGCTTTTACAGTGGGACAGCTGAAATAAATGTAGTCCTTCCAATGACTTATAGAGAGTCTCAGGTAAGGGTGCAACCTCTGGAAGCCCAATGTACTTAATTTTGAAAATTAACCAAGCTGTGCTGAAATGTTCTAGATTTTAAAGCAGGCTTTTTTATATTGATTCAAACCTCGTAATGAACCACAGACGGAATACATTAGTGAATTGTTGGCCTGTTGAATATGGAGCATAATACCATGAACTTTGTTAAAAGTTTATCACTTCAATGAATGTTACTTCAAGTCCTGACTATTAAAATTATCAAAACAAACAAAATCCGACCTTGTACCAAATATATTAAAAACTTATGTACACATAGAGGCCTTAAAAAATATATTAAGATATAATAGAGGAAAAAAATAGTGGTAATGACTTGCTATCTTAGTAAGACTTCTAATATCTAATAATTAATACAATATCTGCAAAATAGTGAAATCAGACATTACAAAGTTGACATATAAATTACTGAAACATGTTTAAAATTATGAAATACTTTTATACATAAAAAAAGAAGAAAATTTGTTTAAAACATGAAGTATGGTATGTCTTGCAATAGTAGGTTGTATTAATTAATAATGAATGTCAGGAAGTATGGAAATCATGAAGCTACACAAATCAATTGGTGTGAAGGGTGCTGCACAATACATTCACAAAATTATTGTTCTTAGTCATGTATAAATTAAGAAAACTGTAGGATGACCAGGCAAATGCTAATCTGGTAGCAAAGTTGCTGCCATGAAAATGGCACCATTTTTAGGCTACTTTTGTGAGACCCTAAAACATTGTACCCACAGTTTCTTTAACGTCTTTAACAGTTTCATGTGCCATACTGTGTGCCATATAATCTATCCCTTCTGCCAAAAACTCTCTCTCCTTTCCTGTCTTTTGATCTATAATCTATACTCCTTCCTGATGTCATTGAAAAAATTCAGAAACTTTTACAACACAAAAGCATTTCAAGTACTCCATCTGTAAGTATTATTCACTGGCTGATGGATTTTGTACAAGACAGGACTTGTTTCTTTCTGAATGTCTTTTCTATTTGGCAGCATACAAACCTGTCAAAAGCCTTTGAAAAACAATTAAGAAGCCTTTGGATATGATACATGTTAGAAAAATAGCTAGTTTCCTGAAAGTTAATAAAAAATGTATTATGCTGTCGTGCTACTCACTCCTTTTCCACAAAGGATAATAACAGACAAAATAATCTCTTGTGTGAGTTACCTATATGACTGACTTATTTGGGAGAGCACTTAGTTTACTGCTATTTCACAGCAGAAGCAGAATACTGCTGAACAGTAATTGAATCTTAAAACCTCTTTCACTGAAAATTAGAATGAACTTACACTGTTAGTCAAAGGAAGTTTAACAGGAACTATTTATAAAGTAAAGGGGGGGGGAAAAAA
>VWZE01016026.1:57665-74874 GCA_013396675.1 Eubucco bourcierii
AGCGAAGGTGCTCGGAGCGCGGGGAGGGGGAGGGCAAAAAACCTGAAATCAATAATCACTGTGAAATTGGTGCCCCAAAGCTGCTGTTGTTAATATTACCACTAGAAATCTTTCTAAGCATAAAATTCACACTGTTTGGAATACAATGGGTAAATTACAGAACTGCAGAATGGAAAGGGCTCCTGAACTTCAGAAAAGAGACTTAGTTTACTCACTGGTCAGTCTCAATATTTATAATCCAAAAATATAGAATCATAGAATCATAGAATGGTAAGGTTGGAAGGGACCTCAAGGATCATCTAGTTCCAACCCCCTGCCATAGGCAGGGACACCTCCCACTAGTACAGGTTACTCAAGGCCTCATCCAACCTGACCTTGAACACCTCCAGGGAGGGAGCAATATAAAATATATGTAGAAACATAAATGAGAAAAAAACATAGTCCCAGCCACATGGTGTTCTTCCACATGGTGATGATGTGGTGGGGTTTTGCTGCTAGCATAGCTCCAACGGAGCAGGTTGTCTGAGAAGATGCACGGACACAAGGCAAACCCTTCATGGCTCTCAGAGGGTCATTGGGGCAGGCAGCCACCTGGGACAAGCAGGATCCAGGTTTCTGGGCTGGAGCAGTCTGATCAGGTGCTGTGTATAGCAAAGGGGTCAGCCCTTGGGCTGGAGCAGCAGGCTGCCAGGTCCCAATGTTGCAACTCATCACTAGGCCATTGCTAGGTTGTCACCTAGACTCCGCCAGAGTCAAACGGACTTGGACTGGGCTGACCTCTGGCAGGCAGTTGTACCCCAGCACTGGGCAAACCCTTTCAGTCCTTTGGCTTAGTGTGGAAGATCAGCAGGGTCAGGTCTGCCGTCTTGGGGGAGGCAAGTTCCCAGTTACAGGCAGTGCAAAGCATGCAAGGCAAACAGGCAGTGGACAAAACAAAGGCAGCAGCAGCAGCAAACAAACAAGTTGGGTAGAGTTTTAAGCATTTTGACTAGTGTCTTTGACCAATAGCAACAGATAAAAACACCCCTGGAACAAATCCTAAGTTATTTCACCAAAAAAGGGAGGTGCACATGCCCAGCATTGTGACCTGTGTTTACCAGAAACAAAACAGGGTGCAGAGAAAAGTCAAATATGTTGTTTCTGTGGTAGACTGAGAGGCACCAAGGCTCTTGTCTGCTTTCCCACTTCTTCCACCCCGGAAGAAGGGGAAGGGAGCGGGGGCAAGGTGGGTATTCAGGCAGGTGTTTAGGAGATGTCTTGGACATGTATTTTAGGTATAATTTGGACCTTCCACCACATAGCTTTACCTCACTTATAAAATCAAGAGAGAGAGAGCAGAGAGCCTAGGGAAAGGCTGATTTACTCATGAAGGTGAAGTAGGATTTTTGGAGACGCTCCCCGGATTTCATTTGCAGCAGCCTCTGGAACTGTGATTTATAATCCATGTGGCATTAATTCAATGTGCATAAAACCCACCAAAGTCAAATGTGTCTGTAGACACATTTTCCACAAGGCAGATATTGTGGAGCGGCACTGCCTTAGCAGCACAGGGGAAAAACTGTACTGCTGCTGCATTCCTGAGAACAGCAGCAGTTTATGGCAAAGGTAGGGTCCTTCTAGCTCAGGGTAGTGAGCAGGAAGCCAGGATACGGCCAGTCTGAGGAGAAGAAGGGTATGGGTGTCACAGGCAACTCTCTCAAATGGACCTAATGGACTTGCTGGACTTGCTGCCATGCAGGAATTGAGCGAGAGCTGTGGAACTGTCCATGCTTTTCTCCTCACTCTATTTAAATCTTTCCTTAACAATTTGTCCAGTGCCAACATATACCGGGTGCAAAGAATCCAGCCAATCACAATCCCATATTCTAGTGTGAGCTTTCCCACAAGTCAATACACGTTTGGGAAAGGGCACCTTTTGCCATTCCCCATTCGAGCCCGTAAGGGAGGGTGGAAAACAGTTTCACTGCTTCTTCCTCCCTTCAAACCTCTGCTGACAGAGGAGGGAGAAGGGAGTTTGGAGCACCCACTACAGTGAATTTTCTGTCAGATTAATTCTCCAGCCTGTCATGCCTCTCTTATTGGCAACAGAACTATCTGATCTACCAGACATTCCTCTTGGTTTTGTATTATCTGCAAAGGTGCTGAGGGTGCACTCTGCCCTAGTACCCAGATCATTAGTGAAGATGTTGAATGATACCAGCACCAATACTGTATACCACTAGGGACTGATCTCCAACTAGGTTTTGTTCCACTGAACATAATGCTGTGGTCCCACCCATCCATTCAGCATTTTTTTTCTTTTTTTTTTTTTTTTTAAATCCATCTCACTGTCCACTTATTTAAGATGTACTTTATCAGCCTGTCTGTTGCAATATTACTCAGGACACTGTCAAAACCCATACAATACCCACCGCTCTCACCTCATTCATCAAGCTAGTAATTTCATTGTAGAAGGCTATCAAGTTGATAAAGTATTATTTCCTCCTGATAAATCCATACTGATTACTCCCAATTATTTTGTTGTTTGGAAATGGTTTCCAGGATTAGTTGCTCAGTTGCCCTCTCAAGTGATAAGCCTGTAGTACTCCCTGTCCTCCTTGTTTTTTAGGTGAGAGTGTATTTTTTTCTTCTAGTCTTCAGGATTCTCAGTCATAATGACTTTTCAAGGATAACAATGGTCTTGCAATAGCATCAGCCAGATCCCTTGGCACCCATGAGGTCTCATGGACTTTTGTACCTCCAGTTTGTTTAAGTGATACTGTCACATCATGGGTAAGATCCTGCTGTGTGCTTGCCACAGATTCCAGGACTCTTACTGGAACTAATTTGCAAAGTTAACATTTTCCTCTGTTTTTTCTGACCCAATAAGGACTTACACTGACAAACCTTCAGGAAGTGAAAACAATCAAGTTGTTTAATTTATTAGAGTGACAGATTTGGGATTGTGGGTGATGAATGAACTGACTGCAAGATTCATAGAATGGTTTGGATTGGAAGGAAGCTTGAAGTTCATCTAGTTCAAACTCTCCTGGCAAGGGAAACCCTCCACTAGAATAAACTGGTGAAGGCCTCAGATTGTCTCAGGTTAATATATGCCAGATACCATCTGACAAAGTCAGAGACACAAACCTTTTTCAATAGCTTCAATATATAACAGAAATTCTGCAAAAGTTAAGTTGTATATTGAAGATGCAGTTCTTACCATAAAGGATGTTCCTGTTTTGGCTAGAGGAAAAGAAACACAGCCTCTCAACCATCCTCATCTCCATCTTTCCCTCCCACGTGCTTCACCTCTTGCTGCTAGTGTTGTGGCCTTTGCACAGTGAAAGATGTTCCTCTCATAGGTTTTATACACTAACCCTGGCTGTCCCTGCCTTCTAGGTGATATTTAGCATGATTTCAGAGGATAATTGATTAACATATTCATATATGTTTAGCATGCTTATTAGCATATGGAAGGTGGCAATGTTAATATTAAAATAGTAGTTAATTAAGCAAAGGTCTTCATTTGGGCATCCTGACCCTCAAATTTTGTTCAAACTTGGGTGTTTATGTTATTTTAGACTTACTTCATCAGCTTTAACCAAAACAGGGCTGCGTTCTCTTCATAAGACTCCCGTTCAGCTCTTCGGCGAGCCACCTTCACAGATCTTCATTTAACACAAGCTGTTGATTGTAAATGACCTTGATCGACTTGATTTACTGTCCCTCAATAAGCTAGGCAGTTATTCCACAGCTACATAATGTGGTCCTGTTTCATAGAGACTCCAGACATGTCTTCTGCTCTCAGGAATTTAGGATTCCTGAAGGCAAATTTGCTGGAAAATAGTGAAGCAAAGGCGGCACTGAGTACCTCTGCCTTTCCATGTCCTTTGTCATCAGGTCCCCTACTCTATTCAGTCTTCCCTTTCCTCCTTGCTACTGTTGCTATACCTGTAGAAACTCTTCTTGTAGTTTTTCACATCCCTTCTCAAATTCAATTTCACGTCATCCTTGGTTTTCCTCTTAAATGCATGAATGGACTTCATGAGAATTAATGTGTTAAAAAGCAACTCCATATTCTTCCTGGGTATCATAGAATCATAGAATGTCAGGAGCTGAAAAGGACCTTGAGAGATCACCCAGTCCAAACCCCCGTGCCAGAGCAGTGTCACCTATATTAGTCACACAGGAATGTATCCAGTCAAGTTTTGAATATCTCCAAAGAGGGATGAGTCCACGAACTCCCTGGGCAGCCTGTTCCAGTGTTCTGTCACTCCCACAGTGAAAAAATTCCTCCTTATGTTTAAATTGAAACTTCCTATGCTTCAGCTTCCACCCATTGTCCCTTGTCCTATCATTGGGCATCACCAAGAAGAGCCTGGCTTAATCCTTCTGGTACTCACCCTTTAAATATTTATAAACACTGATGACGCCACACCTCAGCCTCCTCTTCTCCAGGCTGAAGAGTCCCAGTTCCCTCAGTCTCTCCTCATAAGAGAGCTGTTCCATTCCCATGACCATCTTTGTGGTTTTGTGCTGGACTCTCTCAAGCAGTTCTATGTCCCTCTTGTACATTTCCTTCCTAAGTTTTATTTCAGTCAGGAGCTCCTTCTTGATTCATGCAGGCTTTCTACTGCCTTTGCATTACTTCCTGTTTGATAAATTAAGCCTATTTTGAGCATGGAGAAGGTTATTTTCGGATATCAGTCAGCTCTCCTAGACATGTCTCTCTACTGACAGATCTGACGTGATTCTTTCAATCAGACCTCTGAAGAGGTTAATGTCTATTCTCCTAAAATCCAGGGTTGTGGCCCTGTGTTTTGCCCTATTTTGTCCTGTTAACATTGTGATCTCCACAATTTCATGATCACCAAAGGAGTCCATGCTTTTCACATCCATGATAACTTCTTAGTTCTTGTAAACATCAAGTCCAGCAAAGCACAATTCCTTGTTCACTTCATGATCACCTTTGCCAATGCATTCTAGAAATCTAAATCTACGGTGAGGCTGTATCTGGAATATTGTGTCCAGTTCTGGGCCACTCAGTTCAAAAAGAATAGAGAACTGCTTGAGAGAGTCAAGCACACAGCCACAAAAATGATTAAGGGAGTGGAACATCTTCCTTATGAGGATAGACTGAGGGAGCTAAAGTTCATGTTTACAAATATGTAAAAGGTGAGTATCAAGAGGATGGAGCCAGGCTCTTCTCGGTGATGCTCAATGACAGGACAAGGGGCAATGGGTGGACGTTGAGGCATAGGAAGTTCTGTATAAACATGAGGAAAAATTCTTTTACTGTGAGGGTGACAGAGTACTGGAACAGGATGCCCAGGGGGGTTGTGGAGCCTCCTTCTCTGGAGATAATTCAAGACCTGCCTGGATGTCTTCCTATGTGATCTGGTCTAGGTGATCCTGGTCTGGCAGGGGGACTGAACTAGATGATCTCTTGAGGTGCCCCCTTCCAACCCTGACATTCTGTGGTTCTGTGATCACTATTCAGAGATCAACAAGGTAACTTTTGACTTAAGACATAAACAAAACATATTTTATAGATTGAGATTAAAGACTAAAATAATTGCTTTATTTTAGTTCTGTAGTGTGGCAAAACCCAAAGGTTAGGTCGAAAAATGCCATCCAATAGACTTGCTGTCTGAAAAAATCCCAGTAGCAATAGAAATAACCAAAATTAATATAAAAAAAAAATAGAAACAAAACAAAAAAAAAAAAAAAAAACAAAAAAAAAAAAAAAAAAAAAAAAAAAAAAAAAAAAAAAAAAAAAAAGAAAACAAAAAAAAAAGGAAAAAAAAGAAAAAAAAAGTGAAAAGGAAGGCAGTGCACAAACTCTGACATAAATAAGACTAAGTATTATTTTGGCTAAAGAAAGACACTTGGAAAATTAAATCTAGAGATGAAGAAAACATCAATAATATAAGCATGGAAATGTTATAAGTGAATTAGAAAGAAAAGGATAAAAGAAGTTACAACCAGCAAAATTTTAAACATGATGCATAGCAGTTGCAAAATGTAATGTAGCAGCAGAACCTACACTTTGTGCCTATCTTTTACTTTGTCGTAAGTTTAAATACTCGCAAATGGCAAGCAGGTACGTCTTCTGAAACCATGCCCTTAGATTTTATTTTGTTTCTTTTACTAAAGCAAGACTTTTAGTGTGAAAGAATAAATTTCTTGCTATATGCTTAATTCAGTAAAGTACCTTTTGCATCCAGTAACAGAAGGGTGAAAAATTCCCTTTGAGAAGATTCTTAAATCAGTACAAGCAGAAGACTAGTTTTGAAGTTGTTTTCACACTTAGAACAGCCCATGATGTACTGCTCGTGTTGCACTGAGTTCTAGGGTGGGGTTCTGGTTTTACTGGAACAGAATCACAGGGCAGCTACGGGCTGCAGGCCGTTAGCAGATCTGGGTCATCTCAGATGTTTTAATGGCTCTGACCAAACTCTTACAAGTACTCACTACTCTTACAAGTACCACAGGATGTAAACAGGAACAAAACAAGTCTGGGCAGGCCAGAGTCCTTAGACTCAGTGGCTCCAGGTTCTTTGTCCTCTTCCCCACTGTTGCTTCTACCCCAAAACAGGGAGAGGGAGAACAGACAAACATGTCTGGGCAAGCCAGGACATGTATAAGCATATTTTGGCCTATTCAAGCCTACCAAGACACCAATGCATGTGTATCTTCAAATATTTTAATTTGCTTGCTCTTCTGTTAATGTGTGAATGAACTCTTCATGCCCTAGAATGCTAAACATTTTCTTTGCCCACTTGCAGCTTCCCAATCATAATAACAGCATATTTCAATATTACCCTCATTCCACCTCTAACTACAAACTACAGGTTTCTTTCTGAAGAAAATAAATTTCTGAATCTGTGAACCAAAATGGTGCAGCTATAATATATAGGAATCGTAGAATGAGAAATTTTCTAGTGAGTTTGCCTAAGAATAGTGGTGATGTTCTGCTACTTCTGCATCATTTAGGAGCGATTGCAAGATCCCTTAGAAACCATTTTCAATGCTTTTAATTTTTATAATAGCATTCCAATGTCTATATTTTCATGTACTGTAAACTACTAGGGGCAAAACTAAGTTCACATGCACTTTTTGACTGCTGTAGTTCTTGAGGAAAATAAAAAGAATGAATCACAAATGTGTAGTGCTTAATCTGAAGGTTAAAAGGGTAAGAGATTGTATATAAAGATATAATATCCTGGATGTAGCAACATAAAAACAGTACACACCTAATTGCCATCTTCACCTATACAGTTAAAAGAGGTCTACTTAAAAATTACATGTAATCAATATGAATGCGGCTATAAAAGGAACCACACATGGCACCCTGCAATTTAATTCTGTCCTTATTACTGCTGGGTTCCACTTTTATATTTATAGTCTGCATAATGAATGAATACATTTTAGAAGTGATCCAAGGGGGAAAAAAAATTTCTCTTTGCTTCTTGACATACCTGAATCAACAATTTCCTTTGCTTAAATCCAACTTAAACTGTATTTAGTGTGTGGGTAACCTGAGGAAGAATTGAGTTTGGTTTATCCAGTGAAGAAAAATATCTAATCAATGAAATAAAATTTGACATAATTAAAGTTAAATAGATAAAACAAGGAATTTGCAGCAACAACAACAGAAAAGTTGTTTTCAGATTTGGAGTTACTTATGTGTCAATTACCTTTAACTGTCTTCTAATTCACCTGGACAATACTTTTAAAGATTTACTATTTATAATGTAATGAGTGTTGTATTCAGTGTGAGGAAGTATTTTTCTGAAAATCTGTGTTTTGTTTTGGTTTGGTTTTGAAGTGTCTTTCTATGACCAGCTTATGCACCTCACTTAACTAATTTTACTTGAACACTTGGAGCCTAAAAGAATCTATTTGGGATTCGTTTTCTCTTTTATCAGTGTCTTGGGTGACATGATCCTGTGCACTCAGACTTCCTGCACTGTATTTTGTTTAAAAAGAAAACCAAATAACAAACAATGACTGTGTAACTCAGTGAAGATTTAAAATACAGGCTCACTGAGTTAATGTTTTTTAATAGTTATTATTTTTTTTAAGACAAGAGAGTTTGCTGTTAATATGAACCTTATCAGTACCTAGTACTTCCTGTTTCATAGCAAAGGCATAGCACTGCGTTATGGGATCCATTCAGAGATCTCAGATTTGATGATGGACATTGCCTGCAAAGTAAAATCATCTGTCAGTTTTGCATACAATTCTGTCCTCTTAACCATGTAGACTCTTATGTATTTGCAAAACGCTTATTTCTTCATGATTTTCCTGCTAGCAAAGATGTGGGTAACTGACTTCAATGAATAAACCTCTTCTTACCCTATTTTCAGAAAGTAGTAACAAGAGAATCATAGAACCATAGAGTGGCTTGAGTTAGAAAGGACATTAAATATCATCTAGTTTTAAGTCCCCTGCTATGGTCAGGGACATCTTTCACTAGAGTAGGTTGCTTAAAATGACAGTCCTAAATTTCCTCTGCCATGGGGGTTTTATATAACTTCAGAAAACTTTTCGGTGATTCAATCTGCTCAGTTTTACTTCAAGTTGATGTCTATTTCACTGAGATCATCCTGAATACTTATTAGAGCATTGGTAGGAACATGAAAAATGTTACTTGAATCCAAAATATTATTGCTGTGCTTAGATGCTTTGCACCAGCCCACAGCTCACTGTTGCCTATAAGCAAGAAAGGACAGAAACTGTATTTGACAAAAGTGTCTTCAGCGATCACCAGAAGTAGTGCTATGAACATACAAAAAGCTAGTGACACTGCCACTGTTTTCAGGCTGACAAGCTTTGCTAAGAGGCAAGAAATGTTAGTTTGGGCTCAGATCTGTAAAAATATTCTGGATATGGCTGTCCTGTGTTTGGATGCTTTGGTGTGCCAGTGGGATGACTGCCTGACAATCTGCAGCAACTGAAGTTTGTGGCGTCAAATATATTGAGCTACTAATGTTTATGTTTATTTAGCTACTGGAATGAAGCTAATAAGCTAGGTTAGCTTAGAGGATTTAGAAAGCACTGTATAGCAGTCTGGATCTGTTCAGAACTGTCCATACACAAAGCTTTATTCCATCACAAGGAGTGTATCATGACCAAATTTTTAAAGACT
Organism: Eubucco bourcierii; assembly: GCA_013396675.1. NCBI lineage: Eukaryota > Metazoa > Chordata > Aves > Piciformes > Ramphastidae > Eubucco > Eubucco bourcierii. Next base: position 66,802 of record VWZE01016026.1, read on the forward strand.
TTTTTGGTTCTAAAGTTTACAAATGCATTAAAATGCATTTCATATTAAACAGTTTAATAATTAGACAAGAAATTTAGGAATAACTCACCTGATCAAAATCCTTCATCTGACTTGATATGGATCTGTTTAGGTTATGGTTGTTTGGTTTTTTTTTTCTTTTAAATACATCATGGGGGGTTTTATTTTTGACATTCTGTATCTTAGAAAATACAAACTCCTTTAATTCAAGTTCTTAATAACATTTCACAGTATCACAGTTTCACAGTATCACCAAGGTTGGAAGAGACCTCAGAGATCATCAAGTCCAACCCATCACCACAGACCTCAAGACCAGACCATGGCACCAAGTGCCACGTCCAAACCCGCCTTGAACACCTCCAGGGACAGTGACTCCACGACCTCCCTGGGCAGCCCATTCCAGCAGCCAATGACTCTCTCAGGCAAGAACTTTCTCCTCACCTCCAGCCTAAACTTCCCCTGGCACAGTTTGAGACTGTGTCCACTTGTTCTGGTGCTGCTTGCCTGAGAGAAGAGAGCAACCTCCTCCTGGCTACAACCACCCTTCAGGTTGTTCTAGACAGCAAGAAGGTCCCCCCTGAGCCTCCTCTTCTCCAGGTTAAACAATCCCAGCTCCCTCAGACTCTCTCCATAGGGCTGTGCTCGAGGCCTCTCCCCAGCCTCGTTGCCCTTCTCTGGACACACTCAAGTACCTCAATGTCCTTCTTAAATTGAGGGGCCCAGAACTGGACACAGGACTCNCTTTCTGTTTGGCTGCTCTCCAGCCACTCCCACCCTAGCCTGTAGCTCTGCATGGGGTTGTTGTGGCCAAAGTGCAGTACTCAGCACTTGGATTTGTTGAATGCCATCCCCTTGGACTCTGCCCATCTGTCCAGGCGGTCGAGGTCCCACTGCAGAGCCCTTCTGCCCTCCAACCCAGCAACATCAGCCCCCAGCTTGGTGTCATGTCATTTCCCTGAGTTTTGGATCTTGGATGACTATTACAGTGCCATATTGTGCTCTAATAGACAAACTATAATTATACCAAATCCTTAAGAAATTATGATAGGTTGGGTTTTTTTTTTTTTTTTTTGCAACTGACACTAAGGTCTTCAGATAAAAAATATTCCACTTCTAGTTTGAAATGTCTAATATGTATAGGTTATCTAAGTAGTTTTCTACACCACAAATAAATGTTTCATCAGAATAGACAACATATGCTTTCGTAAAGTAATATCTATTTAAGTTTATAACATAAACGAAAAAAAATTACATGAAAGTGCAGTAGTAAATAATATATATAACTACAAATACATTCAAGCATGCAAGTGTCCTTTATACAGGACTCCTACTGGTATTAACAAATGCTCTTTTCATAGAGCTGCTGTAGATTATCACGAGAAATCAAGAGAGAATATTTGTTAAGCACATAACCCAACACTAGATACCCTGACCGGTTCTGACTTGCTGACTGTCATTGCTTGATCACCTTAATATGGTCTGAACCTAACCTTTGTCGTGTTATTGTATTTACATGGCATATTATTTGAAGCTCCATTAGTGTTTCTTATTACTTTTAATTATCTGTACACTCACATTATTTTACCATGATCTCTGAAATATGACAGTTAAAAAACCCCAAACAACTGAACAAAATTTGTGTTATGGACTCAGATCTGAATGAATTTGTGAAATATCTAAAATATTGTCTGGATGCAAACCACTTTTGATGGTGACGATTACATCTGAGGGATGTCTCAACAAAGATAAGATCATCTTTGCCCACTGAGACAGTAGATGCCCTGGGGTGGGGTGTGGTGGAAAGACTCCCTGGAATGTACAACAGAACACATCCTGGCCTGACAAACCCAGGGGTGTGTGAACAGATGGGATGGGAGGCAAAGGGGGCTAGGGCAGAGGCTTACTCAGGTGCCTGACTCCTGCAGCCACACAGAAAAGATTCTCTGGAGGTAACAGCTGGAAGACACTAAGGTGAGAGGCCAGGAAAGCTCCAAAAATATAAGCTGTATAAAAGCCCTACGTTTTGCGTGCTGTGAGAAGAACTACACTGAAAAACACTACACACTGGAGGCTGCTCAGAGGAGGGAACGACATCATGGAACTCTCTTGGACCTCTCCATCTCCTCTCCTCTAGCTGAAGACAGCACAAGCTGAAAAGGAAATGCAAACTCTGGGATGTTTCTTTCTCCCTCCCCTCCTCTGGCCAAAGACAGACAGGTGCCTTGGGGTGGTAATACAATTTCTTTCTCTCTCACTCTCTCCCTCTCCCTTATCTCCCTGCCTCTTTTTTGTTCACTTTATCCTTTAATAAGTAGCCTCACTTTTCATATTTGCCCTCATTTCTGCCTTAATTTCACACATGGAATATTTTTTAAATAACTGAATCTCTTTCCCAGCTTCCTGATTGAGGTAAATATAACATATTAAAAGGAAAAACAAATGCAGTATTTTATTATTTTTATTTTAAAAGGAAAAGCAAATGCAGTATTTTATTATTTTTAAGACACTTCAGCCAGAAATTTGTATTATTCATGCCATTACATATATGACAGAACACTCAATAATAGTACAATGCATTTCAAAAGATGTATGTGCAATTTCTTTCAAAGAACAGATTATTTTAAAAGTTACAGTCAAAGTAAACTTGCATATCTTATAGACAAAGTGGAATGGAAAGAATTTTTAAATTTCAGTCTATGATAATCTACACTGGTTTTGAGTCTAAGAGTGAAATGTTAAGTCTTATTTTTCTATATTTCAAGTTATGATTAAAACAAATTATAAGGAATTCAGTGGGAAACTCTGCTAGGAGGCACAAAGCGTTTTTCAAAGCCAGAGCAATTAGTGAAAATCCTTCAACTTCTCATCTAACTTCAGACAGAGATAGTCCAGATGTCAGTCTGTGATTTATTCATAATCAATATACAGAAGGAAGTATCTTTAGGATGTGATTTATCTCATCTTAAGTATATATCTTAGTTCAGATAAATTTCATATTACAATTGTCTGTTTCCTTTCATTAGCTGTGAATAAAAGCTAAATAAATAGTTAAGACACTAATTTCCCATTTAATTGGACTGGTTCTGCTAATTTCCTACTGAGACAAATTGGTTTGGTAATATTGAGCTGACTAGGTCTTATACTAGTTTTAATCGTGACTACAGACATTAATGTGGAAAAAAATGCAGCCTTTGTGTGGAAAAAATATAATAAAAAGTAATTTATTATCCTTTAGTTTTTGAACAACATAGTAACCTTTGAAGGTGTTCAATCATTACATATACTTACTCCTACACACACACACACACACACACACACACACACACACAAAGGAGTAGCATAGCAGAACCTTGGCACCTTAAAAAAGATTGAAATGTTAAAGAATTATTTTCCTGTGAGAACAGTCAATGGAAGCATGGGAAAATACTGCTTAATGTCTATGCTGTATTTAAACCATTCTTGTATTTTATTTACACATTATTTTCACTAAAATTCCTCAGTTTTGTCTTCCATCTCCTGAATGTCTGCAGTATTTCTATGAATATTTTCTTACTGAAAATGAAAAAGATTATATATTTTCAAGGCAAAAGGTTGCTTTGGTTTATATAATACTGAGAAATGCTTCCCTATAAGAACTTACTTGTTTCTCACTAAATTGATGGAAATATTGTAATCACAGATCATTTGTGAAGGAATCCTGCACAATTTTATGGTGGTTTCAAATTTTGGTCCTCATTGCTTATTCATTGTTGGCAAAAACTTTTCAGCAAATGGAAACTATGTGTGATACATTAGTTTAAATGCCAATTAATAGTTGATAGTTGAAGCTAGGTAATTCTGTTAGGTTTTGCAACATTGAAATTTACACCTAAATTAGATGTTTTTCAGTATTTCAGGAGTACACTAAAGACTTATTTTTATTCACAATTGACACCACCGCTGAACAGAGTGTCAGTAAAAACACTTAATCTAACTGTATTCACACATTCATATTATACTGTGTGTATCGCCTGTACATTTTCCGAAGGGAGGGGGAAAAAATAATGAAGAAATAGCGTGGATGACTTAAAATCCTAATCTCACCTATGAATCCCTCAACAGGACATTAGATATTTGTCTAAAATCTAATATCTAATTTATTAGATAATTATTCCCTGTATGCTTTCTGTTCATTATATATGTTCACTAGCAAACAGATAAGGACTCTTCCATGGGTCTAATAGCATCACAGATCAAGCACAGAAAAAAAATTTTTTTTTTTGGACTGGACAGTGATCTTGCTACTGATTCACCCTTCACTCTAGCTGATCAGGCTGAACCATACTGTTGTAAAATGATGGTACAGAAGGTCGATACACTTTCAGACTCAGGGCTGAGGGAGTTGGGAGAGAGTCCCCTTTGGCCATAGCCTGATTTCTCAAGAAATTGTAGCAAGTCTTGTAGCCCTACTTACAATGCTAGTGGGTTCTCCATCTGTCAGTTCCACCTCAGAAATGGAATGTTTGATTTAAAATGAGTGTTTTGTATGTCCTATATTTCCTGTATTTCAGCCAATCAATAGGATATATTCCAGTAGCAAAGTGTTTATCTTTATCTTTATCTTTAGATTGTGGAAATTCCCATTTAATTTTCTTAATCCAACCACTGTCCAGCCATGATTGCCAGACATCTGTGGTAGTGACATAATTACGTTGCTTGTTCACTGGCTCAATTTCTCCTAGAATTATTCTGGTTCATCATATCATTACTCTTTTATTGTATTACTGTCATATGACATCAATCTAAGATTTGAAGAAACTTAATTTGCTGTTTGTCAAGTATCATCCTCTGTGGTACGAATTCTGCTTGATAAATCACACCCACCCTTTCCCATACGATACTAACAGCGGTGTCTTTGCAACCTTTTTTTCACCATTGATTACTTTGAAGTGAATGATTAAAGCATAAGCAATAATGTTTGCTTGAGATGCGCCAGAAAGAACTGCAGTCTGTTCATATCTTCACTGACCCCATTAGCACATCACTCTAAAACAGAGATTACTAGGAAAAGTGTTACTTTAAATTTGTAAACAATATTCTGAACGTCCTATTCAATGACAAGATGCAATTTTTAAGTGCTGCATCTTAAGGGAAAGAGTCAACTTTAAAGAGGTTTCAAGGCAGATTTTTTTTATAGGAGAAAAGGAAGATTTAAGGCAACATTTTGAAGATTAGTCCAAGTTCTTGCTTGAAGTTCATGTACATTTGCTCCTATATCCAGGTTCTCCATTAACTAGTGATAATATAGCCAGTCTATGCATTAGAAAAATGAAACTAGAGTGTGTCCAATACTTACTAGTTAAAAGTAGATGGAACTGGATCTATTATGCAGCATTTACAGTAGCTTATTTTATAACTTTTGACAGATTTTCTGTAGACAACCTTTCAGCAACAAGCACTACAGCCTGCTGCAGTTTAAAAAAAAAAAAAAAAAAAAAAAAAAAAGTGTAAGAAAAGCTATAGTCTTCTGCTTTCTCAAATTTCCTGTAGTTAAAAATACACCTGAAAGCTTTGGGTAGCAGTATTGTCTTGTAGGAATACTTGACCTTTGAAATTAATAATTAACTACTTTTCTACAAGGCAACAAATTCTGTTTCTAGTATGATTTTAACAAGTTGGAAAACAGAAATTCTTATGCGCCATAAAAAGCTTTACTACTCACTTTTATAAACTAACTTCAAAAAATGTTCACTGTTTAAGATAACAGTATAGATCATTATGCTGAGACTTCATGGTGGGTTTTTTTTTCATTGTTGTTTCCTACTGTCATGTCAATTTTTAAACTCCTTTTTGTATATATAAAGGTTGGGTTTTTTCCCCATGGGAAGCTATGTAAATATTTGTTTACTCAGTATTGCAGTGTCAGTGCATTGTTTGTAACTATTTTGAGTTTTAACATAGCCCCAAATATTTATGACATCTAGACAGACGTTAGTAACAGAGAATAGGAATAACTTCTGAAATATTTCAGATTTTCCAGAAAGTGTTTGCTTTCTGCTACAGCAAACTTTCCCTGAGGTGTTGTCTGTTTAACAGTGGCACTAAAAGGGTATTATTTTTTGCAAAACACTTGATGCAGGTTCTGTATGAAATTTACCAGTGAGTGCAAAGAAGGTACAGGGTGTGTTTCTCACCCCTCTGGGCACTTTTTGCATGAGGGTGGGGAATGACCCTAGAAATAAGCATTTCAGCTGCCTTCACAGAGTACAAGGCACTTTGTGCATCTCTCTGACTCTCTGGGACTCATGATAGTGCCTAAAGGCTGAATGGCTCTCTTGCTTGCTGAAGTGTGGCCAGTGAAATGAATCATGATTAAAATACAGCAAGTTCAAACCAGCAGTAACATGTCGCCACTAGAATACTATGTAACAACATTTGTGTATGTGCCTGAGGTTTGGATTGTTTAAAATCTTCACTCTATTACTCCTTACATTTTGCACATATAAAGAAATTGTAATTATTGCACTGGAAATCAATATCTTTTGCTTACTCAGGGCAACAACAACACATCTCTACATCAAATTCTCTGAATCTCATGGTATTCAGTGAAATTGATTCTCTCTACTTTCCTGTGGGTTTTCTTTGAGGCTTAGGAGTGGAAGAAAACTTCATAAAAAATGAAGAGGTGATTTAGCACTTCACAAGCTGATGGGAATTTTGTCATTGATTTCAATGGCAATCTATAAATCAGTTCTTTCCTCCGTTGTAATTCAAGTCCTGGTTTTGTCAGAGAGAAACTGATATTTTTACTCTGTGTGCTTGCTTTTTTTGAGGTTAAGTATATAGGCTTTCTAACTGCCTAAAACAAATCATATCTAACATATCATGACAATCACTATTTATGGCAAATTTTCCACTGCAAATTTTTTCAGACTGCCTAGGAAAACACCTTCAAAGACTTAACATAGTTTTGACTGTCCTGCCAAATGTGCCCTCTGAGAAGAAACCCTCAGTTGATTCTTCTTCATCCATACTTTCAAAACATCTGAGATACATTATTGCCTTGTCAGCCACTTATATTGCCTTGTAACATAGTAGCTCGGAGACCTTTCTTTCAGTGCTCCATGAATGTAGATCTGTAAACCGCAAACTTGGGTACTTCATCAGGTCTCAAGGGCAATGATAGCACACAGTTTCTGGCCAGCCGTACAGAACAAGTGCTATAGATCGCCATCAACGCACTGAATCTTGTTGAGAAGCTGTAACATAATATTTTTATTTTATTTTTTTCCCCCAGGACTGCTATACAGCATCTGTTGATTCTCTTGTGGAAGCTCAGAACAGGACCATGCATTCTGGATTGCAGCAGTCAAGGAGTCAAAGTTGTAGATGACTGTAGCAAAACCTAGATCTAAAACAGATTAGGGATTAATTTGTTTAAGGTGTAGGGTAGGTAATGTGCATATCTCATAAGATAGATTCAATGTTCAACCCATACAGATACTTAAATACTTAATGTTCAGATACTGTCATTCTTTGCTAAATGGCACTGGCTACAGTATCAGTATAGATTTTCTTTCCATAAATCTGTTTTAATATCTTCCAACTTGCAGCTCTAGTCTGGACAATGCCTGTAAGCAAGTAAAAAGTCTCCTGGGATGTCTGTATGATAGGATAGACACATTATGGAGTCATGAACAGATCACAGACTATCCATTTGGAACACCCTGTAAAACATCTTCAAATTGCTCATTGCTTGAACAAAAAGCAACAGGAGTCAGTGAACTTTTTTTTCAATATTTTGCATTTTTGTCTTGCCTGGATTGTCTCACCTGAAACATTCCCTTCAAACACAAAGTTAACCACGAAATTAGAACAAACAAAACAAGTAAAAACCACAAACACAAAGGAAAAGACAAAAAGAAAAAAAAATTTAAAAAACCACCAAACAAAGACCAACTAACCAAAAAAACCAACCAAACAACAACAAAAAAAAAGGAGACAAACCCAAATATAAAAAATAAAACAAAAACACCAAAACCCCCCACCAAAACCAAACAAAAAAACCCCAAAAAA
>VWZE01016026.1:75056-91184 GCA_013396675.1 Eubucco bourcierii
GGGGGGGGGAGGGCAGAAGAAAAGTGGTTAGTGAAAATTAATCGGCAGAGGAGCCAGAGCCAGAAGCTGCTAGACCGCCCGAGCTGCTATCCCAGCAAGAGACAGAGACTGACTTATCTATATTTTGGTTATTGTGCCCAAACAATTTTTTTCAGCAAGTGTATGAGTGAAGTAGACATCATGATGTTTTCCTTTCACAGCCTATAGTGTAATTTTCTCTATTAAAATATTCTAATTAGCCTCAAACCAGCACACCAACCAACCGAAAAATGCCACAAACCCAACCAACCAACCAACAAAAAAACCCAAACAAACAAAAAACCCCCAACCTTTCTTGAACTGAGTAGATTCATTATGGGTTGCATTTTAATTGGAAAGGAATCATTTGTTTTTGAAAAGCTTCAAATTTGCTTCAAATAATTACACTGATTCATTTCATCAAACTTGAGCAGAAATTCTCAACAGTTGTTATGAATCCTTCCGGTAATGGGGCTAAGGATCCTTGAACCATGCATCAAGAAATAAGACAGCATTAGAATGCAAGTGAGACTGTATACCTGTATTAGAGATGAGTGCAACGGGGACCTTTTTCTTTGAGAGGATTAATAGCAAAATAAATTAGTTTATATGAAGTATTTATGAATATAATTAACCTTTTAAAATAACATTATTTTGAAAATGTCAATATTCACAATATCTCTTATAAAGGTAGACAGCTATTATAGCTAGAAAAACAAAAAGTATTTTTCCCAACCATTGTGCCCTCTAAAGTAAATTACATTAAAGGTAATATTTCTCTCATGCTGGAAATTATGTTAATTACAATAAAGCCTTGCAGTACACTTGGCACTTTAGTCTCTTGTTTAGCGTAAATTTTTATTCATCTAAGAATTTTCATTTTGCACAGTTTTTCAAGTTTAGTGATGTCTTTGCACTTCTGTGGCATGCATGGAGAATTTATTGGGTTTTATTTTGTTCTGTCTGCTGAACTGGAGTTTCTGTATTCTGCCATCTGCCTAGCTTTCCTGCCTGATACAGCTTCTAAGAGGTGTTTTTGGAGATAAGAGCTGCCTTTAACAATGATGTTAAATATGAATATGTATTTTATTTATTGGTTAATGGAAATTTTTTTTCTGTATAGCACAGCAATAGGCACATAACAATGGCAGGTTCAGTCCTCATCATAATATGCAAAGGACTATAAATGTCATTAGAAACCAACCAACTCATATCTTACTGCACATGCAATACCACCACTGATGGAAATTACCCTGAAAATTTAAAATAAATTTGTGTCATAGGAGTGGATTGAACTGCTTAAATCAGAAAACAAATTATTTTGTCAAGTGATGCCATTTAAATGTTAATTATTTTAATTAATATTGTCTAATTCTCAAACACTACTTTCAAAGACTTTAAACATACCAGTTTATACAACTATGCAACACAGCACACACCGGAATACTCCACACTCAAATCCCATCAAAGGACAATTTTGTACAAGTCTGCAGGCCACCAAGAACACTGAAGCTCAAGTGTCTCCCAAAAACTGGGCTCATGGCACAAATCTTCTACCTTTGTACTAGCAGAAGCAGTTGACGTCTGTTAAAGGATGCAATCCTGCTTCTATCACTCCTCAGAGCAGTCTTTGCATCATGGTCTTGTACATCTGCTATTTCCTTGGACTTTGGTTTTGCATATCTACAAACACACTGATTGAATCATTCAAATAAAGACAGACAAACTTTGGTTAATGATTTTCTGAGAGTTGGCATCACTAAGTTTAATCTATTTCAGCTCATCTAAGCATACTGTAACTATGGAGAAGTGAGAACCCAGATATGTTCTTTGAAACAATTCCTAGGAAAAATAGTATTATACTGAAAGTAAAACATTTAAATATTTTTAGATATTTTTAGAAGAGAAGGTTCCTGTGGTCAGTATACTGCTTGTGGTTAATTATACTGCTTGTCCACCAGATGGACTTAAGGAGCTCCTTTCTGCTTTTGGAGAAGGCTATGGTGAATTACAAGAGGCTTTAAGTATTTACTCACAAAATTTATGCCCCGACTCGCATGGCTAGCTACAGCTTCAGACAGTGCCACAAACGCTTTCAGGGAATTCTCTCAGTGTCTTGTCAGCCACTGGGGCTTCTGACTCTTCCCAGGTTTCACAGAGTACTGGGGAAAGGAGGTAGACAATCTCTGAACTTGTCCTCATCTCTCTGGGTGATCTGTGGATCCAGGACTTCCCATCTTGGCAGTAGACTTTCAGGTGTAGGCAGGATGCCTCATGATGTGTAGTGTCAGCACAATGTCACACTGGCTATGTAGGCTGATCATGTGGAGGCATTTAGAGCCTGTTCCTGGTAAATTCAAGGCAGTGTAATTTCCAGACAAACAAACTCAAAGCATCAGAGTTTATTACTTTGTGGCAGAGCTAGCTTATAGCTTAGCATAGCATGGCAAGATGCAATAAGGCAGTAAGGCAGTATGCTGCCAGCTGCAGAGAGCAATAGCAGCAGGAAGCAGGCAGCAGCAAGCATGTATACAACGGCAGAGCACATTGTGTTACCTGCTCATCTCTTTTTATCAATACAGCCCAAGACTAATGGGACTTTGGACACAGAATAGCCAATCAGAATGGCAGTTAGCCAAGTTTGACCATATTGGGTGGAGCCATAGGCTTGTTTTACTCAAATTTGGGAATAAATAGAGGCCTTGCATGAGGCAGGCACAAGCTAAGCATGTGTACCTTGTTTACCACGGCATGTAAACAGGAGCAAAACAAATCTGGGCAGGCCAGAGTTCTTAGACTCAGTGGCGCCAGATTCTTTGTCCTCTTTCCCGCAGTTGCTTCTCCCCACACCAGAATTAAGGAGGACAGACAAACATGTCTGGGCAAGACAGGACATGTCCAAACCTATTTTGGCCTACTCAGGTCTACCATGACACAGTAGACTTCCAAAAAAAAGATTGGCCCCATCCACTTGACACCCACCCCTCAGATATTTATAGATGTTGATGAGATCTCCTCTCAGTCTTCTCTTTTCCAGACTAAACAGCCCCAGGTTGCTCACTCTGTCTGTAGAGGAGATGCTCAAGTCCATCAATCATCCTTCTGGCTCTCCATTGGACTCTCTCCAACAGATCCCTGTCTCTTTCCAGCAGGTCCCTGTCTCTCTTGAAGTGGGGAACCCAAAACTGGACACAGTATTCCAGGTGTGGCCTCATCAGGGCAGAGTAGAGGGGGAGAAGCACCTCCCTAGATCTGCTGGGCACACTTTTACTGGTGCACCCCAGGATGCCATTGGCTCTCTTGACCACAAAGGCACATTGCTGTCTCATGCAGAACTTGCTGTCCACCAGGACTCCAAGGCCTTTCTCCACAGAGCTGCTTTCCAGCCTGTAATCTACTTTTCACAGCCTATAACCTACTTTTTTAAATTAACATATTCCAATATGCCTCAAACCAGCACACCTGGAAAGCTGATGGACTCATTCTGGAGGCCATCTTCACCCACATATTAAAAAAGAGGGTTATCAGGAGTACCCAACATGGATTTACCAAAGGGAGCTCTTACTTGCTTAACCTGATAATCTTTTATAATAACATGATCAAATGGGTATATAAAGGATTATATAAAGAGTTGTGGATGTCATATACCTTGATTTTTTGCAAGGTTTTTGATATTGTCTCCCTTAAAATCCTCATAAAAAAAACTCATGCAATGTGGCATAGACATTTGGTCTGTGAGATAGATTGAAAACAGGCTTGACAACAGAGTTCAGAGGGTTGTCATCAGCAGCACAGAATCAAGCCTGTGGCCAGTGGTGTTCCCTAGGGATCAGTACTGGGTCCAGTTTTGTTCAGTATCTTTATCAACAACCTGGATGAGGGCATTTGAGTGTACCTTCAGCAAGTCTGTTGATACAAAACTCGGAGTGGGGGGGACATGGCTGACAGCCCACCAGGCTATGCTGTTGTCCAATGAGATCTGGACATGCTGGAGAGCTGGATGAAGGCTAACCACACGAAGTTCAATAAGCACAAGTGCAGAGTCCTGCATCTGGGAATATAGGCTGTGAAAAGAAAACAATGGTAATGTCTACTCACTCATAGGCTTACTGAGATGTATAAAAACAAGGACACAAACATAGATAACTCAGAGGGTGTCTCTCTTTCTGGGAGCTGGTGTGTCTTCTGTCTTTCTGCAGTGTAACCAGACTAATCATTCTGCTTCTAACCCCCCTTGCCGATCCTCCAAACTCACCTTGCACATAAGGCAGACCCTGGAGTAAGGTAGAGGGGTGGAAAGAAGGTGGAAGGGTGGTTGGGAGCCCCTCCTGGGGACTCTGATTTCTGGGAGGAGTGTTGTGCTTCTGTATTACCTGTAACTTGTATATTTCTGTAAATATTCCTGTATACTGTGTATATATATGTTTGTATATTGTGCTGAGCTGTAAATATAGCTTCAATCCTTAACTGCCAGCTGGCTGAGTCTAGTCTGGGTGCTTTTGTAGAATGGGGTGTGGCAGGTAACTCCCAAACCATCACACCAGGGATGGAGGTGAGGCTGACTGACCTGTAGTTGTCTGGTCTTCCTTCTTTCCTTTTTTGAAGACTGGAGTGGCATTGGCTTTCCCAGGACAAAGTGAGTGACATTGTTTATATTTTGGCTTTTTATCCCTCTCAGTAAACCAATGAATCATATAGACATCATTATTTTATTTTCACAACCAGTGATCTAATTTCTCTCATTAAAATATTCCAATTAGTCTCAAACCAGTGCACTCAGCAACAATATCAGTCAGTTCTCTCAGCACTCGTGGATATTTACTGAAGAGGAAGCTGGAGAATTTAAACATTTCTGCTTCCACTTTAAGCAACACTAAATTTTGGTCTTCATCTGAAAAAATCTGTGAATTAACCCCAACTGCTATTCACAAGATGATAAAAAAGCAGTGAGCAAGAAAATAAGAGCTGTAAAAATAGCAATAACTGTAATAATTAATTTAACAGCATTAATTCATTTGAAGAAATCTGGAAGGAGAACTAATCATGCAAATATTTAATTCTAAATACCATTCCATTTGTCTACACAAAAACCTTCTTATATTCCCATCTAATGCAGTTGATGTGTATGTTGGTGATGACAAATACTTGCAAAGCTTACCAGGTAAGGTATACACTCTCTTCAAACAGTAAATCACTAATTTACATTTGGACTTGGCAATTACAGACAGATTCCATGACCTTAAAGATCTTTTCCAGCACAAATGATTCTATGAATCTATAAATTACACACACTACTATATAGCAATATGTCATCAGACTATGGTAAGAAAATTATTTTGAACTAATTAAAATTCTACCCCCACAATGAAGAAAGGAAGGGAATACAGATCACTATAGATACCTTATATCATCCCGACACTCTCTCTTAATCCTCATAATAATCATACTTCTCATTTTTTTAATCCATGACATCACAGACACTAATTAAATATCCTTTGAGCAGGAAGGAAGAGATCATTATTCTTATTTTATTGACAGGCAAACTGAAATGTGAAGCAATTCATCTGAAATTTATAGGTAACAGTCAACACTAGAACTCATCAATGTTTTGCTTACTACCCATAATCCTTACCACTTTGAACCACCAAAAAGCTCATACCATAACAATCATACAATTCTTATTAATCCCTGGTTTTCACACCTACGTGGCAGAGTAAGGGCCACAATATCCCAAACAATGATAATCTATACTAAAGCATCTCTGATGCCATGTTCAGGTTTTCACAGCCAGCTCCCCACCTGAGAAAGTTCCTCCAGGGCAACAGTTCTGGCAATATCATAGACGGCTGAATGTTGTTTGGTTTTGAACCAAATTAACTGTTCAACTATTCAGCAGCAATGAGAAAGCTCAAAATGAGATAGTGCTATGGGTTGACTTTCATATACAACAGGCATATTTCCACAGCATGGAAAGCTAATCTAACAATTCATTGCACTTGGGCGCAATGTTATTTTGTTCCTTACAGCTTTTTCTATTCACATTTTTAACTGCTTTCCCACCAGTTCAGTGAGCTGAACTAGCTCACCAAGGAACCAGACAAGTGCCAGAGTTTTCAAACAAAAAACAGATGCATAATGGTGATTCTGAAGCTCCTTTGAAAAGACCTTTTTTTCTTCTTGTCTAGATACAGGCTGTTCTCCAGAATGAGATTGCTCAAATACAGATTTTAAATTTTCTATATATAGTTTGTCCATTTTAATAAATGTACTTGTTAATATGGCCTTTCTAACTGAAATTGGTTCCAATAGCTATTAATTCTCGGGTATGTAGATGCAGACTGTAAAAGATAACATTTAGAAAGCATTTCCCTTAACTGCCCATTAAAGGAAGTTAAGGAAGCAGGCAGGAGATCTTTAGATAATGTGCTGTGTGAATTGAAAAGAATGTGTCCTTATTTGAAGCAGCTGAGATACTCATACACTGAAATACAGTTTAAAGAGATTAAAGGGCCACATATGATGTCAAATCTATGTTTTTAAAGTTTGAACTAAGTCGGATTTCTCTAAGTTAAATTATATAAAATAAAGCAGAAGCAGTTGAACTAAGTCTGTTATATAAATCCAATGTTTTATAATTAAACTGAAAATTCAGGAAAGCAACCTTGAAATTAAAAGGTTTAGGAACAATCAAAGGGTAAGATTGGCAGTTCAATAGCTGTAAGTCTCTTTGAGAAAAGATTTTTAACTTCTAATTTTAGTGAGTCTGATGCTGTTGAGAACACTGCAATTTAAAAAATAATCTGAAAAATGTTTGAGAAAGCATGGGAAAATATTATTTCTAGAGGTTATATAGTCCTTTAAAAGGTATCCCCTGGAAAAGAAATGAAAAAAAAAAAAAAACTGTAATGTCTTTAAGAATAAAACAGTGTGTACAAAAATGTAATGAAGCTTGTAAGGAGAATGAGCTTGTAATAAAAAACAGCATGCTGGGTATCATATGCTGAAAATAATACAGATTTGTTGAAATTGTCAAAGAATCAGAGGATGTTAGGGGCTGGAAGGGACCTCAAAAGATCATCTGGTCCAAATGCCAGAGCAGGGTCACCCATATAAGATCACCCAGGAACACGTCCAGGAGGCTTTTGGATATCTGCAGAGAAGGAGACCCCACAATCCCTATGGGCAGCATGTTCCAGTGTTCTGTCACCCTCACAGTGAAAAGAAGTTTTTCCTCATGTTTACATGGAACTTCCCATGCCTCAACTTCCACCCATTGCCTTTTGTTCAGTCATTAGGCATCACCAAAAAGAGCCTGACTTCATCCTCTTGGCACTTACTCTTTACATATTTATAAACAGTAATAAGGTCATCTTTCTGTCTCCACCTCTCCAAACTAGAGAGCCCCAGCTCCTGCCATCTCTCCTTGTTTGGAAGATGTTCCACTACCTTCATAATTTTTGTGGCTCTGCACTGAACTCTTTCAAGCACTTCCCTGACCCTCTTGAATTGAGGAGTCCAGAACTGGACACAATGTTGCAGATGCTGCCTCACCAGGACAGAGTAGAGAGTGAGGAGAATCTCTCTTGACCTACTATAGTACAATATGGCGGGATGGGATTTTATTTTTCAAAATTAATATTGTTTCTTGATTTTTATATTCAGGAGTCTCACCAACCACAACTTTAATAATGGGTTCTTTGCAACAGTCATGAAAACATTACGCAAAGGAAAACACGGGATCTAAACCACTTAAGAAATAGCTATCATTAGAACTGGAAGAGAAGTTCTTGCAGTCACCTATACCTTTTGTCCACTAGAGGGCCTCGAGAAGGTCCTTTCTGCTTTAAGGTAGAAGGCACTTGGATTCGATTAGAGATTACAGAGTTTTGCAAAGAGGCTTTTGAGTGTTGACTCACAGAAGTTGTATCTCTGGCTTCCCAGGGCTAACTACAGTTCCCAAAGAAGTACCCAAACTCACGGGGAGTTCTGTCGATGTCTTGTCAGCCACTGAGGCATCTAAATCTTCCCAGGCTCTGACAGGGTTAGAGGGTCAGAGAGAGGCAGACAGTCTCTGATCTGATCCTGACTCCTCTTTGACAATCTGTGTCCTTTCTAGGGCTCCCAGTCTTGGTAGAAGACTTGCAGGTGTGCAGTCTTGACACAGAGGTTTGGAGAGGCGCAGGCAGGATGTCTTGCAGAGCTGCAGGCAGGCACAATGTCACACTGGCTAAGTGAACCTATCACGTGAAGGCACTTGATAAACTTTGGCAAGGCAGTTTCCAGGTATACAAATGCAAAGTATCAGAGCTTGTTATTATGTAGTAGGCAGAGCATGGTAGGGTGTAATGGCAGAGAACAATGAAGCAGAAACAATGGCAGAAGCACATTCAGGAAAAGCACATTGTGTTTACCTGCTCATCTCTTTTTATCAATGTAGCCCAAGACTAATGGCTCCTTTGGCCACAGATTAGCCAACCAGAATGGCAGTTCTGGAGGGAGAACAGAAAACATATTTGGCAAGCCAGGACATGTTTAAGCCTGTTTTGGCCTATTTTGGCCTATTTTAGACTTCCATGACACCTACTAACCACACTCCTTCTAGTACACCCCCGAATGGCACTGGCCTTCTTGGCCACATGAGCACCGTGCTGGGTCATGGTCATTCTTCCACCCACTAGGACCCCCAGGTCCTTTTTCCCCTTCACTGCTCCCCCACAGGTTAGTCCCCAACCTAGACTGATACCTGGGGTT
This sequence comes from Eubucco bourcierii, assembly GCA_013396675.1. Taxonomy (NCBI): domain Eukaryota; kingdom Metazoa; phylum Chordata; class Aves; order Piciformes; family Ramphastidae; genus Eubucco; species Eubucco bourcierii. Next base: position 83,826 of record VWZE01016026.1, read on the forward strand.
GTTCTTTCCCAGGTGCATGACTCTACACTTGCCCTTGTTGAATTTCATTCAATTTCTCCCTGCCCTACCCTCCAGCCTGTTCAAGTCTCACTGAATGGCAGTACAGCCTTCTGGTGTGTCAGCCACTCCAACCATCAGCAAACTTGCTGACAGTGCACTCTGTTCCCTTATCCAGGTTGTTGATGAACATATTGAACAGCACTGGTCCCAATACTGATCCCTGAGGGACTCCTCTAGCTACTGGCTCCAAATAGACCCCATCCCACTGACCACAACTCTATAACTTCTTTCCTTTAACCAGTTCTCAATCCACCTCACTACCTGATCATCCAGACCACATTGCCTTGGTTTAGCCAGAAGGATGCTGTGGGACACAGTGTCAAATGCTTTACTGAAATCAAGATAAACCACATCCACTGCTCTACCATCATCTATCCACCTGGTTATGTTCTCATAAAAGGCCATCAGGTTGGTCAAACATGACTTTCCCTTGGTAGAACCATGTTGACTGCTCCTAATGACCCTCTTGTCCTTGATATGCTTAAGGGCAGCACCAAGGATAAGTTGCTCCATTACCTTTGCAGGGATGGAGGTGAGGCTGACTGGTTTATAGTTGCCTTTTATGATTTACTTGTTAGGGTTAAAAAAAAAAAAATTATCTGAGCCTACGTTCCCATTCCCATGTGCTATAATGGTTGCATTTAATGTTTTTAGTGAGGTTGTTTCACAAATTATTGAACGGTGTTCATGTTTTAACCACACAAAAAAAGAGGATTGAAGGATATATTTTTTTTTTCCACTGCAGCACATGTGGCTTAACAGTCTTTCACATTTCACTCCTCTAGGTTCACCGAGCATGTCAAACTTAACCTGTCTGCTGAGTTCACCAGAATCCTTAATTACCTTTAAAATGCTTGGTTATTTTACATTATTATACATGTCTCTACTTTGAGCTCCTTATTCTTTCTTTTACAGGAAACCCAAGCCAGTTTTGCCTGTAAAGACTACAGTCTTTCAAATCAGATGCATCTTTTCTTTTATCCTACAGGTACACTCACACTGGAGGCATTTATTATTTTTTTTGTTAAAAAAAACCCCAACAAAATCAAAACCAAACAGTTCTAGTCTTTTTGCTCCTCAGATGTGCAACACGCCTCTTATTTTAATTTTTCCCTGTGATCCTAACACCTAACATCATCATTCTGCAGGCTTAGGAAGTAAGCAGCAAAGTATTCTATTCTTCTGAAGACATTATTTTTTGTAAGTGCTGAAGGTCTGAATTTAGTTGCAAAGGTCACTGATTCAGATTGCAGAACTGCTAAGTCTAGTAACAGCAGGAAAAATACACTGTTAGCATGTGTAAATGTCAAGTCAGCTGCTGTTGGGGTAAAAAAGCATGAACATAATCAAAGATCTCTGCATGGCTATAAAAGAAACCAATTAAAAGATGTTTCTTAGGGAAGAAATTGCAATAAACAAGATGAAGTGTTTATATGAAGTGGTAAATTCAGTCACTAGCCAGCATCTCCACCAGCAAAAGCATACTGGTTTGTGTCACTCGTTTTTCATCTACTGTTGCTGGTTTCAGAATTTTTCACTGGTGATATTTTGTAGCATCATATACCAGTCAGTTACATTCATCCTAGCAAAGCCAAGTGCCATTTGTCAGCAGAAGAGCGTGTGTGGCCACATACACTATCATCCTAAAAAAACCTTTTCCTTGAAACAGCACCATTCCCACTCTTCCTCTCAGATCTTCAGGAGGAAGTAGGAAAAATCAAAGGACATATTGTAGTGAAAAAGTGGTGGATTTTTCAGGCCCATGTTTTTACTCTCACCACTCTTTATAAAGGGTATAGCATGTAATTTTGTAGCAAAATAGCTTTCACAACAGTCCATGAGACAAGCAGTGGTGCCTCTGTGAAAATGTATTTAAGAGAGGGCAAAACAAGCAGTCATGAGTGAGTAAAACAAATGTGAGATGCAACCCTGTGACATTAAGGTGAAACAAAAAGGAGGGGGATGAGGTTACTCAGGTGCTGGGGAAGTGATTGCCCTGCAGGCCTTGAAGGACTCCATGACAGAGCAGGTTGATGTGCCCTGAAGGAAGCTGCAGCTTGCAGATGGAATCAGAAAGCTCTTGTTGATCTTTCGTAAATAATGGAAGAGTATGTGCAAATGTTCAAGTGATGCTAACTCTAATTTACTTTCTTTCCAGTTATTACCATGGATAAGCAAGAAGATAATATAGGATTTAGAAGAAAAATATTCGGTAAAAGTTAGGTTGAAGCTCCCACACTTCACACTCCTCATGATTTAGTTCTGTATGAAATTAAGTTCAGCATAAAGTTCTTGAGGATTAAGGTTGAGGCTTTCTAGAAAATAAGGACTTCAAATAATCTTTGTTGCTTTGATATTTTTTTTCCTTTTCACAGAACTGAGAAATAAAATTAGTATTTTTTAGGGAGTTATGGAAATCTATTGGTAGAAGTGGTGTTAATGAAAGGTAGAACTAACCGGAAATTAGAATTTAAGTGCAGCAGTTCAAGCTCTTTAGCAGAAACACTAAACTTTTTAGAAGAGATCTAGGACACAATTCTTACTTCTAACAACATTTTAGTATGTATAGTACACTCAGCTCTAAATAACTCTATCTACCTTATAGTTATGACTTTGATTTTAGGTTTTATTTGAAAAGCAATATTTAGGATTCAAATCATTTGCAATTCTGAAGCACTGCAGTTGTTGACAGTTTCCACTATCTCCTGAGGGAAGGAGGATAGTCTTTGTATCAACACTGAAATAAATTACTTAGGAAAAAAAAATATTTTTCTTCGTTATTTTCCGTCTATTCTAACAGGCACAGCAGTAAGGACAACACTGAGATCAACCTGATGCTACACTACCACTCATGGATGACAAACATGTAGCGGTTGGCAGTTTATTTTTCCACATTTCTGATGCTGGTTGTTAACTGTTGTGCAGAAGAATCTCTAAACTATTTTCACAGAGGGACACTCTTGAATTGCTTCACTTGTTACCGAACCAGAAAACTAAGCTAGCACTAAATTTTTGAGATCTTGCTGCGCTGTGATCTAAACTCATTTCCTTCAAAATGAATTTTACTTTAAAACAAAGCACTTCATTACTTTGTGATACAAATCTATTCTTCTTAATGTTCAGAATATTGTAACTACAATAACATATTCCAGTAAGCAAGCGTAAAACAACTTCTGTATGAAGAATTTTTAATCTCTTGGCTTTGGTTCATGTATCATAACATTTACAGGGAATTTGGTTTTCAATAAATGTACACGGTGAGTAGCTGGCCATAACTTTCTCAAATTTATTTTGCTTTGGAATTTAGTACCTGGCATTTCATGTGTATATTTATTAAAACAATTTACTATTTATTATCCATACCACAATGAAGAGCAATAAACAGTATCCTGTCACTGATCATTATCAATAATGCTAGTAGAAATATTGGTCTGAGCCCCTAGTGTAGCATATCATGGCTGCTAGAAAGTCACAGTTCTTCACCACATATTTTTCCTGTGCAGTGGCAGTAAGCAGGTTAATGATAGAAATAATGACACAGAGACCTTCAGAAGGAAAACACAGTAAGGCATTTGTCTTTATCTTAGTGCTCCAGGTATTCCAAAATACTATGTATATGTAAGGTCTGCGCATAGCTACTTAAAAATACAATTCAATTACAGCATTTCATGACCTTTCCTGGTCTGAAATTTGGCTAGCTTAAAGGCAGATAAAAGATATCTCATGCATTGGTCTTCACTGTGTGCTATAGCTGTTAGAAAGTTAAATAGAGGGGCACCTTTACACACATATGTACTTGTTGCATGAGAAAAAATATTTCTTATTAATTGGTGTCCTAAAGTCATAATTTGATTTGCATTCCTTTATAATCTAGCAAGAACAATCTTACCTAAAGTAGGGAAATAGATGTGACACAATTAGGTATACCACATGTCAAAGAAAATATGTTAATGACTGTTTCATTCAGGAACGAATGCGATGTAGCAGAATTAAAGGAGAAATTATTTGTAGTAGAACTTCTCTTACTAAAGTCTAAAACTGTAATAATATAGAAATGCTTTAAGATATATTTAAGATGAAAGCTTTTGATTGTTCTATGGGTATTTTTTGGGGTTTTGTGGTTTTTTTAAAATCATGCCTGGTCTGTTGCAGGTCTGCTGAGTTGGTCTAGAAGTAAACTTTGCTATTGCAAGCACTTTGAAACCATATGAATGAAAATCAGTTCCAGACTTCCATCCCAAGAATGGTATTCAACTTGTGATCAAAACACTTAAATTTAGTGATGTCATTCAGTTATTATCTTTTAAGATACTGACACTGACATTTCCTAAGTTATCTTCAATTTCCAGATGGGGCTAATAGGTATGAATACCACACACTCCTTTTTTTTTTATGAACTAGAAATAGTACTTAGTTTGGGTTTATGTTTCTTCTGGGATTTGTTTAATGACAACTGTCTGTAATTAGAGCCACATTTATAGTTTATAGGAGCAAAAAAGCAAAAAACTTCCTCCTGCACCTCTCCTCCAAATCTGTGTGTTGGTGGAGGAAGGGGAAAGGGAAAGAAAACTAAAAACAAAACAAAACAAAAAAAACCCAAAAAACACTCATCCCTGGAAATATTTAAAAGATGTACAGTGCTGAGGAACACAGTTTAATCGTGACTTAGGAGGGCCGCGAAGATGATCAGAGAGCTGGAGCAGCTCTCCTGTGAGGACAGACTGAGAGAGTTGGGGTTCTTCAGCCTGGAGAAGAGAAGGCTCCGAGGAGACCTTCTAGTAGCCTTCCAATATCTGAAGGGGGCCTACAGGAAGGCTGGGGAGGGACTATTTACAAGGTCCTGCAATGACAGGACAAGGGGCAATGGGTTTAAACTGGCAGAGGGGAGATTTAGACTGGATGTTAGGAGGAAGTTCTTTACAGTGAGGGTGGTGAGGCACTGGAACAGGTTGCTTAGGGAGGTTGTTGCTGCTCCCTCTCTGGAGGTGTTCAAGGCCAGGTTAGATGAGGCCTTGAGTGACCTGTATTAGTGGGAGGTGTCCCTGCTTATGGGAGGGGGTTGGAACTAGATGATCCTTGAGATCCCTTCCAACCTTACCATTCTATGATTCTATGATTCTATGACTTGGCAGTGTCAGGTTAATAGTTCAACTTGGTAAGTTTAAAAGGTCTCTTCCAACTAAAATTCTAATTCATAAAATTATTGGTAAAGACAATGCAAATTATATCTTCATGTGAACCATTTGCTCTAAATTGGGCTGCTTAAATATAACTATTTTCTGAACATAAAATAATAATTAAAGTGTACATCAATGACAGGTCATCTTTTGCAGAAACACATATGTGGCCTGTTTAGGAAATACTAATAATGCACATTTTTTAGCAATTTGGTTTTTTGGAATTTTTTGCATATGTAATTTTTCCTGTTATAGAACCCTTGGATTCATTCTAAGTGGAAAAATTCTTATTAAAACCAAGATTTCTCTTTCCAAACTGTGGACTGCAGTAAATACATGTGGTTTCTGTTTAGATAATACCTATTAATTTAGGCAACTGGGAGATATAACTATGAAAATATAAATAATTATAATTTTATCAGAGTTTACAGATTTACAAATATCCTTATTTAAGCATCTTACTGAAAATGACAGTGAAAAGTAAGGAATAGTAATTAAATAATGATACTGTTTGATGATTATGTTTCTAGAATTGGTTCAATATATTTTGCCTGCTAATAAGACAGAAAAATCTATCATAAAAATTTACCTATGGTTATTCCCTTTAGGAATATAGCCAACATCCTGGTGAGAAACCTGTTCCAAAACTACATACTGAATAGGTTAACATGACCCAATTTGCCAAAATTAGAAAATTTGTGATGGTTGCAAAAACACAGTTTGATTAAAGACAGCTTTTCAACTACAGAAAGAACCAGCTTGTTTATTTGTCGAGGTTCTGGAAATTAATACAGGAAGCATAATCATTACAAATGCAGTGAAATATATTTATATTGATTCCTCAGCCCCATTAAAATGTCCAGTAGAGGCTTTGTTTGTAAGAACTGCATAATAAATAAATACTTAATTAAATTACAGACATATAGCTTTGAATGGACTAACCACAAATCCACTCCCTTGATAATCAGTACATCAGTCATATTCGAAATTATATGAGTAACAGAGGGCATTGCAAGCTGGTTTTAATTAAAAGGTAATAGTCCAAATATGTCATGTATATTTTTTTCAAGATCATATTGCAGTGTTTCAGCCATTTGCAGTGTTTCAGCCAAATAGAACAAACATCACAAAAGCTGAAAATAAGTACCTTTCATTTGCACTTGGTTCAACTACAACAGTGTTCACTGCAAACACCTAAATAATCAGCAGTATACTGAGATTTATATCAGCTCTTTTAGATTATTACTTATAAGTTACTAAAATGTACAAACTATAATACAATTTAAAGAAATATGTCATGAAAAAGATGTTGAGAGTATGTAGCACTCAACCAATATTTTCTACTCTGCAAAATAAGAAAAGGGACATTATTATGACTGTACCAATTACAACATATGGAACATGTATGCAAAACATGGTAAATCCAGGTACAGTCTATTAAAAATGCAAAGGCTTATAGCTGAAGAGAATAGACCAGATGCTGAGCAGCAGAATGTCACTAGAGTTCCTTTGTCTTCATCTGACACAACTCTTAACTAGTGACATGGAAGCTGTGCAATTGACCATAGAGTTCAAGTAGTGGCAAAGAGCACAGACATCTGATTAAGAAGAGACATTATGGCAGCCTTCTAGTATCTATAGGAAGTTAATTATAAAGAGTAATGATTTTTAAATGCAAGAGGGTAGATTTAGAATTGATGTAAAAAAGACATACTTTACTGTGAGGGTGGTAAGACACTGGAACAGGTTGCCCAGAGTTGTTGTGAGTATCCCCTCCCTGAAAGTGCTCAAGGCCAGGCTGAACAGGGCTTTGAGCAACCTGGCATCCTTGACCATCATACAGGGGTTGAAACAAGGTGATCTTCAAGGTCCCTCCCAATATAAGCCATTCTACGATCATGTTATTCTATCCTGCAATCAAACCGTATTACCAAACTTAATTTGGTGTCACATCACAGAAATACCAATAAGTAACATTTTCAATGACAAGCACTACCATTTATCTAGTACAGAAAACTATATTAGTAACAATGTTCACATCAAAATACTTCTAGAAGCAATGTTGTTTCAGATTTTAATACCATCACTGTGAAGGTTTGGGAGTTCCCCCGCCCCCCCACAC
>VWZE01016027.1:1099-13690 GCA_013396675.1 Eubucco bourcierii
AAGCTGTGCCAGGGGAAGTTTAGGCTGGAGGTGAGGAGAAAGTTGTTGCCTGAGAGAGTCATTGACTGCTGGAACGGGCTGCCCAGGGAGGTGGTGGAGTCAGCGTCCCTGGAGGTGTTCAAGGCAGGTTTGGATGTGGCATATGGTGCCATGGTCTGGTCTTGAGGGCTGTGGTGATGGGTTGGACTTGATGAGTTTTGAGGTCCAACCTTGTATCTTCCAACCTTGGCGATACTGTGAGACTGTGATATTTCAGGGCTCTCAGACAAAACCTCTAGCTGGATGATACCAAAACAATCTTGCACTTGACTGAGGCTTACCTCTACAAGAGTATTTAAAATCACAATCTAAGCCAAGCACAGCTGAATACATGCACCTCATTAACCAAAATCAAATGTATTCTCCTCTATAGTTTAGTTCTAGCTACAGTTGTAGCTGTGACATGGTTCTGTGTTATGCTGTATGCTACAAGTCATGTCAAAAATGCAAGCCAAAGGCTAAAATTATTTCAATTCCAAAGTAAATAAATCCCTTTGGTCAACATACACACAAAGGACAGGTATTTTAAATTAAGGAACTCAAAGACAATTGGTTCCTCACAGAATTCCAATTACCTTTCAGATTATCTCTCTCGTCATGTGTACAAATATCCCTAACCAAACTTCACTGAAAAATGGATTCTCAATACTTTTATTTACCTAACAGTTAACACAAGGATAACAACACACACGCAAATTTAAAACAAAAACACATGTGTGGAATTTTTGCAGCAAATCAGAATTTGAAACAGATGTGCTCTTTAAACTGAGTTCTTCACCCAGTACTATTAGAATCATAGAATCATAGAATGGTAAGGTTGGAAGGGACCTCAAAGACATTCCAGTTCCAACCCCATGCCATAGGCAAGGACTCCCACTAGTACAGGTCACTCAAGGACTCATCCAACCTGGCCTTGAACACCTCCCTGGGCAACCTGTGCCAGTGTCTCACCACCCTCACTGCAAACAACTTCCTCCTAACATCCACTTTCAATCTCCCCTCTGACACTTCAAACCCATTGCCCCTTGTCCTGGCATTCCCAGACCTTGTCAATAGTCCCTCCCCAGCCTTCCTGGAGCCCCCTTCAGATCCTGGAAGGCTACTCTAAGCTCTCCTGGAAGCCTTGTCCTCTCCAGGCTGCAGAGACGCAACTCTCTCAGCCTGTCCTCACAATAGAGCTGCTGCAGCCCTCTCAGCATCTTGGTGGCCTCCTCTGGAGCCACTCCAACAGTTCCATGTCCTTCCTGTGCTGGGGGCTCCAGAACTGCACACAGGACTTTTCACAGTTTGTATTTGTAATGTAATTTTTTTCAAAGGTACAGTTTATTCCCCCTTTTTACCTAATGAGCATGGCTTTCAAATAGCACTTTCTATCTTTATTTCTTGCTGGCATAACTCCTCCATATCAGTTGGTGTTTTGCACAAAGGGAAGTGATGCAGCTCAGCTATAAGCAGGGATATGCTTTTCACTAGAACCGTATGTAAAAAATCATCATAGCCAAGTTGCAGGATGAAAACATTACAGTATGTGTTCATGTTTCTGCCAGTCCTGTATTCTCAGAGCTTCCACTAAACCCAGGTTTTAGTGGACACTGACATCCTACTTTTCTCTTCATCTTCTCAAATAATAGTGCCTGATGTTTAGAAGGATCATAGAATCATAGAATCATAGAATGGTAACGTTGGAAGGGACCTCAAGGATCATCTAGTTCCAACCCCCTGCCATAGGCAGGGACACCTCCCACTAGTACAGGTCACTCAAGGCCTCCTCCAACCTGGCCTTGAACACCTCCAGGGAGGTTGTGGAGCACAGAATCACCCAATGTGATCACTTTGGGTGCTTCTGTGCTCCACATCCTCCCTGGGCAACCTGTGCCAGTATCTCACCACTCTCACTGCAAACAACTTTCTCCTAACAGCCAATTTCAGTCTCCCCTCTGCCACTTCAAACCCATTGCCCCTTGTCCTGGCATTACAAGACCTTGTCAGTAGTCCCTCCCCAGCCTTCCTGGAGCCCCCTTCAGATCCTGGAAGGGTACTCTAAGGTCTCCTCTAAATTAATTTAGTTGTACCAGCTTTTCAGTCCCAGAACCAGCAGATCTTGAGAAAATATATTTGATGTCTCCTTTTTGCCCTCAAACTTTAACTGTAACTTTTGAACAAAAGCACTGCAAATCTGATAAAGCAAAATTCCTTGCAGTAGCAAAACACAAGAGGTGTCACAGAGTCAGTTCTTTACCAAATGTACCAAACCTAAACATCTTCTCCAAGACTCAGATTGCAGGTCAAGTTATTCAACAGGTTATTAATAGCAAGGAAGATCCCCAGCAGGAAAGGCCAAATGGAATTCCTGAAACAAAACATCTTGAGGTTTTCTTTTATGACAAATTGTGTTCAGATTTTTCAGGGACTTTCAATCATGTCAAGCTTCATTAACACTCACTTGGTCATGAGGTGTCTTTGCTGGTTGTTACAATGCTAACTGCATGACTGCATGGAACTGCTTTTGTTCAGCACACTCAGCTTCCAAAGAGCACACCCACCTGTATGATTTCATATTCAGATGCTCTGAAAATAGATTTATGGCAAGCCCTGTATTTACAAACAATATATTTAAGATAGAATCACAGAATCATAGAATGGTAAGGTTAGAAGGGACCTCAAAGATCAGCTACTTCCAACCCCCTGACATAGGCAGGGACACCTCCCACTAGTACAAGTCACTCAAGGCCTTGTCCTACCTGGCCTTGAATACCTCCAGGGAGGTTGTGGAGCACAGAATCACCCAAGGTGACCAAAGATCAAAGATCACGTTGTGTGATTCTATGCTCGAGAACATCCCTGTGCAACCTGTGCCAGTGTCCCTGCACCCATGATCGAATGACAGGTATGCTTCAGGTCTTTCAGGTGGGTAGCAATGATACAGCAACAAGAGTCTCACAGTCAGTTAAAAGAGATTTCAAGACCTTGGGGAACTGGCAAAAAGGATCAGGAGCTCAAGTTGTGTTCTACTCCACCCCTCTGACATCAACCATGGACAAGGGAGTACATCAGAAGAGCCAACAGGTCAGTCGTGGCACTGGGACTGGTGCCATGGACAGGGCTTTGGGTGTGACAATTGCAGCTCAGTTCACAAGGCACCAGAACTGTCAGTATCCAATGGGTTACACTTGTGCCAGAGGGAGGCAAGGATTCTGGGGCAGGAGTTAGCAGGGCACATTGTTAGGGCTTTAAACTGGATTTGAAGGGGAAATGAGTTAACAATCTCATGCTTGTTTGTGACACAGAGTGGGGCAGCACAGCGGCAGGGAGATGCAGAGCTGGTAAGGGCTCTTGACTTGCTGCCCTGAGGCAAGCCAGGGATGATGCACCAGGACATCCCGAGGGAATCAAGGAGGATTGGCACAAGAAGATGACAGGACCAGCCCAGCTGAAGTGCCTCTGAATGCACACAGCTTGGGCAATAAACAGGATGTCCTAAGGACCATTGTGCTGCTGGAAAGCCATCACATAGTGGCTATTACTGAAACTTGGTGGGATGGTTCCCATTACTGGAATGTAGAGGTAGATGGGTACAAGCTCTTTAGAAAGGACAGACAGGGGAGGAGATCATAGAATCACAGAATCAGTCAGGGTTGGAAGGGACCACAAGAATCATCTGGTTCCAAACCCCTCTGCCATGGGTAGAGACACCTCACACTACATCAGGCTGTCCAGAGCCTCATCCATCTCCCTGGGCAACTTGTTCCAGGGTCTCACCACCTCATGCTGCAGAACTTCTGGCTAACATCCAGTCTGAACCTACCCATTTCTAGCTTTGTTCCATTCTCCCCCAGTCCTACACACATGGCATTAGGTTGGAAGGGACATTTCAAAGGCTATCTTGCCCAACCCCACTGCAGTAAACAGGGGACACCTCCAACTAGATGAGGCTGCCCAGGCTAGTCCAGTCTTAAGTGTCTCCAGTGATGGGGCCTCAACCACATCCCTGAGCAGCCTCTTCCAGTGTTTTACTACTGTCATTGTAAAGAAATTCCTTATGTCCAATCTAAATCTACCCTGTTCCAGTTTAAAACCACTGCCCCTCATCCTCTTGCTGTAGCCTGGTTGGAGGAGGCCTTGAGTGACCTGCACTAGTGGGAGGTATCCCTGTTTATGGCAGGTGGTTGGATCTAGATGATCTTTGAGGTCCCTTCCAACCTTACCATTCTTTGATTCTACGATTCCTGGTCCAAATATTCTAACCTTTGCCTTTGTTTGGTCTCTGATTTGAAGCACACAGCTAAAATTACTTTTTAATGGTTTTAATGTTTAATAATTAAAATATAAATGAAGCACTGTTGATTGGTTGTTTTCTTTGCATTTCTCTGAAAAAAAAAAGTGCTATAATACATTGGTTCTAATTTCTGTCCAGGTAAACTGCATTGGGCTCAGTGTAGACACCTGGCAAAATGTAAACCTAAAAGTTAAAAGGTCTAGCAAAGGTAAAACAGGGTGTTTATTGAATGGTGTATTACAAAAGAGTTTTATGAAAGTAGAGAGAATGGTCAGACAAATTCAGTAGCTGGGGAACTTCCTAGGACCATGATTAATTTCAGTATCAAAGAGTAAATTAGAACACTTCTGAAGCTGTGGTGCCCTTGAAGAAGTGTGTTTTCACAAAAGCAGATAGAAGGTTTCTTATAGGTTGAGCCTCCAGGGGTCTGGGAGGTGGTCTGGAACCTGACTGCAGGTCCCCCTGGCTCCTCTTGGGGGGTGGTCCAGACCCTGACCTCAGGAGCAGGGTTAGCCCAGTGCCAATTCCTGTCTGCAGCACTATGAAAGCAGGACTCCCTGCTTCGCTCTCCACCTGCCTCGCCTCAAGGCTGCTCCAACTGCTCCAGCTCTGCCCTGTGGCCAGCCAACCACGTGGTGGTCCAGCTACCTCCCGAATCTACCTCCACCCGTTGTCATCTGTCCAGTTCTGTATATATTTTTGTACCTGTTTTCCCTTTCCTTACACCTCTGTAATATCCCTTACCTTAAATGCACTTTATTCATTGTTAAAGTTCTTCTTAACCTTCAAAATCGGTGCTAGACTGTTTTCTTTGGGTGTTTTATCCCTTTTCACTCTTTCTACCTAACTGTTTGTTTGTTGTTTTTTTTTTTCCCAAAGTGGGAAGAGGGGGGCAGCCTATATTTGATTTTGTTCTTTTGGGCTTTGGGTCTCCAGGAAGTTCTAAACTAGAACAAGATTTAAAAATGGGATGGTTTTGCAGACCTGGCTCATCTCACTGAAAGTCAACAGTAGAAAACCAAGTGGTAGAAAACCAACCCCATGCAGTGCTACAGACTGGGGACAGAGTGGCTGGAGAGCAGCCAGGCAGAGAGGGACCTGGGGGTGCTGGTAGAGAGTAGCTGAAGATGAGACAGCAGTGTGCCCAGGTGGGCAGGAGAGCCAATGGCATCCTGGCCTGGATCAGGAACAGTGTGGCCAGCAGGACCAGGGCAGTCCTTCTACCCCTGTGCTCAGTACTGCTCAGACCACACCTCGAGTGCTGTGTTCTGGAGCACAGCCCTGTGAGGAGAGGTTGAGGGAGCTGGGGGTGTGCAGCCTGCAGAAGAGGAGGCTCAGGGCAGACCTCATTGCTCTCTGCAGCTACCTGAAAGGAGGTTGTAGCCAGGTGGGATTGGACTCTTCAGCCAGGCACCCAGGGACAGAACAAGGGGACACAGCCTCAAGCTGCACCAAAGCAGGTTCAGTCTGGATGTTAGGAGGAAGTTGTTGCCAGAGAGAGTGATTGGCATTGGAATGGGCTGCCCAGGAAGGTGGTGGAGTGCCCATCCCTGGAGGTGTTTAAGAAGAGGCTGGATGGGGCACTTAGTGCCATGGTTTAGTTAATTAGAAGGTGTTAGGTGATAGGTTGGACTCGATGACCCTAGAGGTCTTTTCCAACCTGGTTGATTCTGTGATGCTGCAATGGCCCTGCACCAGCCACCACCAACTGTGAAGACTGAGACTGGGAAACAGCACTACAAAAATCATAATCAGGATTGGGAACTGGATCAAGGAAATTACATATTGGCCTTCGAGCAGCAAATCAAAACAGGCATCAGAGAAACCCAAGGAACATTTGAACATCAACCACTGGAAATTGAGAGCAGCAGCAACTCCCTGAGATTTTTTTGTTTTGTTTTGTTTTGTTTGTTAGCTAACTGAAGTGAAGCTAGTAAAACTCAGCAATTGCTAACATACCACCATAAATACAGGTTTAATCATGTCCCATAAACTTTAAGAATTTGAAACTCGTTGCAGAGCAGCTCACGCATTCGGCTTGCAACACACCCATTTTCACACTCACAGATATCAGAAGAGCAGATGAAAAGTTTATTTTTCTTCTGATAAAGAAGTTAAGCAGATTTTGGCAGTTTGCCACCAGTTTGACCCCATCCTTCAGTTTGCCTCCTGCCTAAACACTGTAAATTAATCTTACACTGCTTTTGAAGAAAAAAGAGGGAAAAAAACCCCAGCCAAACACACGCACAAAAAAACCAACACCAAAAAACCACCACTTCCAACATTGAAGTCCTTTGGCTGAACCTCTCAAAGGCCTGTCCCATGATGATAATCTTTAGTCTCGACTATCTCAGCTTGCAACTCTTCCCCGAAAGCATGGCTATAGTGGAAACTCCTCCCTTATATTCCAATTCTATTTTCTCCTGATTATTGCCATCTCATGGCCTGTGGCATCACCATAAAGCACAACTTTTCATTCAAACTCTCTAGAAACACCCTCTGTGACTCTCTTTGGACTAGCTGCTGGTCTCCATGGAAGCACATTTGCAGATTAACTTCACTCATCTGAAGTCACACCGAGTTTCCACTGTGAAACCTAAGAACAGAGTATGAGCCCTACAGATTTAGCCCCACAAATTAGCAGTTAAATGCAGGAATTGTGTAGGGAGGAAAAAGTTCAGGGTGAATTTGATTGTGAGGCACAATAAAGAAAGATTTTCATAACTTGTCTGCATAGCAATGAATATGCAAAGAGTGAACAAATGATGCAAAGAGGCTCCCACCTTACACACTCTCACATAAGTGCAACACCACAGCTTATTCAAGGGGAGGGTGCTCAGGGACTGGAATGAGCTGCCCGGGGAGGTGGTAGAGTCACCTACCCTGGATGTGTTTAAGGGTGGTTTGGATGTGGTGCTTGGGGAGATGGTTTAAGGGTGAACCTTGTAGAGTAGGATTCTAGGTTGGACTTGGTGATCCTGAAGGGCTTTTCCAATCCCTCTGTTTCTGTGATTCTGTGATCCTAGACCAATTTTTAACTTAATCCTAAGAATACCAGCGTCTCACTCTTCCTTCTGCAAGCTTAACCATTGTTTTTATCCTGGTAGTGATTCTCAATGATTTCCTGATGTGCCAAACCACCACCTTCCTCACATTTATAAGCAACTGCCTGAAACAGTTTCTCAGGACAGACTAAATAGGCTTATCCATGTCCTGGTTTGTCCAGAGATGTTTTTCTGCTCTCCCTCCTTATGTTTTGGGGAGAAGCAAACGCGAGAAAGAGGACAAAGAACCTGGAGCCAGTGAGTCTGAGGACTCTGGTTTGCCCAGATTTGTTTGCATCCTGTGGTGAATAAGGTACACAGGTTTAGCTTCTGCCTGCCTTGTGCAAAGGCAATTTGAGTAAAGCAAGCCTATGGCTTCACTTAATATGGTCATGCTCAGCTAACTGCCATTCTGGTTGGCTATTGTGTGTCCAAAGGCCCATTAGTCTCGGGCTGCATTGATACCAGTGACAAGTGGTGTCCCTCAGGGGTCAGTGCTGGGACCAGTGCTGTTTAACATCTTTGTCAGTGACATGGACAGAGGACTCAGTGCACCCTCAGCAAGTTTGCAGATGACACCAAGCTGTGTGGCACAGTCGACTTGCTAGAGGGCAGGGATCCATCCAGAGGGACCTGGACAGGCTGCAGAACTGTGCCCAGGCCAACCTCATGAAATTCAATAAGGCCAAGTGTAAGGTCCTGCACCTGGGTAGGCACAATCCCAAGCACAAATACAGGCTGGGTGGTGAATGGCTGGAGAGCAGCCCTGAGGAAAAGGACCTTGGAGTCTGGGTTGATGAAAAGCTCAACATGAGCCTGCAGTGTGCACATGCAGCCCAGACAGCCAACCGAGTCCTAGGCTGCATCAAGAGAAGCGTGGCCAGCAGGGCAAGGGAGGGGATTCTGCCCCTTTACTCTGCTCTCGTCAGACCCCACCTGGAGTACTGTGTGCAGTTCTGGAACCCTCAGCACAGGAAGGACATGGAAGTGTTGGAGCGGGTCCAGAGGAGGGCCACAAAGATGATCAGAGGGCTGGAGCAGCTCTCCTATGAGGACAGGCTGAGAGAGTTGGGGCTCTTCAGCCTGGAGAAGAGAAGGCTTCGAGGGGACCTGATAGTAGCCTTCCAATATCTGAAGGGGGCCTACAGGAAGGCTGGGGAAGGATTATTTACAAGGTCCTGCAATGACAGGACAAGGGGCAATGGGCTTAAACTGGCAGAGGGGAGATTTAGACTGGATGTTAGGAGGAAGTTCTTTACAGTGAGGGTGGTGAGGCACTGGAACAGGTTGCCCAGGGAGGTTGTGGATGCTCCCTCCCTGGATGTGTTCAAGGCCAGATTGGATGAGGCCTTGAGTGAGCTGTGCTAGTGGGAGGTGTCCCTGCCTATGGCAGGGGGTTGGAACTAGATGATCCTTGAGGTCCCTTCCAACCTTACCATTCTATGATTCTATGATTCTATAAAGAGAGATGAGCAGGTGACATAACCTGCTCTACCCTTGTGTTCATGCCTGCTGGTGCCTGTTGCTGCCATTGCTCTCTGCCTCTGGCAGAGATTCTGCCATTTCCTTCCGCAGCATTATGCTGAGCTATAAGCTAGCTCTCTTGAACTGCTTGGAAACTGTCTTCCAAGAGTTTACCAGGAGCAGGCTCTAAATGCCTCATGCAAACAGCCTGCACTACCAGCGTGACACCATGCTGTGACTGCACATGGCATTGCATCCTGCCTGCGCCTGAAAGCCTCCTACCAAGACAGGAAGTCCTGGAGACACACAGATCATCCACAGGTTGTCTGCCTGCTTTCTCCAGCAGCCTGTGGAGCCTGGGTGTGATGGTTTGGGAGTTTCTCATCCCCCACACTTTGTAACATGACCCAGACTAGGCTCAGCCAGCTGGAAGTTAAGGACTGAAGCTCTATTTACAGCTCAGCACGATGGACAAGCAGAGATAGACACAACAGACAGGAACAGTTACAGACAGAGACAAGTTAAAGGGAATACAGAAACACAACTCCCCTCCCAGAAATCAGTGACCCCAGGAGGGGCTCCCAACCACCCTTCCGCCTTCTCCCCACCCCTATACCTTACCCCAAGGTTTGCCTTACATGCAAGGTGAGTTTGGAGGATGGGTCAGGGGTATTAGAAGGAAAGTGGTGAGTGAGGTTACTTGGCAGAGAGGACAGAAACTAGACAACCCAAGAGTGTCTGCCAGCCCAAGCGTCTTATCTTTGTTTTGTATTCTTTTCTTATTCATCTCAGCAAGCCTGTGAGTGCAGCATACATCACCAGTATTTTCCTTTCACAGTCTACAATGTAATTTTTCTCTATTAAAATATTCCAGTTAACCTCAAACTAGCACACTGGGAAGAATCAGAAGCCTCAGAGGCTCACAAGACATTGACAGAACCCTCTGCAAGTGTTTGGGTACTGTCTGAAGCTGTAGCCAGCCCTGTGAGTCAGGGGGTCATTTTGTGAGTAAATACTTCAAGCCTCCTGTAACTCACCATTGCCTTCTGCCATGAGCAGAAAGGAGCTCCCTGAGTCCACCTAGTGGGCAAGCGGAGTACTGACTGCAAGCGGTTTATTGACTGCAGGAACCTTCTCTGCCAGTATAACATTTGCATTTGCTGGTTATTTCTTAAAGTGTTCCAGTTTGGCCTGTTCCCTATTTGTGTAAGTATCCAAACCCTGCATTTCAAGCCTTGTAATTTCTGGTGAGATTTAATGTTAATGAACAGTTTTCATAGTGATGAGCATCCTTCACCTGGATATCAAAATCAACATCCATTATGAACTTTGCATCATTCCTAACAAGACTGAAAATGGAGGAAAGTTTCAGAGTTTCTAGGAGCTCTGGATTTTGTGAAACAAAAAGCTGGTTGTTACATTGCTCTGTGTAAAAATATTTATACTGGCTCTAGCTGTAGGGTTCAGTCTCTCAGTTCCTGCAAGTGGCAGGAAGTGCACAGAATCTAATCAAGAGATAGCCCACAAGGCTTCTTAAACATGCTGAATGAAGGCTGGCAATGAAAACAAGAAGATGCAACTCAGGAAATTAGTTTGGTCACGCAGAACTCTCTGCTATGCCACAGATGAACACTGGCTGCACGTTAGATTGTCATTATAAGCAATACACAAGAAAAAACTAAACTCAGTGTTTATCCTAAAGGTAAATTCGAGGAGCACCTAAGAGACTTACAAGCCTCATCTGTGTTCACATCTGACTATCCAAACCTTCATGAAAACCTTTGCTCTGCTCTCATCAGACCCTATCTGGAGTCCTGTGTGCAGTTCTGGAACCCTCAGCACAGGAAGGACATGGAACTGTTGTGGTGGGTCCAGAGGAGGCCATGAAGATGGTGAGAGGGCTGCAGCAGCTCTGCTGTGAGGACAGGCTGAGAGAGTTGGGACTCTGCAGCCTGGAGAAGAGAAGGCTTCCAGGAGACCTTAGAGTAACCTTCCAGTACCTGAAGGGACCTACAGGAAGGCTGGGGAGGGACTATTGACAAGGTCTTGTAATGCCACGACAAGGGGCAGTGGGTTTGAAGTGGCAGAGGGGAGATTTAGACTGGATGTTAGGAGGAAGTTGTTTACAGTGAGAGTGGTGAGACACTGGCACAGGTTGCCCAGGGAGGTTCTGGAGCACAGAATCACCCAATGTCATCTTTGATCTTTGATCATGTTGGGTGATTCTGTGCTCCACAACCTCCCTGGAGGGGTTCAAGGGCAGGTTGGAGGAGACCTTGAGTGACCTGTACTAGTGGGAGGTGTCCCTGCCTATGGCAGGGGTTTGGAACTAGATGATCTTTGAGGTCACTTCCAACCTAAACCATTCTATGATTCTATGATTCTATGAAAACCAGGAAATGTAGACTGTCTAATTACTTTTGATACTTTTAACCTAAAATAGAAAATACAGTTTTATGCATAATCCAGAAAAACCTGCAAGAAAATATATTCACAAACTGTGAGCTCATGTACAAGAAAAATCTTTTCCCATGGAAGAGTTGTTCTTTGAGAAGGAAGCTCTTTATTTTTCAATGCAGAAGGTCAGTGTTGCTAGAAAATAAATAACATGAAAGAGGTGGAAACGGACAGGGGAATTTGCTCCAGAGAAGGAAAACAAAGAACAGCACTCACAAGCTTCTCATGAACTCCTGAAGTATCAAATTAACCAAGGTAATCTGTTGCTATCCTCCATATTTCTGGTCCAGTTCTTCTTTCATTTCTTTGGCATCGTTGCAGTCATGAGGCCACAGACTCATTTACACTTGTAAGGGTGAGCAATGTATTAGCACTGTGAATATGACCTTTGAGTTTTCCGTGGGGTTCTTGAGCTGGTACACATCAGTCTCTCACTGGGCATTTCTAAAGACTGCTGCTTCTGGTTTTAGTTGACAGCAAGATTGCAGTTACATTGGAGGGAAAGCCTGTAGGAAGGGATGGCTTTGGAGCTTGGCTCCCATATACGCTGTTAGCTCTTAACATGCTGAAATTAATAGCTGTTTTGATTTCCTCTGGTAGGGAGTTTTGCAGCCAATGTAGGAGTACATCTCCTGTGACCCCAGGTTCCTCTCGTTTCCCAACAGTTTCATTGCTCTAAGCTATGTGAGATTGCATTTTCAGTGAGAGAAGAGGCTGTCTCCTACAGCTAGAGCTCTGCAAACCAGTTAGCATTCCTGAAACACACTCTCTGTTCATTGACTAGCAGGAAAAGAAAATTAGGAAAGAACATTATGATGGACTGCTAAACCACTGTCCTTCATATGTGAAAGGTCATGGCAGAGTGGTGAAGTTCCTGCTGACTGGAAAAGGGCAAACACAACTCCCATCTTCAAGAAGGGAAAAAAAGATGACTCGGAATTACAGAGCAGTCAGTCTCACGTGGCAATATCATGGAGCAGATCCTGCTGAAAGTCTGCTAAGGCAAATAGAAAACAAAGCAGAGGTGATTGGTGGGAACCAGCAATGGCTGCAGCAAGGGCAGATCTTGCCTGACAAATTTGGTGGCTTTTGGAAGTCACAATGACAATGGGCAAGGGAAGGGCAACTTATGTCATCTACCTGGACCTGAGTAAGGCATTTGACTCTGTCCCACATGGCATCCTGGGCACCAAACTAGAAAAACATGGACTGGATGTGTGGAGCACTGCTGGGTAAGGAATTGGCTGGATGGTGGCACACAGAGAGTGGGGATCAAGTCCACAATGTCCACCTGGAAACCAGTGCCAAGTG
>VWZE01016027.1:15586-26530 GCA_013396675.1 Eubucco bourcierii
CTTGAGTAACCTGTACTAGTGGGAGGTGTCCCTGCCTATGGCAGGGGCTGGAACTGGATGATCCTTGAGGTCCCTTCCAACCTTACCATTCTATGATTCTGTGATTCTATTGACAAGGTCTTGTAATGACAGGACAAGGGGCAAATGCCAGGACACTGGTCAAAAACATAAATTAATTGCAATATGTTTGATGGCCAAAAAGTTTTTGAACAAGCACAGTCTGAACTTTACAACACACATTTTGTGTGACTGAAGGACCCAAGAGCAGTCCTTAAAGATTTTTAGGAGAGTCTCAAGATGCAGCTGGTCACAGAGAGAAGGAAAACAGAGCAGCACGAGTCCTGCTGAACACTGAACTCTGTGCAAGAGCTGGGAGCTCAAGCCCAGTGCTGATGGTTTCCAAACTCCTTTGAAAATGAGATGAGTTCTTCTGAACTTCCCCTGCACTGACAGCCAGCTCAAAAAGCTGCTGTGGCACCACCGTCACAGTGATTTCATAAACATTAGAAGCATGACCTGGGAAGGCATTTGGGAAATAAGCTTCAGCTGTAACTGCAGGTATCACCAGCAAGTGAGCCAGAGCTAACAGCACGATCACTAACACTCTCTTCACAGACTGGAGGAAGCACTGAAGGCTCCTTATGGTAACATTCTTGATATAAGGTCAGACAAGGAAAACATCACTGTATTCATGTATAAACACTTGAGAGAATGAGCATTACATATTCTTGTATGTGTTTACTTCATGAGTTTCCAGGAGACCTTAGAGTAGCCGTCCAGTATCTGAAGGGGGCCTACAGGAAGGCTAAGGAGGGACTATTGACAAGGTCTTGTAATGCCAGGACAAGGGGCAACGGGTTTGAACTGACAGAGGGGAGATTGAAAGTAGATGTTAGGAGGAAGTTGTTTGCAGTGAGGGTGGTGAGACACTGGCACAGGTTGCCCAGGGAGGTTGTGGAGCACAGAATTACCCAATGTGATCTTTGATTCTGTGCTCCACAACCTCCCTGGAGGTGTTCAAGGCCAGGTTGGATGAGTCCTTGAGTGACCTGTACTAGTGGGAGGTGTGAAAATCTTCATTTTGTCAAATAGTTCCAGAAAGAGTCCTGGACTCCAAGATAGGCATCAGGATCTTAGCAGTAACACAACAGACAGCACCCCTGCCACTCTTGTCTTCAGTCTCCTCCAGAACTCCTGATGAGATTGCAGTCAGAGTAGGAACTCATCTGGAAGGGTCACAGACTGAGCTAAACACTGGACAATTCTTTCACTTCCACAAGATATAAAAATGGAAAGTTACAAAATAAATAGATGCAGAATGAGAAATTCTATTCATGCTCCAAAAATGGGTTGATTTGCTATGTGAAGAATGAAAGCCTCCTCTAACAACAGAGGTCCTCTGTGTGCTGGTTTGAGGCTAATTGGAATATTTTAATGAAAATGTTGGATGCCAACACTCTGCACTGGGTTAGGAACTGGCTGGAGGGCCGAGCCCAGAGAGTGGTGGTGAATGGTGCCACATGCAGCTGGAGGCCTGGCACTAGCAGTGTGCCCCAGGGATCAGTGCTGGGCCCCATCCTCTGGAACATCTTCAGTGATGATCTGGACAAGGGCATCGAGTCAGGCACCAGCAAATTTGCAGATGACACCAAGCTGGGGGCTGATGTTGCTGGGTTGGAGGGCAGAAGGGCTCTGCAGCAGGACCTCGACCGCCTGCACAGATGGGCAGAGTCCAAGGGGATGGAGCTCAACAAATCCAAGTGCCAGGTGCTGCACTTTGCCCACAACAACCCCATGCAGAGCTACAGGCTGGGGTGGGAGTGGCTGGAGAGCAGCCAAACAGAAAGGGATCTGGGGGTGCTGATTGACACCTGCCTGAACATGAGCCAGCAGTGTGCCCAGGTGGCCAAGAAGGCCAATGGCATCCTGGCCTGCATCAGCAAGAGTGTGGCCAGCAGGAGCAGGGAGCTCATTCTCCCCCTGGACTCTGCACTGCTTAGGCCACACCTTGAGTCCTGTGTCCAGTTCTGGGCCCCTCAATTGAAGAAGGACATTGAGGTGCTTGAGTGTGTCCAGAGAAGGGCAACGAGGCTGGGGAGAGGCCTGGAGCACAGCCCTATGGAGAGAGGCTGAGGGAGCTGGGATTGGTTAGCCTGGAGAAGAGGAGGCTCAGGGGAGACCTTCTTGCTGTCTACAGCTACCTGAAGGGTGGTTGTAGCCAGGAGGAGGTTGCTTTCTTCTCTCAGGCAAGCAGCAGCAGAACAAGAGGACACAGTCTCAAGCTGTGCCAGGGGAAGTTTAGGCTGGAGGTGAGGAGAAAGTTGTTGCCTGAGAGAGTCATTGACTGCTGGAATGGGCTGCCCAGGGAGGTGGTGGAGTCAGCGTCCCTGGAGGTGTTCAAGGCGCGTTTGGATGTGGCAGTTGGTGCCATGGTCTGGTCTGGAGGGCTGTGGTAACAGGTTGGACTTGATGAGTTTTGAGGTCTCTTCCAACCTTGGTGATACTGTGAGACTGAAAATAATTAGATTATAAGATGTGAAAAGATGCCTACTTCACTTATAGGCTTGTAGAGATGTATAAGAACAAGAACACAAACACAGATAACACAGAGAGTCTCTTGGTCTCTCACTAAGGTCATTGAGAGATTAGGAAACACCTGCCATATGAGGAAAGGCCTAGAGAGCTGGATCTGTTTAGCCTGGAGGAGTCTGAGGGAGGATCTCATTAATGCTTATAAATATCTAAAAGATCAGTGTCAGGAAGATGGAGTCAACCTCTCCTCAGTGTGTTCAGTGACAGGACAAGGGGCAATGGACACAAACTGAAACACAGCAGTTTCCATGTAAACATAAGGCAAAAATTCTTCACTTGGAGGGTGGCAGAGCAGTGGAACAGTCTGGCCCAGTTCTGGAGGCAGATTTTTTATTTTTTTTTTCCATTTGGAATTTTAAAAAATTAGAACATTGAAATTAGAACATTTAACTTCCTTATGGAATTTTTTTTTAAAATTAGAACATTTAAACTCTAAATCTGTGTCAAGTCTCTTGGCTGGTGTGTCTTCTGCTCTCTGCTGTGTAACCCAACTCATCTCTTCTAACCTCCCTGGCCCATCCTCCAAACTCACCTTGCATGTAAGGCAGACTCTGGGGTAAGGTAGAAGGGTGGGAAGAAGGTGGAAGGCTGGTTGGGAGCCCCTCCTGGGGTCTCTGATTTCTGGGAGGGGAGTTGTGTTTCTGTATTCCCTTTAACTTGTCTATGTCTGTAACTATTCCTGTCAGTTGTGTCTATCTCTGCTTGTACATTGTGCTGAGCTGTAAATAGAGCTTCAGTCCTTCACTTCCAGCTGGTTGAGTCTAAAATGGGTGATTTTACAAAATGGGGGGAGGGAGGGTAGGGAACTTCCAAACTGTCACACTCTGTCAAATGTAAGCATGGGAGAAGTGACTCAATACTCTTTGGCCAAGCAGAGCTGTTGGAGGCAGCAGGGGAAGCTGTGCAGTGTGGAGAGATGGTTCTCTAATCCTATCAGAAGAAAAAGTGTTTCTTGTCACTCAACAGCATCTCCACGGGGCAGCTAAGGAGAAGCGTTGACAGCCCCTGAAAGGAATCCCATCCAGCCATCCTCCATCAGGAAGAGGTGCCTTTGACATAAAGCTTAAAGGGTGCCTGAGATTAAAGGAGGGGGGAAGGGACCTCTGGGCTCCATGTAGAACTCCACCTTCCTCTGCCCCAGGAGGAGACAGAAGAGGAATGCATTAGCAGTGTAGACTGCTTTCAGCTAGCCTGTCCTTCCTGACCCCTTCACTACACAGCTCTGTATCTCTCATTCCCTGATTTCCAAAATATCAGCTTGTTAACCTTGCTGCCAAAAATGAAGACAGAAATAACATCAGAATTGAAAGTCCTTTCTCCATAAGGAAGAGCTGCAGGGACAGCCTGGGGATTCTTGCCGCGTGACGCAGAACACATCCCACATCACACCCCCCTTAAGTACATCTTGCAACCAATTCACAGACTTGTCACAGGATCACAGGCTCACAGCATGTCAGGTTGGAAAGGACCCAAAGAGATCACCCAGTCCAACCCCTGCCAGAGCAGGACCAGACAATCCAGCTCAGGGCACACAGGAACACATCCAGACAGGCCTTGGTAGGCTCCAGAGAAGGAGACTCCACAGCCTCTCTAGGCAGCCTGTGCCAGGGCTCTGGGAGCCTTCCAGTGAACAAATTGCCCCTTGTGTTGAGCTGGAACCTCCTGTGCTGCAGCTTCCATCCATTGCTCCTTGTCCTATCCCAGGCAGCAGTGAGCAGAGCCTGTCCCCCTCCTCCTGATCCCCAACCCTCAGATAGTTATAAACATTCATTAAATCCGTTCTCAGTCTTCTCTTCTCCAGACTAAGCAGCCCCAGGTCCCTCAGCCTCTCCTCACCAGACAGTGCTCTGTCCCCTCAGCATCCTTGTAGCCCTCTGCTGGGCTCTCTCCAGCAGATCCCTGTCCTTCTGAAACTGGGAGCCCAAAACTGAAGGCAGTACTCACGATGAGGTCTCACCAGAGCAGAGAGGCAGGAGAACCTCCTTGGATCTGCTGAACACACTCTGCTGAATGCCCCCCAGGACCCCATTGCCCTCTTGCCCACCAGGGCACATTGCTGCCCATGGATGTTCTCCCCCAGCACTCCCAGCTCCCTCTCCACAGGGCTGCTCTCCAGCAGATCCCCTCCCAACCTGTCCTGCTGCAGTTTATTCTTCCTCCCCAGGTGCAGGACTCTGCACTTGTCCTTGTTGAGCCTCATTTGGTTCCTCTGTGCCCAGCTCTGCCTGCCCAGGTCTCTCTGGATGGCCTCACAGCCTGCAGCTGTCTCAGCCAAGCCTCCCAGCTTGGTGCCCTGCTTTTCTTTAGTCAATCTCTTTCAATCGCTGGTGCACTCAAATGACTTCAGTGGTACAAGCAGTAAATAAAAGTGTAGACAAAGAGGTGAGACTTCTATAGAAGGGATGAGGTCCCCCAGGATATCAGTGAGGTTGAATAATAATTCATTTAAATAATATAACGAATCTATTGGTACAGTTACCTTCTCCAATGTACAAATCAGGAATCATACAAAATGAATGCAGTTCACATTCTAGCTAAGAGCAGCAGCTCCTTACTGAGTGCATGAGGTTCCCCATCCCTGCACCATGCAAGAGCATTCCAACCAACAGGGTGTTCAGTTGTGACCAAGGACCTAAAACCCTCTTCCCAGAAGACACTGCAGAGACATGTTTTTAAAACCCAAAGCTGTCTAGGGTAACAGATGTACACCTGAATTTTTAGTATTCCTAACTGCCTAGAAGGTTTATACAGCATTTTCACTCCAGTACTGCCTACTTTCTACATCTCACCCCATGGCAGCAGCCACACATCCCTCTCAGAGACTCTTGTCCTTCCAGGCCCTCAGAGCCTCTTTCAGGAGTCAATAACTCCTGCCTCAGACAGCAAGGGATAACTGGGAGAACACAGAGAGCTGTCCCTTCTCCATGGGTGAGGAATAACATTCAGAACTCCAACTCCTCTTTCATTTCAAGTGTATTGCAGCATCTTCCCCCATGTGGTGCATTAGTTGTAGTCCACAGCTACCTGGAGGGATGTTGTGGAGAGGCTGCTGCATGGCTCTGCTCACAGGCAGTTGGAGACAGAACAAGGGGGGGTGGATTTGTTAGATAAGTTGTAATTCTGAAATTCCACATTGACATTGATTTCTTCATGAGCTGATCTTGATTCCCTCACAGTTGTGGCAGCAATAAGCTGCTTACCCAGCAGTTTACAAGAAGGTCAGGTACACATTTTCCTATTTCATACAGGACCCTGTTGCACAAAGCAAATGATCTGGGTTACTCTGATTGAGGGTTGCCAAGTCATCAGTTCACTCTGGTTTAACTTCCTTTTCTCTTCCAGAAGTACACTGTACACTCATTTGTTCCCTAACTAGTTTCACGAAGGCCTTTTAAAACTCACCTGAAATTTAACAGACCACAAAGTTTTCTCTTATAGACAAGCACAGACCACCTCACTGCTGTCTCCTACATGGGATCTCTAACCCTCATATGGGCACCTCAGCTCCCTATGTAGCTTATGAGGATGCACCACAATACAAGAGAGATGTGGAGGTGCTGGAGTGGGTCCAGAGGAGGTCAACAGAGCTGGGGAAGAGCCTGGAGAGTAAATCTGATGAGGAGCGTCTGAGGGAGCTGGGGATAGTGTGAAACAGAGGAGGTCGATGGCAGAGCTCATTGCTGTCTTCAGCTACCTGAAGGGATGTGGAAGCTGTTGCTGGGCTCTGATCACAGGTAGTTGGAGACAGAACAAGGGGAATGGCCTCAAGCTGAGGCTGAGGAGGTTTGAATTGGACATTAGGAAAAAGTTTTTCATGGAGAGAGTGGTCAGGGACTGGAATGAGCTGCCCAGGGAGGTGCTGGAGTAACCCACCCTGGGTGTGTTTAAGGATGGTTTGGATGTGGTGCTTGGGGCTATGGTTTAAGGTGAATCTTGTAGAGTAGAGTTCTAGGTTGGGCTTGGTGATCTTGAGGGGCTCTGGCAACCTGCATGTGTCTGTGATTTGTGATAAAGCTGAAGGTTTTTACAGGAGGTATATCTGTTACAGTAACATAAACAATAAATAATGATAGCAAAGAGAAAGAAAGAGTGATTTATTGAAGGTTATCCACATCTATAAAGCAAATAACTTGCAATTCAAGTGGATGTTTTTACAACCAAATAAATGTCATAGAATCATAGAATGGTAAGGTTGGAAGGGACCTCAAAGATCATCTAGGCAAGGACACTTCCCACTAGAACAGGTCACACAAGGCCTCCTCCAACCTGGCCTTGAACACCTCCAGGGAGGTTGTGGAGCACAGAATAACCCAACGTGATCANGTTTTGGAGCACATAATCAAAGATCACGTTGGGTAATTCTGTGCTCACAACCTCCCTGGGCAACCTGTGTCAGTGTCTCACCACCCTCACTGCAAACAACTTCCTCCTAACATCCAATCTAAATCTTCCCTCTGCCAGTTTAAACCCATTGCCCCTTGTGCTGGCATTGCAAGGCCTTGTCAATAGTCCCTCCCCAACCTTCCTGTAGGCCCCCTTCAGATCCTGGAAGGCTACTCTAAGGTCTCCTGGAAGCCTTCTCTTCTCCCCAACTCTCTCAGCCTGTATGTCAAACCTTTTCTTCCGAGTAAGTAGGGGATTCTCTTGGTGGTATTTTGCATTTGTTTTTCTTTTAGAGGTTTCTCTGTTATTTTTATAATGATATGGATGAAAAAATGAAAAAAAAAAAAAAAAAAAGAGTCATGCTGGGATTTGAAGCAGGCAACCCAATAATGTCAAATTGTTTAAAAAGTTAGGAAAATGACTTGCAGTATTTTTGAGGCCTGCATAGATGTACACATGCAAAAGGCATGAGTATAAAGACAATCACACTTTTTGTGTGTGCCAAAATGTCTACTAGTAAATATTACAGTGCTTTTGGGAGGCTTGTTGGAAACACAATCCCAGATGAGGAACGTGTATGGGAATAAGTATATTGTCAGACTATCAGGATGTAAACTGCACAGTGGAATAGAGTGAACAGCAGAGAGAGAAGGAACTTCTGTTTACAAAGTAAATTTAAAACATGCTTTATTTCTACTGGGAAAAGAGAAGATAAAAGAGAAATTAATAAATGAACATAGACTGAAGTAAAAGCAATTGATGGTTGAGAGGAAGTTGAGACTGAAACTGCTTTTGGAGGTCAGTGATATTCCACAATGTTCTTTGTTCTAGGGCATGCAGGTTTTAGAAGGTCTGTAGATGTTTGTTTGGAGTTTCTAGTTGTTGCAGTCTACTTGGTATATATGTCGGTCTCCAGGGTCTTCTAGATGTAAATTCTCAAAGCATCCAAACTTTCAGCATTCCAATAATATAATTTTTTATTATTCAAGGATAGAAGAGCCTTTTATCCAAACAAATTACTTGCTACTTATCAGAACATTAATTATAGGACACAACACTACTTTTAAGAGTGATATTTAAAATAAATTTGAGATAGCAGAGAGTAATGTTCTCACTCTAGCTAACAGCTTGGAACCACAGCATCACAGTTTCACAGTATCACCAAGGCTGGAAGAGACCTCAAAGCTCATCAAGCCCAAGCCATCACCACAGCCCTCCAGACCAGACCATGGCACCAACTGCCACGTCCAAACCTGCCTTGAACACCTCCAGGGACGCTGACTCCACCACCTCCCTGGGCAGCCCATTCCAGCAGTCAATGACTCTCTCAGGCAACAACTTTCTCCTCACCTCCAGCCTAAACTTCCCCTGGCACAGCTTCACACTGTGGCCTCTTGTTCTGCTGCTGCTTGCCTGAGAGAAGAAAGCAACCTCCTCCTGGCTACAAGCACCCTTCAGGTAGCTGTAGACAGCAAGAAGGTCCCCCCTGAGCCTCCTCTTCTCCAGGCTAACCAATCCCAGCTCCCTCAGCCTCTCTCCATAGGGCTGTGCTCCAGGCCTCTCCCCAGCCTCGTTGCCCTTCTCTGGACACACTCAAGCACCTCAATGTCCTTCTTCAATGGAGGGGCCCAGAACTGGACACAGGACTCAAGGTGTGGCCTAAGCAGTGCAGAGTCCAGGGGGAGAATGAGCTCCCTGCTCCTGCTGGCCACACTCTTGCTGATGCAGGCCAGGATGCCATTGGCCTTCTTGGCCACCTGGGCACACTGCTGGCTCATGTTCAGGTGGGTGTCAATCAGCACCCCCAGATCCCTTTCTGTTTGGCTGCTCTCCAGCCACTCCCACCCCAGCCTGTAGCTCTGCATGGGGTTGTTGTGGCCAAAGTGCAGCACCTGGCACTTGGATTTGTTGAGCTCCATCCCCTTGGACTCTGCCCATCTGTGCAGGCGGTCGAGGTCCTGCTGCAGAGCCCTTCTGCCCTCCAACCCAGCAACATCAGCCCCCAGCTTGGTGTCAGCTGCAAATTTGCTGGTGCCTGACTCAATGCCCTTGTCCAGATCATCACTGAAGATGTTCCAGAGGATGAGGCCCAGCACTGATCCCTGGGGCACACTGCTAGTGCCCGGCCTCCAGCTGCATGTGGCACCATTCACCACCACTCTCCGGGCTCGGCCCTCCAGCCAGTTCCTGACCCAGTGCAGAGCGTTGGCATCCAAGCCACGAGCTGACAGCTTAGCCAGCAGTGTGCTGTGGGGGACAGTGTCAAAGGCCCTGCTGAAGTCCAGGTAGACCACATCCACAGGCCTCCCCACATCCACCAGGGGGGTCTAACAGCTTGGAACCACTGATGGATATTTCAGTAGATCTGAAAAAGGGAAACATTAAATTTGGAATCAACAATAAGATATAGAATGAAAGAGTTAACTTCTACAGTTTCAGTGCCACTCTTTACAGGAACATTATTGTTTGGAGTTTCTAGTTGTTGCAGTCTATTTGGTGCATATGTCAGTCTCCAGGGAGTTCTAGATATAAATTCTCAAAGGATCCAAACTTTCACCATTTTTATATTCCAATAATATCATCTTTTATTATTCAAGAATAGAAGAGCCTTTTATCTAGAGTAGTTACTTGCTACTTATCAGAACATTGATTATAGGACACAACACTACTTTTGAAAGTGGTATTAAAACAAACAAAAAAAAGAAATAACAGAGAGTAATATTCTCTCTCTAGCCTATTTTGGTTAATCTTGCTAACAGCTTGGAACTGGTTATTCCAATCTTGGTCAAGCAACAGCCAGGTCCAGGTAGCTTTCTGTGCAAGTGTGTGTAGAGACCACTGAGGGTTATTTCACTACATCTGAAAAAGAGAAACACTGTACTTGTGTGCTGGTTTGAGGCTAATTGGAGTATTTTAATGAAAATATTATATTCTGGGCTGTGAAAAGCAAACACTGGTGATGTCTGCTGCATCCAGAGGCTTGCTGGGACATGTAAACACAAGGGCACAAATATAGATAAAATACAGAGAGTCTTTGTCTCTCTGGGAGCTGCTGTGTCTTCTCCTCCCTGCTGTGTAATCCAACTAACCACTCTGCTTCTAACCTCTCTTGCCCATCCTCCAAACTCGCCTTGCATGTAAGGCAGACCCTGGGGTAAGGCAGAGGGATGGGAAGAAGGTGGAAGGGTGGTTGGGAGCCCCTCCTGGGGACTCTGATTTCTGGGAGGGGAGTTGTGTTTCTGTATTCCCTTTAACTTGTCTATGTCTGTAACTATTCCTGTCTGTTGTGTCTATCTCTGCTTGTACATTGTGCTGAGCTGTAAATAGAGCTTCAGTCCTTCACTTCCAGCTGCCTGAGTCTAGTCTGGGAGATTTTCACAGCATGGAGGGACAGGGAACTCCCAAACCATCACAATCAACAATAAAATATAGAATGAAAGAGTTAACTTCTACAGTCTCAGTGCACCTCTTCTGTTGCAGGAACATTATTAACAAAGGCTTGATTGTTGTTTTGGCTACAAGTATTAAGTACAAAATAATCTTATGGAAGACCCAGACACAGAGTGGTGTTGAGACTGATGTTTTCCAAAGCGGCTTTTTTTGTTAAAGGATTCCATTGTAACAACGTAATTACTTTAACTAAATCTGTATAATCTTCCATCAGGAAAATTGCATAGCCCTGCTAGCCAGGAAAATATGGTAAGTCCAAGCAGTATCCCTGCTACTAGCATCTGATTGTCTCTTGGACTGATTTATCAAAGGTGTAGAGATTCTGACGTTACTTTACAGTGTGCTCATGAGCGTGAGTATGGCAAGGAGTTAGAACTACTACAACTCTTTAAAAATACTGGACCTAAACTCTAAAGGCTGCAAACCATAGTACTCCTGTACTGGTCTAGCTCTTACCTGTGTGCTGTAGTTGCATCATTATAGAACTCACATAGTTTATTTATTTATGTATTTGTTTGT
>VWZE01016027.1:26801-57963 GCA_013396675.1 Eubucco bourcierii
CTGAGAGGGCTGCAACAGCTCTGCTGTGAGGACAGGCTGAGAGAGTTGGGGCTCTGCAGCCTGCAGAAGAGAAGGCTTCCAGAAGACCTTAGAGTAGCCTTCCAGGATCTGAAGGGGGCCTACAGCAAGGCTGTGGAGGGACTATTGACAAGGTCTTGCAATGACAGGACAAAAGGCAATGGGTTTGAAGTGTCAGAGGGGAGATTGAAAGTGGATGTTAGGAGGAAGTTGTTTGCAGTGAGGCTGGTGAGACACTGGCACAGGTTGCCCAGGGAGGTTGTGGCTGCGTCCTCCTTGTGNTGCCCAGGGAGGTTGTGGCTGCTCCCTCCTTGGAGGTGTTCAAGGCCAGGTTGGAGGAGGCCTTGAGTGACCTGTGCTAGTGGGAGGTGTCCCTGCCTAAGGCAGGGGGTTGGAACTAGATGCTCCTTGATGTCCCTTCCAACCTTACTGTTCTATGATTCTGTCAAATGGGCTAATTGTCTCTTCTAGAGAAAGTCCGTAGAAGAGCATGGAGCTGTTTGTGCTCAAACTCCTCTTGCTGCATACGTGTCCATCTTCACTCCCTTCCTGCTTCCACTGAAATCTCTGGCAGCTGCTGCTGACACAACATGTGAAAATGATGACAGTCTGGACTTCTATATTTTATAGGAATACAAGTATCTTAAATACTAAATCTATTACTGCTACCACACACACACATGGAAAAGCAAAACAAAACAAAACAAAAGCCCCAAAGCATAAAAACAAGCAAAGGAGATATGGAATTACCTAGAGAGCGTATGCTGAGCTTTTAATTGATTAGTCTGTCTTATTCAATTAAACTCCTCAGTACTTTTAGTTTTCTAACCCTAATTGCTGCCTTACGTCTCTGTTGGCTCTCTTTGTTCTAACTCATCTGCTTTCAGGTTTAGATTTATTTTTTCAGTGTATTCGGACTCTCCACAAACATATCCTGTCATTATGTGTTTTATCTATCTCTGCAGATAACTGTTTGACAGAAAGTTGCCATCGACTCCAGAGAATGGATCCCCTAACAACCCTTTGGGGTTCTCAGATGGAGTTACTGGCTACATGGAACTGATTAAAAGGTCAAAGAACATCACTGTTGCAGTGCCTGAACTGCTCCATCAAAGTGGTAGTGTGACAAATGTGTGCAAATTTTTTCAAGGGACTAGTCCAGATTAAAAAAAAAAAAAAAGTCTTTCAGATCAGCTTTGTGATGTTTTCCAATCAGTCATTTACAAATTATAAGCATAAGCTAGTGCCTGCTTTTACACTGGTGGCAGTTAGTAGTAAGTGGAGCCAATGAAGGTCCCTTAGTCTGAGTTATAGTAGGGTTAAGAAATTGTAGGTATAAACTAGTGCCTGCTTTTACACTGGTGGCAGTTAGTAGTAAGTGGAGCCAATGAAGGTCCCTTAGTCTGAGTTATAGTAGGGTTAAGAAATTGTAGGCATAAACTAGTGCCTGCTTTTACACTAGTGTCAGTTAGTAGTAAGTGGAGCCAATGAAGGGCCCTTAGTCTGAGTTACAGTAAGGCTGAGATTTGTAGTATTTAATGTGCTTTCCAGATTCTGGCTCTAAGTTGGTCACATTTTGAAACCAACAGCTTTATTGGTATAACTAGCCAAGGTGTGACCTTGCAGGAAGTGCAAGCAGCCATAACATACCTGGGTCTTTCTGCATCAGAATGACAGATGTGGAGACAGTAAGTAATTCCAGACTTGTTTCATGTGTAGTACATGACACAGGGGAAGTAGCTGCACATCCTCTCTTGCTCAGAAAGTCAGAGAAGGTAAAAAAACCTCAAAGATGATGATACTAATTTACATGGACATCATGGTCAGGGCTTGACAAAAGGTTCATTCTCAGCTTATCTTCACAGCATCTTTTACCATCTTGTTCCCTAGCCATCCTACATCAGGATATAAATCTAACCCATATTGTTTAAAATATATATCCCACAAAATGTCAACCACTGCCTCTTAGTGGCTGATCTGCCTGAATCCAAAGAGATACAACCTAATTATGGTCAGCTAGGTAAGACCTGACAGCAAATCCTTACTGAGCTGATGTGTGCAGTCCATGGTAAAACACAAAATTTTGCTCCATGGTGAAGACAGAACTTCAGTGTGAACAAACCATGTGCCTCTCCATTCACTTGAGAGTAGAGAGGGGAGTTTTATATCTATCTGCAACATCACTAAGTGAAAGGGGCACTTGAGCTAAGCTTTGGGGACTTTAACAGAGAGTTGTTTCTAATTTTCCTTGTGTGCTCTCATAAAAGCAGAACTTCTTTTCGGATGCAATTGTTATGAAATATGCAAAATTAATAATCAATATTAATTTTGATATCCAGGCAGAGGTTGTTAATAACTATGAAAATTGTTCATTACCATTAAATCTTGCCAGAAAACTTAGTTACAAGGTTTGAAATGCAGGGTTTGGAAATTTACACGCACAGGGAACAGGCAAAATGGGAACACTGTAAGAGGTACCCAGCAAAGGCGAATGTCATACTGGCAGAGAAGGTTCCTGCGGTCACTGCACTGCTGGCAGTTCATTATCCTGCTTAGCCACTGGGTGGATGCAGGAAGCTCCTCTCTGCTGGTGGCAGAAGGCAATTAGTGATTGCAAGAGGCTCTAAGTATTTACTCACAAAACATTATCAGACAGTGCCAAAAGCACAGGAGGGGTTGCTGTTGGTCTCAAAGCTGTTAGAGGCTTTGGAGCTTTCCCAGGCTCTTTTCTCAGGCATCCGGAGTCTGGCACAGGCTCCAACCTGGTTCCCCTTGACTCCCATTCAGCAGCAGCCTTGCAGAGGGGCAGGCAGGATGCAATGCCATGGGCAGGCTTGGCACAATGTCAGGCTGGCATTTAGAGCCTGTGCCTGGTTGCTGACTATGCAGGCCAATTGTGTGGAGGCCTTTAGAGACTGTTCCTGGTTGCAGAGTTCCACACAGTTCAGGAAGCCATGAGATAGCAGCAAGCACAGATACAATGTCAGAGCAAACCTTGTGCTACCTGCTCATCCCTTTTCATCAATACAGTAGGAGACTAATGGACCTTTGGACATAGATTAGCCAATCAGGATGGCCTGGTTTGGAACTGGATGAGCTTTGAGGGCCCTTCCAACCTTGCCATTCTATGATTCTATGATTCTATGATATGGAACCAGACAAGTGACATCCTTTCTTGAACAGTAAGAAATATTCAACATCTGATACTACTCTCCAGAAAACTTTAGAAGTTGCTGAATGTTAAAATTATTTGGATGACAAAAAGTGTATTCAAATAGTTGTTTAATATTAAAGAAACATATAGAGGTGACACAGAAATGCTGCACTTCAGTAGAATGGAAAAACAAAAATGTAAATGAGAAGATAGTCCCAGTTCTGTATTTTGCAGTGACCAATGAAATGACAAGTGAAGCACAATCTGTTGGTGAATGTCAAAGATATAGAATGCTATCACATAATTCTCTCAAGCACTTTTACTTCCTTTGTGATTTCTTGTGTAACAACACTGCTTAAAAAATGGTAACAGTATGGGCAGGATCTATTCCAAAATTAGTATTGTTTATCAATTTTGATATTAAACAATCTCACTGCAGACCATAGCTTTAAACAATAATAGGTTCTTTGCATGGTCATGGAAAGTATTACACAGAGGGAAATAAACAGGGAATCCAGAACATTTAAGAAATAACTAGCAGCAATAAAACAAACATTAACTAATTAGGAAGGAGAATCTTGTGGCAAATATACCGCTTGCCCTTGAGGGAGACTTGAGAGGTTCCTTTCTGTTAAGGCAGAAGGCACAACAGAGTTCAGTTATAGAGCTTGTGAATATTTTCTCACAAAGTATTATCTCTGGTTTCCAGGGCTAACTACGGTTTCCAGACAGTACCCAAACACTTGAAGGGAGTTCTGTCGGCATCTTGATAGCCATTGAGAGGCTTCTAGATCTTCCCAGGCTCTAACAGGGTGCTGGGAAAGAGGCAGACCATCTCTGACCTGATCCTGGTTCCTCTTTGAATGCCGGACTTGGCATGGAGGTTTGCAGAGGTGCAGGCAGGATCTCTTGCAGATGTGCAGAGAGCATGATGTCAGTAGCGCTTCTCACCAGGTCATGAAGCACTTAATGCCGCCGTCTGGTAAACTTGAGGCACAGCAAGTTTCCAGATAGTCAAAGCTTGTACATCAAAGCTCAGCTGGTCTGAAGCACCAGGCAGAGCAGAACACACTGAGGAGAGCAGAGCATGCTGTCTGAGCTGAGAGCATGTTGTCCGAGCAGCAAGCAGTGAGGTGAGACAGAGCAGCACAACTGCTTGCAACTTAGCTCCATTTATATTATGTGCCCGAGTGCAACGGCTCCTTTGGCCACAGAGATCCACCAGTCAGAATGGCACTTTGCCAAACTGACCATACTAGGTGAAGCCAGTATGGTCAGTTTGCTGACCATGCTTACTCTTATTTGGGGAAGACACTCACAAGTGCATAACCACCTGTGGGTACCTGTTTATCACTTTGGGAGGGGACATAATGGCCCAATTTCCTCCCGCCCTTGCTTCCCCCATCAGCAGAAGGGTGAGGCAAACCAGAACATGTTTTAGGCCTATTGGCCTTCCATGACAAAACCCTCTCATTTGGTTGAGTGTAGCCATTGCTAAGTTAGCAAATGTATCTTTTAAAAACAAAGTACTATAAGAGGAGAAAATAAACACTCAATACTAAGGAGCAGCTGTCAGAGAGAGGTTCACCAGATTCTGTCAATACTGGAGAAGGAGGCAAGTATTCTTTAGCTTTTCTGGCTAGCAAGAGGAGCTTTTCCAGGTTCCCTGGGTCTCCTTGGTTTGCTCTCACCCTGCTAGACTGTGATCCCAGGTCTGCTCTTAGCTGGTGGCTGGTACACTCCTAGCTTTGTGCCTGGCTGTAGGAAAAGCTCAGGGTCTGCACAACAGGTGGGCTGCGTGCCTGCATGGAACTTAAGGTGTGAGTCCTTACCTTCTTTTAACTCTGCTCAAATTTGAACTTGCTCTCTTGCTTTTACAGTGTGAGAAGCTGAATGTGGGTAAGAAAAATACAAACATGTAAACAGGCAGTCTAGGTGCTGAAGCATGGCTGCCATCCCTCCAGTTCACCTGCTGAAACAATTCTGGTGGTTCTCAGATATAACTCACAGCCGTTGTGGCTTTGCCAGCAGTGTTGCTCTGCTCTCATGATGTTCCTATTCTGCTGTTTTGGCAGGCTACCAACATTTTCCTGAAGAAAGAACACATACGAGGGAAGAAAAACAATCAATGTGAGTGTTGAGCTACTTAAAAATAAGGTTCACTGCTGCCTTCCCCATGATACACTGCTGTGAGTAAAGCTTCAGTGCTAGTGTTCTGTACAACGATTCAAGTGCAGGGCTGTCAGTTCTCGTTACTTAGAAACTGAGCAAATAGATTGCATTCCTTCAAACAGTCTGCTGAAACCAGGCTTTGAACAGAAGAAGAAGCAACTACAAGTTTCCACATGGTTTGGATCGAAGCTGTTGTCTTCCCTCCACTCTCTCTGTAGCATCAGCAAATGCCAGTGCTGGTGAATAACCAGGGACATCCTGAATTGAACTGCAAAGTAACTGTGCTTTTATTATTATTTTAATTCTTTTTTTTTTTTTTTTTTTTTTTTTTTTTAATAAAAATGGAGAAATAGTCAGTCCAGGGCTGATGTGGAATATTCAGCTCGGTGTTAAGTCTCACAAGTACAAAAACCATAAAGGAGACTCTATCATAGCACCAGAAACCACAGATGTTTCTTGGGCTGCCACACTATTGTGGTAGCCTGTGAAAAGCTTGTGAAAGTCTCAGCAGCATTATGGAATCTGTTTAGCCAAAATTCCTATCACTTTGTGGAGCTCTTGTAAATAATTCACCAGGATGGGAGCATCCGTATGTTGGCCTCAACAAGGCCAAGTGTAAGGTCCTGCATCTGGGTAGGCACAATTCCAAGCACAAATACAGACTGGGTGGGGAATGGCTGAGAGCAGCTCTGAGGAAAAAAGGACCTCGGTGTCTGAGTTGATGAAAAGCTCAACCTGAGCCTGCAGTGTGTGTGCATGCAGCCCAGACAGCAACTGTGTGCTGGGCTGCAGCAAGAGCAGTGTGGGCAGCAGGGCGAGGGAGGGGATTGTGCCCCTTGGCTCTGCTCTCCTCAGACCCCATCTGCAGTCCTGTGTGCAGTTCTGGAGCCCCCAGCACAGGAAGGACATGGAAGTGTCGGATTGGGTCCAGAGGAGGGCCACGAGGATGACCAGGGGGCTGGAGCAGCTCTCCTATGAGGACAGGCTGAGAGAGTAGGGACTCTGCAGCCTGGAGAAGAGAAGGCTTCCAGGAGACCTTAGAGTAGCCTTCCAGGATCTGAAGGGGGCCTACAGCAAGGCTGGGGAGGGACTATTGACAAGGTCTTGTAATGCCAGGACANGACAAGGTCTTGCAATACCATGACAAGGGGCAATGGGTTTGAAGTGTCAGAGGGAAGACTTAGACTGGATGTTAGGAGGAAGTTGTTTGCAGTGAGGGTGGTGAGACACTGGCGCAGGTTGCCCAGGGAGGTTGTGGAGCACAGAATCACCCAACGTCATCTTTGTTCACCTCTACAACCTCCCTGGAGGTGTTCAAGGCCAGGTTGGGTGAGGCCTTGAGTGACCTGTACTAGTGGGAGGTGTCCCTGCCTATGGCAGGGGGTTGGAACTGGATGATCCTTGAGGTCCCTTCCAACCTTACCACTCTATGATTCAATGGACAGTTTAGTTTTTATGATGGTCTGCTACTGTTGAGGGCTCTTTTATATTTCAGTAATGAATTACCACTCTGAAAGTAAAGCCTGGGTAAAAAAAAAATTTCCTGTTACTTCTAGAGAAAAAAAATGAGTGTGCTTTCTCTTTTGTTGCTCTGGTGGTGCATAATGCTATGATTTCTTTCCCTAATTATACACTTTTTTATTTACCTACTCATCTGCCTTGCAGGTTATTATGTAGAATCAAGTTTTATATATGTGACTAAAAGCCAAGTTTTAATTCTTCATGTACTGCCTTCTCTGAGGTGTTACATTCAATGAATGATGCTACCAACACCTTGCTTCCTTCTAGTACTATTTACTTTTATTTTGACTAACTAGAACTAGAGTAGCCTAAAACTCAAGCATGGATCCATTTTCAGCAGGTTAGCTTATAATAAAAATGTTTATAATAATAATGTTTAAACTTGTTAGAGAACAGCATATCAATGAAGGTTAAGGAGAGTCAGGAAACTGATTTTAGTAATCTAGCAGGGTGTATATACACTTTTTCATAGGATTTTTAATTTTTTTTTTCCTGTGGAATGGTAAGGTTGGAAGGGACCTCAGAGATCGTCTAGTTCCAACCCCCTGCCATAGGCAGGGACACCTCCCACTAGTACAGGTCACTCAAGGCCTCATCCAACCTGGCCTTGAACACCTCCAGGGAGGTTGTAGAGGTGAACAAAGATGACGTTGGGTGATTCTGTGCTCCACAACCTCCCTGGGCAACCTGCGCCAGTGTCTCACCACCCTCACTGCAAACAACTTCCTCCTAACATCCAGTCTAAGTCTTCCCTCTGACACTTCAAACCCATTGCCCCTTGTCCTGGTATTGCAAGACCTTGTCAATAGTCCCTCCACAGCCTTGCTGTAGGCCCCCTTCAGATCCTGGAAGGCTACTCTAAGGTCTCCTGGAAGCCTTCTCTTCTCCAGGCTGCAGAGCCCCAACTCTCTCAGCCTGTCCTCACAGCAGAGCTCCTGCAGCCCTCTCAACATCTTGGTGGCCTCCTCTGGATCCACTCCAACAGTTCCATGTCCTTCATGCACACAGTTCTGCTTGTACATTGTGCTAATTGTATTTACAATTTACATTGTAAATAGATTGCAATGTAAATAGATTTGCATTGTAAATAGATTGCTAATTTACATTGCTAATTTACATTGTAAATAGAGCTTCAGTCCTTAACTTCCTGCCAACTGAGTCCAGTCTGGATGATTTCCATAGTGTTAGGGGTGGGTAACTCCCAAACCACCACAGATGGCCACGTGGCAAAAGGAGGAGCAGCAGGAACCAGTGCTGCTGGCAGGCAGGGAGGGCAAAGAGAGAGGGAAACAGGAAGGGCCTCTGGTTTTATAGGGGGCTAGGTAGGGCGTGGGAATGGGCTAAGCACTGCACCTGGGCTCAGGTTCAGACCACCCCCAGGGAGGAGTCAGGAGGACCTGGGGTCAGGTTCAGACTGTTCACAGAAGGGGTTAACCCCTTACAATGGAAAAATACTTTTGCCACTCAAAGAATTACCAGGTTAGCTATCAAGCACTTGCCTAGAAGACCTTGGCAAAGTATAAAATCTTACAAAAAAGCAGCAGCTTCCAGTTCATATAAGGCAGAGATCCACAGCCCAAAGCAGCTTCCAGTCCATGATCTATGAATCACGTAGAAGTGCTCCACACTTGGCTCTTCCTCATTGCTTCCTAAAGGAGAATTTCTCAACCTTTCTCACTTAGTCCTGGCACAGCCCTACAGCCCACTACCATACATGTTGCCATACCACTGTGGAACAAGCCAAGCACTGGAAAAAGACATCCCTGGTTTCTCATGGCATGTGTCACTTTTCTTCACAGTGCACTCACAGCTTAGCTTCAAGGAATTTCTCCATCAGTCAGCTTAGATAGGCTAACCAAATGCAGCTGAAATGCCTACTGAAATTAACTCTTTAGAGCCAAACACCACCACCAGGGAGGCTGTAGTGGGTTTAAAGAGCCAACAGAGTGAAGCACTCAAATGAATTGGAGACAAAACCAGAATTATATTTGCAGAGAGTGTTACAGAGAGAAATTCCAAGGCAGATACAGAATCCATAAGCGAACCCTCTGAATTTTCCCTCAACCCAAAACTAAATCTATCATCCCCAGTGCTCCAATCCTCCCCCCACACACCCCCACCCCCTCATGCCTCTGCTATCCAAGAGGCACAGCCTCTGGAGGCCCCAAACCAGGCCTATCCTTACATGTTTGTCCCGATAACACAGCTCCTGCCCGACACAAGGCTGGAGGGGGACGAAAGGAGCACGAGCTGGCCTTGCTGTGAGCTTATGAAGAGATAGCAGAATTTTGGGATTGAATAACAATCTTCCAGTCCCCAGAGGACTTTTTTAACCCTATACTTCCCAACCTGGGACAGAGGCCATTCTCTTACTTTTCTCATACTCAAGAAAGCATCATAAACTCATCCAGCTTGATTTCAACACCCTCTAACACAGGTATACTGTCCAACATTAAATTCATAGAATCACAGAACTCCAGGAGGGGTCTGACAAGAGCAGAGCAAAGGGGCAGAATCACCTCCCTCTCACTGGCTGGCCACACTACTCTTGATTTTAATTTATTCTATTTCTAAACCCACTAAATACTAATGAAAGGAACAACAGTGGCTTCTGGATCTACATGTTGGAGGGGTTTGGGGTTTTTTTGGTTTTCTTTTGTATTGCTGTGGTGCAAACCCCCAGCAGATAAGTGATGGCACTGCAGGCACCGGCGACAACAGCATGAAATGCATAATCAAAATTCTTAGTTTATTAAATTCGTCCTTCTGTGATTAAAAACATATCTTAACATCAGACATCTGTTGGACAACTTACATAGTTCCTTATTGTCTTGGTATGTGAGAAAATACTTCTGGCTGTATTGCTCAGCCTTGTTAGACCCTAGCATGTTGTGGATGCACAGGAAATTAAGCATAG
Organism: Eubucco bourcierii; assembly: GCA_013396675.1. NCBI lineage: Eukaryota > Metazoa > Chordata > Aves > Piciformes > Ramphastidae > Eubucco > Eubucco bourcierii. The sequence goes on from VWZE01016027.1 coordinate 36,584, forward strand.
GCTCAGTGATGGAATTGTAATAACATGCAAGTTCAGCATGATCTGTGAAAATGAAAGAGTGCCATTCCTTGTGCTGTGCCCTCTGGAAAGTAAGAGGAGGGAATGATAGGAGCCTTCTGGTGCTGTATTTTGTGTGATATATCTGATTGATTGTGAATCAAGTTTGACAGAAAAAAAAATAAGTGTGTGACAAGCAGTGTGCTGACATCAAAATAATCTTGCAGCCGCTCCTTTGAAGCCTTGTACTGTAGCCGTGTGCTATATACTGTTTGTATTCATACAGAGACCACTGTATAAAGCATTATGGAGGGGAGCACTGCTTCTACAATCTGTCACAAGTTAGGTGAATTTCCTCCCCCCTCACTAAACATACTTTCTTCAGGCTTCTTAAACTACTGGAATGGGCTGCCCAGGGAGGTGGTGGAGTCGCCATCCCTGGAGGTGTTCAAGGCAGGTTTGGACGTGGCACTTGATGCCATGGTCTGTGGTACTGGGTTGGACTTGATGATCTTTGAGGTCTCTTCCAATCTTGCTGATACTGTGATACTGTGATAATGTAAATGTTCAGGATACCTGGTTCCTTAAAACAAGCAGTTTTCACCTTGTGAGAACAACTACGCAATCCTTTGGAACGTGACTGCTTTGAAGTCAAAATAACACAAATAGCCTTGTGGGCTGCCAGCATGCAGTAGACTTTGTGTGTACTTTCAAAGCAAAAAAATGACCTTCACTATCATAGAATCATAGAATCACAGAATCACAGAATCACAGAATCATAGGATCATAGAATCAGTCAGGGTTGGAAGGAACCACAAGAATCATCCAGTTCCAACCTCCCAGCCATGGGCAGGGACACCCTACCCTTGATCAGACTGGCCACAGCCTCATCCAGCCTGGCCTTAAGCACCTCCAGGGATGGGTCTTCCACCACCTCCCTGGGCAACCCATTCCAGGCTCTCACCACTCTCATGCTGAAGAACTTCCTCCTCATGTCCAGTCTGGATCTCCCCACCTCCAGCTTTGCTCCATTCCCCCTAGTCCTGTCACTACCTGAGAGCCTAAAAAGTCCCTCACCAGCTTTCTTTTAGCCTCCCTTCAGATACTGAAAGGTCTTTTTGCTCTCTACATCTAATTCCTTTCTTTCTAAAATGGAGTGAGGGGAAGGCATCCAATTATTGTATTGTTCTGTTAGGCTTTTGGGCTCTGGGAAGCTTAAACTAGAACAAATACATCCATCCACAGGATTTTCTTTCCCCATGTTTTTGTTTAATTTTCTCAGTGTCTGATTAAGCAGGTGAAATTCTTTGTGTGTTTCTGTATTTTTCTTAAGAAGGCCTTTGATAGTGCTCAGTTCTGACAAATTTAGCAGTTGTACCTGATGTCAAAACAATTTACCTATTTTTTTAATAGCTACAGCTAAAACTGTTTTTTTAAAGGTAAGTGTAGTGCAAATAAATATTCCCAGCTAAGTGGATCAAGATAAATCCATAATCTGCAGCCTCTTCTTTCAACCAAGACCAGATTGGGCCAGTCAGTTGCCCACTCATGGATTTTCTGCCTCCTTTCTAGAGTTTTAACAAAAACATTGAAAAGAAGCTTGGTCTTGCTTTTGTTCCTTGGTCCAATCTGACCATATGGTGGTCAGGAAGATTTAAAGCAGTAGGTATGTACATAAACTGTGCATTTTCAAATCAAGTTGTACAGGACAGATGTAGCAGTCAAACAGCACAGGAGTCCTGCTTACTGATGTACTCATGGGAATGAGTACACAAAGATGCTCAGAGGGCTGCAGCAGCTCTGCTGTGAGGACAGGCTGAGAGAGTTGGGGCTCTTCAGCCTGGAGAAGAGGAGGCTTCAAGGGGACCTGATAGTAGCCTTCCAGTATCTGAAGGGGGCCTACAGGAGGGCTGGGGAAGGATTATTTAGAAGGTCCTGCAACGACAGGACAAGGGGCNAAATTCCAAGGTCTCTTCTTTCAATCTAAGGAGCCTTCCAGGATCTGAAGGGGCCTACAGGAAGGCTGGGGAGGGACTATTGAAAAGGGTTTGCAATGAACTGGCAGAGGGGAGATTTAGACTGGATGTTAGGAGGAAGTTCTTTACAGTGAGGGTGGTGAGGCACTGGAACAGGTTGCCCAGGGAGGTTGTGGAGCACAGAAACACCCAGTGTGATCTATGACCACGTTGGGTGATTCTGTGCTCCACAACCTCCCTGGAGGTGTTCAATATCTAATTTTTTGTTGCATAACTAGAACACTTTTCTTTTTTTTTCCTCTAAGGGGGAAACTTCACTTTTTTGTTGACTTCCTGGTTTTTAGTAATACCACAGTCCTCTTTGCCTTACAGTGAACCACTTCCATAAAGGGATTGTTGCCTTAGATTATGTGATTTTGCTTCATTTCCAGGCAGTGTATTTAATATACATCTGCTGTGTAATAGATGCAAAAAGCCAAAATGATTTTCAGTTGTGTTCATCTTTATGGAATCTGACATCTGGTCTAGGAGGTGAAGCAAGAGTGGAAAATGAAAGCTGATTTGCTATTAGTCCATTATTCATGTTAGAAAAGCTTTTGCAGTTTTCCTTACAGAGATCATAGAATCATAGAATGGTAAGGTTGGAAGGGACCTCAAGGATTGTCTAGTTCCAACCCCCTGCCATAGGCAGGGACACCTCCCACTAGTACAGATCACTCAAGGCCTCCTCCAACCTGGCCTTCAACAACTCCAGGGAGGTCGTGGAGGTGATCAAAGATGACGTTGGGTGATTCTGTGCTCCACAACCTCCCTGGGCAACCTGTGCCAGTGTCTCACCACCCTCACTGCAAACAACTTCCTCCTAACATCCACTTTCAATCTTCCCTCTGACACTTCAGACCCATTGCCCCTTGTCCTGGCATTACAAGACCTTGTTAGTAGTCCCTCCCCAGCCCTCCTGTGAGCCCCCTTCAGATCCTGGAAGGTTACTCTAAGGTCTCCTGGAAGCCTTCTTTTCTCCAGGCTGCAGAGCCCCAACTCTCTCAGTCTGTTCTCACAGCAGAGCTGCTGCAGCCCTCTCAGCATCTTCATGGCCTCCTCTGCACCCGTTCCAACACCTCCGTGTCCTTCTTGTGCTGAGGGCTCCAGAACTGCACACAGGACTGCAGGTGGGGTCTGAGGAGAGCAGAGTAAAGGGGGAGAGTCTTTATTCATTTGACATGCCTTTAATAATTAATTGTAGTTGTCTGGTTGCCAAGATGGATTTTTACAGGCAAACTTAAAAGTGGTTTTGTCCTCCCTGAAAGGTCACAGAAAAGCAAAGGTTAAACTTCCCCTAGACCTTGAGATTTTCTGAAGGAAAAGACCATTAGAAAAAAAAATATAAATTAGTTAAATGTGTTCCCTGTGATATAAGTAGGACAATAAGACTCCTTGTTTTTTTGTTTTTTTTTGTGCTAGCTAATATCTCCTTTCTAGTGTTGGACATCTACTGTGGATTTCTCACTGTGCCTATTTTACGTATTTTGGTATCATTCTATAGATGCCTGGTCCTGAGAATATTCTGTAGGTTTCATCTGAAAGCAAGAAGCCAACAGAACACGAAACCTTTCCTTCCACAGATGTCATTATTCTTCCTTTCTCACATAGCCACTGAGTTTAAATATGTATCTAGTACGTCTGTGAGGGTATGTAATACCAGCAGGTGATCTGTGACGTAGAATGCCTTCCTTGTATTTAACCCTGTTATGTGCAGAAAGCAGTTAGGAAAATTCAAACTAGGCTTCATACCAAACCAAACTGAGCTTGCTCCTGCTTGCTGCCCAGGGAAAAAGCATGAGAAAGAATATTGTCATTTGCAGGCATCGACTTACACTGTCTAGGAGGTAGATCTGCTACGGGGCTGTTCACATTCGTTTTGGGTTCAGTTTGGTTAAGATCTGCTCTTTGTGCTACTGAAATCTTACAAGCTATTAATTTTGAGTAATTACTACAAAGCTTTTCATCTCTGATAAGTTTCAAATAATCCTGGTGACCCAGACTAGACTCAGCCAGCTGGAAGTTAAGGACTGAAGCTCTGTTTACAGTTCAGCACAATGGACAAGCAGAGATAGACACAACAGACAGGAATAGTTACAGACATAGACAAGTTAAAGGGAATACAGAAACACAATTCCCCTCCCAGAAATCAGAGTCCCCAGCAGGGGCTCCCAACCACCCTTCCACCTTCTTTCCACCCCTGTACCTTACCTCAATGTTTGCCTTATGCACAAGGTGAGCTTGGAGGATCAGCCAGGGGGATTAGAAGAAAAGTTAGTCAGTGAAGATTAATCAGCAAAGAGGAACCAGAAGCTAGACCACCTGAGACACTGTGCCCCCAGAGACAGACTGAGACTGCCTTAGCTAATGTTTTGGTTTCTTTTCCCAAACATCTCAGCAAGCCTATGAGTGCAGCAGACATCACCATGTTTTCCTTTCACAGCCTATAGTGTAATTTTCTCTATTAAAATATTCCAATTGGCCTCAAACCAGCACACCTGACTTGATGATAGAAGGTGAGAAGGACTCACATGGGCTTTGGTTTTGAGCTGAGGATCTTGGTGTTGCCACCAACAGGTAGTGCACTGTGACCAGGTCACCTTATTTAGCACAAGGAGTTTCATCTCTCTCCTGTGTTGCACTGAGCAGAGAGATCAGGCCTGATCTCTCCTGAAGCTGAGTCATTTAAGTGTCCCATCTGAGAAGTGATTTCATGAGTTACTCCAATAGCTCTCCATTGCCCCTTTGGCAAGCTCTTTAAGCACTGTTGAGAGAGACAATATGTTTGTAATGACAGGACAAGGGGCAATGGGTTTGAACTGGGGGAGGAGAGATTTAGACTGAGTGTTAGGAGGAAGTTCTTTACAGTGAGGGTGGTGAGGCACTGGTACAGGTTGCCCAGGGAGGTTGTGGCTGTTCCCTCCCTGGAGGTGTTGAAGGCCAGGTTGGAGGAGGCCTTGAGTGACCTGTGCTAGTGGGAGGTGTCCCTGTCTATGGCAGAGGGTTGGAACTAGATGATCCTTGAGGTCCCTTCCAAGTTTACCATTCCATGATTATGTATATATAAATATATATATCTACATATATATATATATACATGAAATACAGTTAATCTACATATAATATGTAGTTATTTAAATATATATAATTTATAAGGGATCACATCAATAGCTTGTTCAATGCCCATGAATATTTGTTTCACTGTAGAAAATAACTTGTTGACAAACCTTGGGTTCATCCCATTTGGCTTTTAAAATGGTTACAGCACAGTAACAACTCAATAGCACTATGTGATTGAAGACATGAGACCATGGAAACAACTGAAGTGCTACAGCCTGGAGACAGTGGCTAGAGAGCAACCAGGCAGAAAAGAACCTAGGGGTGCTGGTATCTGCATCTGAAGATGAGTCAGGAGTGTGCCCAGCCAATGGCATCCTGGCCTGGATCAGGAGCAGTGTGGCCAGCAGGAGCAGGGGGGTTCTTGTGCCCCTGTGCTCAGCACTGCTCAGGACACACCTTGAGTGCTGTGTCCAGTCCTGGGCCCCTCAATTCAAGAGAGATGTTGAGGTGCTGAAAGGTGTCCAGAGAAGGGCAGCAAGGCTGGGGAGGGGCCTGGAGCACAGCCCTGTGAGGAGAGGTTGAGGGAGCTGGGGGTGTGCAGCCTGCAGAAGAGGAGGCTCAGGGCAGAGCTCATTGCTCTTTGCAGCTCCCTGAAGGGAGGTTGTAGCCAGCTGGGGTTGGGCTCTGCAAGGCAACCAGCAACAGAATGAGGGTGGATGTTAGGAGGAAGTTGTTGCCAGAAAGGCAACAATTTACAGAAAGGAGAATAAATTGCACTGCTGTATGAGCCTGGATGAGGCACTTAGTGCCATGGTCTGGTTGATTGGCTAGGGCTGGGTGCCATGTTGGGCTGGGTGAGCTTGGAGGTCTCTTCCAACCTGGGTGATTCTGTGATCCATTTCTGTCAGCTAAATGAACTTCTTCATCAGGTGTTGTTGTTATTTCTCCTTCCATTCATTATCTTACAGCTCATACAGCAGTGTAATTTATTCTCCTTTCTGTAAATTGGGTGACCTGAAGTATTTTTGCCTGTCATTGTGACACTTCTGTACCACCAGTATTACAGTCACCATCAAAGTTTGCCAGCACAGTTTCACATTTTTATACTGATTTTATACTGCAGATGCTGATGTAAATATCAAAGGCACTCAGTCTCAAATGTGAGCATCTCCATGATGGAGCTATTAACTCTCCTTAGCCATTTTCCTGTCCCTGGTTTTGTGCAGGTCTGTTGTTTTGGGGAATTATTTTTTCCCCCTTTGTTTCTTCCCCCCCCACTACTCCAACTCTGCCCCCATTTTTCCTACTAATTTACTCTCTGATGTTGTGTCGAATGTTTATAAAAGCATAACCAGATCAAATCTTCCAGTACTTGTGAGGCTGGTTTGCTTTCTAAATGAAACCTGAGTAAGGCATTTGACTCTGTCCCGTAGGACATCCTGGTCACCACACTGGAAAAACATGGACTGGATGGGTGAAGCACTGCTGGGTAAGGAATTAACTGGATGGAGGCACACAGAGAGTGGTGATCAATGTCCACCTGGAGACCAGTGCCAAGTGACTCCCTCAGGGGTCAGTGCTGGTACCAGTGCTGTTTGACATCTTTGTCAGTGCCATGGACAGAGAAATCAGTGCAGCCTCAGCAAGTGTGCAGCTGGCACCAAGCTGTGTGGCACAGTCGACTTGCTAGAGGGCAGGGATCCATCCAGAGGGACCTGGACAGGCTGCAGAGCTGTGCCGAGGCCAACCTCAGGACATTCAACAAGGCCAAGTGTAAGGTCCTGCACCTGGATAGGCACAATCCCAAGCACAGCTCCAGACTGGGTGGGGAATGGCTGAGAGCAGCCCTGAGGAAAAAGAACTAGGGGTGTGGGGTGATGAAAAACTCCAGATGAGGCTGCAGTGTGAGTGCAGCCCAGACAGCAACTGTGTGCTGGGCTGCAGCAAGAGCAGTGTGGGCAGCAGGGCAAGGGAGGGGATTGNAGTAGCCTTCCAGGATCTGAAGGGGGCTGCAGGAAGGCTGAGGAGGGACTATTGACAAGGTCTTGCAATGCCAGAAGAAGGGGCAATGGGTTTGAAGTGTCAGAGGGGAGATTGAAAGTGGATGTTAGGAGGAAGTTGTTTGCAGTGAGGGTGGTGAGACACTGGCACAGGTTGCCCAGGGAGGTCTTCAGTCCTCCACAACCTCCCTGTAGGTGTTCAAAGCCAGGTTGGAGGAGGCCTTGAGTGACCTGTGCTAGTGTGAGGTGTCCCCGCCTATGGCAAGAGTTTGGAACTAGCTGATCTTTGAGGTCCCTTCCAATCTTACCGTTCTATGAAACCAGCAAGACCAGCAGCTGCTTTGCTGGAGACTGAACAGGAAAATGCTGAAGTTGTTCAAATGCAAAGATGTCTTCCTTCCCTTGCAGAGGTGTCAGTGGATGCTCACAACACACTCTGCCGCTTCTTCACTGCTATCAATCTGGAGAAGTGATAGGTACCCTCTTCAACCAGCCCTTTCAGTGCTGCTGTGTGCAAAGCTTTGGGGTTGGATTTCACACCCCTTGGCATAACTGAGAATAAGATCTGTTACCAAGACAATGCAGTTACCAGGAACCTGTCCACAAGGGCCCATTCTGGGATTCCTTAATTAAACTGATGCCCATTGCTGCATTCTGAACCTCAGGTGATCTGTCAAACAGCAGTTCATGCCATCTTTGGGAAGCTCAGGTAAGAGGGAAGGGTTTATTTGGTAATGTGTGGGAAAAGATGAGCTTTATGAGCACCTTCCAGAAGAGAAGGAAACACAACCTACATAAAGAAAAGCTTTGGTTCAGAAAACCCTCTCCATGTCTCTGCTCAGCCTCCCCACGTGTTTGTCAACTGTGGGACTATACAAACCATGCACATAGTCAAGTAGGTGCAGGACTGTGGTGAGTTTCCTATCAAGTTTTTACTTCCATATTTTTTTCAGTTAAGTTTAAATTTGTTCTGTTGCAAATCTGACATCAGGACTGGAACATGGAGGTAGCACCACAGTGCTGCACTGGGAAGATGCTGCCGAGCCTCTAGACATGGCACCAGGGCAGGCTTGTGTTGCATAGACCTCACTGAAGGCAGTGAAAACTACTCTGTGGCGCAATGTAATCAGACTCTGAAGCAAAGGAATGGGGCCACTGAAGGCAACCAGATTTCATGTGCCTGAAGTAAATATCATACTTAGGAGTGTTGCAGATTTTGAGGAAAAGATTCAGCCCTGACATTAGTGAGATCAACAGAACTGCCTCACACAACTTCTTAAAGAAAAGCTCTGAATCCAAGACTCTTTCCCACAGATTCCTGCACTTTGAGCTTCATCTGCTCTGTCCTCATCAGCATAGAGACTTCAGGGCTGCCAGGTCAAATTCAGCAAGAGACAACTGGAGAAAGCCTTTTGCTTGCCTGCATCCTAGAGAAATGTTTGCATCAAAGAGAATGAACAGTTATGAACACGTAGTTATCCATTTCAAACTCTGCTTCCCCAGAGAGCAAGGAAGGCAGACTTACCAAGTTAAAGGTCCTCTCTAAGGTGAAGTAGGTTGGTTTATAATAAATACAGATTTTAAGCAGCATTTTTAAAGAACATTTTTTGCCAAATGACATCTTGGTAAATATTAAATGTTAATTGTGAAGGACTGCTGCCTCTGAACCTTTTTGACATCAAAGGAATCATTGAGGGGTGTGGGGAGTTGGCTGCTTTATTGCTAATCAAAACATTTCAGTGCCACCAATTACACTCAATGGCTAAGCCTGTGTGTAGGCTTAGACTTAAAAATTCTCTGATTTGCAGCTCTTTTTGGTTTCATTTTGAAGGTATTATAAGTGCTTCTGTGTCATGAGAAAATGTACACACCACTGAAAAATCCATAAAGTATCTGATCTTTAATCAATCCTAATATTTTCAATCCACAGAGCCAACTTAAATGCCTGTAACCTTGGCTCTACCACTCCCATTCATCACAATTACTGTTCTGGCTGTCTGATGCAATGCACAAAGCATTGCATGTTGACATCCAATATTTTATCATTAATAAAGTAAATAAGAAAACCCAAGAAACATTCCAAGTATTTTGGCTGTTCTGATTTGTTTCCAGTGGAGTGCCCAGGAAAGGAAAAGGGACAGCTTTTATTTATGTCACTGCAAGCATATATTGTTAATTAGTGTTTACTCTTAGAAGAATGTAGATGTAGCTGACTTTCTAAGTGGTTTGGGTTTTGGTGCTTTGCTGATTTTCAGTGGTTGTTAACCTTTCCATGCTGAGAATACTTTTTTTTTTTTCTTTTTTAAATGGTCAGGCAGAGAAATATGGATTGCATTTTAAACAACAGCTTAAGGAACCTGGAACAACATACATGAATTAAGAGTGCTTTTGACCAAGACATGCAGACCTTATTCATGAGTTAGGCCAGTAGGTTTGTTACAAACAATCTAACATTTTCTCCCATCTGCCAAGGCTTTTATTGTTGACTTGGGCCAAGAATATTGCAATGACAGATGGAAACACTAATTGTGGTAGACCTAAACAGGCCAAAACAAGCTTATCCTTGTCCTGGCTTGCCCAGAGATGTTTTTTCCTGCTCTCTCTCCTTCTGTTTTGGGAAGAAGCAACTGTGGGAAGGAAGACAAAGAACCTGGAGCCACTGAGTCTAGGGACTGTGGCCTGCCCAGACTTGTTTTGCATCCTGTGGTAAACAAGGTACACAGCTTGCCTTGTGTAAAGCTGTGCTCTGCTCACATTTGGGTAAAGCAAGCCAATGGCTTCACCTAATATGGTCAAGGTTGGCTAACTGCCATTCTGGTTGGCTATCCTGTGTCCAAAGGCACATTAGTCTCAGGTTGTATGGATAAAAGGAGATGAGCAGGGAGCACAGGGTGTGCTCTGCCATTATATGAGTGCTCTGACATTGCATCTACTCTCTGCCATTGCATCCATGCTTGCTTATTGCCATATTGTATCCTGAACTGCCTGGAAACTGCCTTCCAAGAGCTTACCAGGCACAGGTTCTAAATGCCTGCAGGCACTCAGCCTGCACAGCCAGCCTGACATTGTGCCAAGCCTGCACATGGCATTGCACCCTGCCTGCCCCTCTGCAAGGCTGCTGCTGAATGGGAGTCAAGAGGAACCAGATCAGAGCCTGTGCCAGACTCCAGCTGCCTGAGAAGAGAGCCTGGGAAAGCTCCAAAGCCTCTAACAGCTTTGAGACCACCGACAGCAACCTCTGTCTGATATTTTGTGAGTAAATACTTAGATCCTCTTGCAATCACTAATTGCCTTCTGCCATAAGCAGAGAGGAGTTTCCTGTGTCCATCCAGTGGCTAAGCAGGATAATGAACCAGAAGCAGTGTAGTGATCGCAGGAACCTTCTCTTCCAGTATAATGTTTGCTTATGCTGGGAAACTCTTACAGTGTTCACTTTTGCCTGTTTCCTGCATGTATAAATTTTCCAACCCTGTGTTTCAAACCTAGTAACTAAGTTTTCTGGTCAGATTTAATGCTAATAAATGATTTTCATAGTAATTAACAATCTCTGTTTGGATACCAAAATTAATATCCACTGTTAACTTTGCCTCTTTTCGTAACAGTGCTTTGCTGATTTTCAGTGGTTGTTAACCTTTCCATACTGGGAATAGCTTTTTTCAAATGGTCAGGCAGAGAAATACAGATTGTATTTTAAACAACAGCTTAAGGAACCTGGAACAGCAACATATATAAATTGAGTGCTTTTGACCAAGCCATGCAGACCTTATTCACGAGTTAGGGCCAGTAGGATTGTTACAAACTATCTAACGTTTTCTCCCATCTGCCAAGGCTGTTTATTACTGTCTTGGGCCAAGAACACTGCAATGACAGATGGAGACACTGACAACATTTACCCATGCAGAGGTTGGTTTTCACAGACAGATGACTGATGCACTGCAGGGCATGCTGGACTCCTCAGGAAGGAACTTGTATTTCTGCTCCACATACAGGCAGTTGCTTTGCTTTTCTCAGGCCTGCTACTTTTTGGTGTACCTTGTCATTTAAAATGTCAAGATCTTTTTCTTGGACAGCCTCCTTCCTGTGAAAGAATAACACATTGGGATTGAGATATGTATGATAAAAAGAAATGTTGTTGAAATTTTCTCTTGTGTGGTGTTGTTTTCCACGTCACCTATAATTCACAACCCCCATGAGTCAAAAGGTGCTGCCTACGATTTTTGCTGAAAGAGAACTTCCATTTTCTTGGCACTGTGCAGGGAAATATGAGTCCTTGGACCTCCCTATACAAAACCACTGCTCAGATATGTTGTTGCATTGCTATTTGTTCAGATCCAGACCTTTACGATGCTACCCAAACTTCCTGCATCCATTACCAAAACACCATTTTGGTAGAATCATAGAATTAAAGAATTATTTAGGTTGGAAAAACCTTTAAGACCTTTAAGAATCCAAACACAAACCTAACAGTTCCAGACCTTTATTATGCTACCCAAACTTCCTGCATCCATTACCAAAACACCATTCTGGCAGAATCATAGAATTAAATAATCATTTAGGTTGGAAAAGACCTTTAAGAGCCCAAACATAAACCTAACAGTGCCACCACTGAACTGTCTCCCTAAATCCCACAGAATCATAGAATGGTAAGGTTGGAAGGGACCTCAAGGATCATCTAGTTCCAAACCCCTGCCACAGGCAGGGACACCTCCCACTAGTGCAGGTCACTCAAGGCCTCCTCCAACCTGGCCTTGAACACCTCCAGGGAGGTTGTGGAACACTGAAGACCTCCAGGGAGGTTGTGGAGCACAGAATCACCCAACATGACCAAAGATGACGTTGGGTGATTCTGTACTCCACAATCTCCCTGGGCAAACTGTGCCAGTGTCTCACCACCCTCGCTGTAAAGAACTTGCAGTCTAAATCTGCATGTCCTTCAGAGGCTGACTCAACCAATTTCCTATGCAGTCCATTCCAATGTTTGACAACTTTTTCAGTGAAGGAATTTTTCCTACTACTCAATGGACAATTATTCTTTGTTTACACTTTTCTACATACATCTTTTTATATATATGTGATTTTATATACATGGGACTTTATATATATATATATGTGTGTGTGTGTAAATATATACATAAATATATATATAACTATAAAAATATATGTGTGTGTATGTATATATATGTATATGTGTATATATATATATATGTATGTATCTTTCAGAATAAGGAGGTATCAAGGAGGGTGAAAGGTCAGTAATGCAAAGCAATGGCACCACTACAGTTTTTATACATTTAAAATCCTGTCTTAGCTGGAAGAGTTTTATGTTCTCTTTCTCTATCCTGTAGATTTTTCTTAGCATAGCTTTTATAGATCTCAATAATTTGTTAGCAGAAATTATTATTCAAGTTCTTTAGCTTGGAGAAGACTGAGAGGTGAGCTCATAAATATGCAAAGGGTGAGTGCCAGGAGGCACTCTGCTTTGTGATCAAGAGAGGGACTCAGCATTCTTTGCCACATACTTTCTCTCTGTGATTTTAGTGCTTGAGCAATAAGCATTGCAGTTTCCAGCGTACCTTTTTCTTTATGATTTTAGTGTTTGAGCTACAGTAAAGTGTAGAAACTGTACCCAGAGAGGGGTACCCATGTGTGCCTGTGCTCCCTGGTCCCCAAAGAGCCCACCGGAACAGGGGGTCCCAGTGGATGGGAGGTTGAGCGTGAGCCAGCAATGTGCTGTTGTGGCCAGGAGGGGCAATGCCATTCTGGGGTGAATTAGAAGGGCTGTGGCTAGCAGGTTGAGAGAGGTTCTCCTCCCCCTCTACTCTGCCCTGGTGAGGCCACATTTGGAGTACTGTGTCCAGTTCTGGGCCCCCCAGTTCAAGAGGGACATAGAACTGCTTGAGAGAGTCCAGCACAGAGTCACAAAGATGCTGAAGTGAATGGAACAGCTCTGTTAGGAGGAGAGCCTGAGGGAGCTGGGGTTGTGCTGCTGGGAGAGGAGGAGACTGAGAGGTGACTTCAGCAATGGTTGTAAAGATGTAAAGGTGAGTGCCAGGAGGCTGGAGCCAGGCTCTACTGGGTGATGCCCAGTGACAGACCAAGGGGCAGTGGGTGGAAGCTGAGGCATAGGATGTTTCATTTAAATGTGAGGTGGAACTTTTTCCCCTGTGAGGGTGACAGAGCAATGCGACAGACTGCCCAGGGTGGGTGTGGAATCTCCCTCTCTGCAGATATTCAAACCCTGCCTGGATGTGTTCCTGTGTGATCTGGTCTAGGAGATCCTGCTCTGGCAGGGGGGCTGGACTTGTTGAGCTTTCGAGGTCATTTCCAGCCCCTGACATTCTGTGATTCTGAGATTATGATGCCTTTAATTGCAGTAATGCACAAAAATACATGGAAACATGATCTAAGTGTTGTGTGTCCCCCCCTTCTCCAGTCATATTTCTGTTATTTTTCCAGCTATTTGGCCAAGACAAACAAAATTATTCTAACTGAGCATTGATGTGTAAGAACAAGCATGATAAGTGTCTGCATTGCTGGGCAGAAGACCGAGCATGATTTAATTTTTACTGCAGTTACTCTGTAAACTCTTTCTGCCTTTGCAGTTTTCTGTGGGTGGAAGTTTCACAGGAATGCCATGGAGAGATTTATAGACTTTCTGACCAGGTTGATCTCTAGCCTATCTGACATCCTGCCTCTGTTGATAAGACTGGTATGAATTACACGATAAAAATCTCAGCCTGCTCCATAGTGCTCAGGGATCACAGCATTTGAGTGTGGGAAACAGGAACTGCAGCATTATTGTGCAAAGGGTACCCACAGGCCTTGAGTTGCACATCAAAGAGGTTCTGAGAGAATACTATAGGTGTAAGAGCAGACAAAATGTGTTAATTCTGCTGGTTTTAGTGGCACTAGAGGATGCCAAAGGAGCTGATAAGCTATACCTAAATAACAATAAAAGCAGCAGCTCCTTTTTGCTGAGCCTGAACTCACAGAATAAAATGGCTAATCATCAGAACTCTTGTTTCTGCCATGCATGCAGAAGACTGGAAGTTTGAGAGGCCCAAAAGAACACTCATTCCTTTTCCTTCAGTTAGGAACAGAAACTCCATTGTCTAGATTTGAAACATTTTTACAAGGCTTAATCAGTAGGACTTGGAGGTCAGCTTCAGAACAGGATAACATGGAGTGGTGATGGTTTTCCTTGCTGATAAAGTTTTCCATGGCAGAAGTTCTCCAAAGAACCCATCTTAACAGGAGTTCCAGGTAGAAGTGGAAACAACTGAAGTTAGAATCATAGAATGGTAAGGTTGGAAGGGACCTCAAGGATCATCTAGATCCAACCCCTGCCATAGGCAGGGACACCTCCCACTAGTACAGCTCACTCAAGGCCTCCTCCAGCCTGGCCTTGAAGACCTCCAGGGAGGTTGTGGAGCACAGAATCACCCAACGTGATCAAAGATTACGTTGAGTGATTCTGTGCTCCACAACCTCCCTGGGCAACCTGTGCCAGTGTCTCACCACCCTCACTGCAAACAACTTCCTCCTAACATCCTCTTTCAATCTCCCCTCTGACACTTCAAACCCATTGCCCCTTGTACTGGCATTACAAGACCTTGTTAATAGTCCTTCTCCAGCCTTCCTGAGGCTCCCTTCAGATATTGGAAGGTTACTATAATTTCTCCTGTAAGCCTTCTCTTCTCCAGGCTGCAGAGCCCCAACTCTCTCAGCCTGTCCTCACAGCAGAGCTGCTGCAGCCCTATCAGCATCCTCATGGCCTCCTCTGGACCCACTCCAATTCCATGTCCTTCCTGTGCTGGGGGCTCCAGAACTGTACACAGGACTTCAGATCGATTGGAAACTTTTTCACATTTTGGTGGAACAATTAGGTCTTCTGCATGCAGTGATGTAAGATACTAGAAGTAAATTCAGTTATGTGTAATCTCAGCGACGTATTTGCATGCAGTGATGCAAGATAGTAGAAGTAATCTCAAATATTTGCCAATATGTGGCTAAGTTGTTTTCCACAGAGCAGCTGGTCTATGTCTCCACTTCTGTTTCTATCAATTCTCCCATCTTGCCCTGCGGAGGGAAATACCTAAAAGAAGCTCTTCCTGTTCTGCCATCAAGGCTTTAACTTGTGGATCAGAAGATCTAATGTGTATGAGTGCTGTGACCTCTTCCTTCCTCTTCTTGACTCTACAGATGCATCCTCTAAGAGATGTTGGTTTTGGCTGCTGTACCTATGTCATCAGTCCCATGTTTTAGGGCAAATACAGTGCTCTTGATTGTCCAGAATTCAGCTTACTGCTGAGGGTGCTTTTTGCTGCTCTGTCAGGGACACAGTGCTGGTCATAGGCCTATGCTGATTAGTTTCATGGCACATTGACCGTAGAACCGCTGGTGAAGTGCTCAGTTACTTCAGCATGAACTGATGGCAGTTCTCTGAGGGCAGCCCTGTGCAAAATGCCACTGGAAGCGTTTACGTGAGAAGGAATAGGCTGGATTCAGTGACTGGCAGAGTGTAAGCATGGTGAGTATCAGGAGAACGGATTCCACTGTCTGATGCAGGCAGGAATTATGACGGCGTTCCTGAGCATGTGGCAACCATTTCTCCTGCAGCCTGCCTTCTTTTAAATCCCATCCCCATTGTGGAAAGGAACTGTTAAGGCTGGGGCGGGACACTCTTCTTAGGAGCACACAAATGGTGATAAGTTTGCTGCTCAGAGAAATGTTTTGGGTGTTATTAATAGTGTTGTTTGAGAGCTGTCAACTCTCTCCTCTTCTTCAAGTGTTTCCTCAGTGTTTGCAGTCAATGTCCTTTCTCTTCCTGTTCTCTGCCTCCTGTTTCCTTTCATTCCCCAGCACTCCTTTGAAGAAGCCTCCCTATCCAGACACTGAAACTCTTTATCTCAGTAGAGTGAGCATTACCTACACTGTTCAGGCTCTCATCTTAAGGCTTTTCGGGCTCCTTTTCCTGAAACTCAGTTATTTTCCTGAGTCTTGTTTCTTAACCTTTTTATCCAGATACTAAATTCATAACAATCAACTGTGCCCTGTAACCTTTTTTTCCCCCAGTCTGAGTTTTTCTGAGCACTCATTACTTTTTTAACATTTTTTGTTTATTTTTAATTCCCCCTTTGGGAACTCATGAACCTGGCTTTGGAGGCCAGTGCCATAGGGCAGGTTATACTTAATCGTTCAGCAAATACATTCTCCAGCTAAATTGTGGTCCCAGACTAGAGAAGAGAGACCTGGCAGCATTGTAAGAAGAAGCTCTGAAGATGACTGAAGTTCATCTATTCCTGCATGAACTTTTCATAGGTTAATAATAAATTCAGTTAAGCTGAGTGACCTCCCAAGGGCAGGGCCAAAGGAAATGGATGTAACTTTCCCAATCCCTTCAGTGTTTAAAGGGTTTTACAAGGATCTAGTTAAATGTGATTCTTTCTGTGTGTTCTGACTTGGGAGTAGAGTCTGCCTCCCTTCCTCTGTTTTGTGCAAAGGCAAGGGGGAGGGAAGAAAGCATATTTCACCCAGCAAGGCAGAAAATGGCCCATTTGAGAATATTTATGAGTATGTTGTGGTGTATGGAGGTATCCTCCCAAAAATTCCTATAAATTTGCTTAACAATGTCACTTGCAAAACTTGGGAACCCTAAAATAAAAATACATGCAAGTTTTTAGTCTGTAGAGGATTTGTGCTGAGAGCTTGGCATGTTCCTGTGGACCTAACTCCCCTCAGAAGGGAAAGGGAGTTGTGTGGATAGTGCTGAATCACTTAGGAGAATCAGTGAAACTAAAATAAGAAGAAATATCTGTTTGTCAGGAATTAGAAATAAAATGAAACTTGCATCCAAGTTTCTGTGAGTGAAATGATACAGTTCCTTTCCAGCAGATGAGTCTAACAACTCATGCTTGCATTGTGCTTCTTCATGGACACACACACACACACACACACATATATATATATCAGTTTTATCATTGAAATATCAACAGCTCAGAAACAAAAATCAGAGTAAATACACTTTCTGTCATCTGAGCTCTGTAAACTGCTCACAGCTGTCACTTCAAATGCAAAGTGAGAATATTCTGTAAAAGGGGAGAAAATTTCATGGCATAAAGTTCAGTTCCTACATATTCTTCCAGCAGTGGCTTCTGCATATGTGGAGGGGCCTGAATTTCCCCCTGTTAAACTCCCAGAGCTGCACCAAGTCTGGGCTTGTTGGTTATGTATCTAAGATGTGTTTTATACTGCTGCTCAGTGAGCACGAGGCTCAACTGTGCTTACTGACCTTTGGAGAAACCTTCTGTGTCTCTGTAATCTTTGGACCCTGGGTGTGCCAGAATATTGTCCAAGTCGTGTGCTGCTGTGAGAGTTATGAGATTTGAAAACAAATAGAATCATCATAGAATCATCATAGAATCATCATAGAATCATCATAGAATCACAGAATCGCGGAATCACAGAATCAAGCAGGTTGGAAGAGACCTCCAAGCTCACCCAGCCCAACCTAGTGCCCAGCCCTAGCCAATCAACCAGACCATGGCACTAAGTGCCCCATCCAGGTTTTGCTTCAACACCTCCAGGGATGGGCACTCCACCACCTCCCTGGGCAGTCCATTCCAATGCCAACTGGAATCTCTGGCAACAACTTCCTCCTAACATCCAGCCTAGACCTCACCTGGCATAACTTGAGGCTCTATACTCTTGTTCTGTTACTGGTTGTCTGGCAGCAGAGCCCAACCCCAGCTGGCTACAACCTCCCTTCAGGGAGCTGCAGAGAGCAATGAGCTCTGCCCTGAGCCTCCTCTTGTGCAGGCTGCACACCCCCAGCTCCCTCAGCCTCTCCTCACAGGGCTGTGCTCCAGGCCCCTCCCCAGCCTTGCTGCCCTTCTCTGGGCACCTTCTACCACCTCAACATCTCTCTTGGGTGGCCCAGAACTGGGTACAACACTCAAGGTGTGGCCTGAGCAGTGCTGAGTATAGGGGCAGAATAACCTCCCTTATTTGCATCAGCAATAGAACCCTGTGACTTTCTCTAATCCTAATGAGTGAAACCATGGTTGAACTTTCTTTTATTTCAAATACAAGTGAAATTGTTCAGAAGGTTCTAAAGATGTTAAAAGAGGATTCAGTAAGACTATATGAGTGTATGCTTTTAGAATTGTTATCCTGGTAAGATAGATATTGTGTTATTAATCACTTTATTTGTTATACTTCTGGTGCCTTCGGTTATGTTTGGGTCAGTTTTTTTCAGTACCATGTGGGATAACATTTACATTCCTATAAAGCAATAAAGACAAAACCAAAGACCTGCTCTTGCTTCCAGAAGCTGAAGATGTCAAACAAACAAACAAGAAAAATCCAACAACCTAAACCAAATTAAGCAACCAACCAACCAAAAAAAACCAAACCCAAACCCAAGCCTAACTAAGCAACGAACTAAAGACTTAAGCCTTCTAGTGGAGTATTGAGATTGCAATGCTGCTGCTGCTCTCTTATACCAAGATTCCTGCTTCAGCAGCAAGTAGAAAGCAGCAGGGTTTAGCTTCCATAGAGTACACCCAGGCTTCTTGAAGACACCCAGTGACAACAGCCAAGAGACAGAGAGGATCCGCTAATGAGTGACTATATCCAAGACTTTTAGTTCCCCATCTGTGATTTTGACAAATAGATATGAGCTGATTTGTCATCAGCTATCATCGCCTGTGTCCAAATTATAAGTGAAAATGAGAGAGAAAAAAGCATTTATCTACTCATAAATTACAGGCAGATCAAAGAATCATAGAATTATAGAATAGTAAGGTTGGAAGGGACCTCGAGCATCATCCAGTTCCAACCCCCTGCCACAGGCAGAGACACCTCCCACTAGTACAGGTCACTCAAGGCCTCCTCCAACCTGGCCTTGAACCCCTCCAGGGAGGTTGTGATCACATTGGGTGATTCTGTGCTCCGCAACCTCCCTGGGCAACCTGTGCCAGTGTCTCACTGCAAAGAACTTCCTCCTAACATCCAGTTTCAATCTCCCCTCTGCCAGTTCAAACCCATTGTCCCTTGTCCTTGTCCTGGCATTACAAGACCTTGTCAATAGTCCCTCCACAGCCTTCCTGTAGCCCACTTCAGATACTGGAAGCCTACTCCAAGGTCTTCTGGAAGCTTTCTCTCCTCCAGGCTGCAGAGCCCCAACTCTCTTAGCCTGTCCTCACAGGAGAGCTGCTGCAGCCCTCTCAGCATCTTTGTGGCCTCCTCTGGACCCACTCCCACAGTTCCATGTGCTTCCTGAGCAGAGCAAAGGGGGATGTTTCACTTCAATGTAAATTAAGACATCATTTTTCACCTTCTTATGTATTCTTTTCTTCATAGTACATTTTTTTTAAGTGTCTTGCTTGATCCTGACCCCTAGAATGATATGAAAGCCTTTAACTGTCTGAATTGAGCTGCTGTGGCTTTTCTTGTTGAAAAGAACTCCTAGATTTGTTTCAGTGTGCATTGATGCAGTACAGCATTGCTTTATCTTCTCTCTTCTGCAGGCAATGAGCTATAATAACCAAATTGCATTTCAACCTTTCTTCTAAAACATTCTGATACGTATTCATTAACTGGAATGTAGTATATACAATAAAAGCAAACTTTGTTGAAATCCAGAAGGCCATTTCTGTTCATTTGATAAATGTATTAGTTTCTTTGGTTTCCTGAATGACCAGGTAAAGGGTGACATTTTCCAGATCTAACTAATTTCACTGAAACACATGAAAGACAAATACCAGAAGTAAAATCTAACATATTCTTCCCAGGGGCCTTAAAAAAAAAAAAAAAAAAAAAAAAAAAAAAGCCACCCAAACTCTTTATTTTGAAAAGCTAAAGTAAGAGTTCAAGATTTAATGAATGATTCATGTGAGATATGTGAACTGAACAACACATCAGGCTGTTGTACCAGCTGAAATGGCCTGGGTTTTCTCAGCATCATTACAGAAAAGAACTAAGAGGTGAAATAATAGATTGCTGTTTGGTTCCACCTACATGAGAGTCCCACAACAAACCAGACCCTCTGGGATGAGCTTTCTGGGTGAGAGTGAAGGCATTTAGCCTCCCAACTATAGAGATAAAGTTTGCTTCCTTTGTGTCTGCCAGGCATAAAGGAACTGAGTGTTGGACAGGGCCTGTGGGAAAAGGAAGTTGCTCAGTGCTGGTGGCTCTCTGAAGTCTTTGCTCACAGTGGCAACCCAGCTGCTTCCACAGCTGCAGCTCTGCGGTCTTATGTTATTCCTCCATAAACCTATTCCCTCCTGCTGCCACTTTCCTGGATGCCAAACATAGCAGAAGGCTGTGGGCCCATCCTAAGGACATTCTCAACTCCTGATCTCGAGGGCACAGCAATGAGTCTTGCTGGGGTTTGCAAGCCTGAGGGACACAGCAGCCTCTGTAGTCAGGTAGCAGGAAAAAACAGGCATTTGTAACTGACAGAAACATTAGTTACCAACTCCCTCATGCAACCACAGTATATCTCTTGTTGAAGATAATAAATAATATTCCCATATCTGAGATGGCAGAATGGAAACTCAGAGAAAATCACAGCATATGATTATATATATATTTTTTTTTTTTATTTTTTAATTATTTTTTTTTTAGTTTGCAGTAGCAATAATTTGAAGCAAATGTAAATATTCCCACCTGGCCAAATGAGAATCCTTATTTTAGTAGTCTGTGTGAGATACAGTCTCTAACAAATATTAACTATTGCCTCTTGATGTACAAAAGGTCTTTCTAGCCAGTGTCTCTCCCGTTTATTTCAACCTAGGCAAAATAGCTTCTAGGTGGTGCAGGAAGTTGTCTGAGTGCCTCTGGAGAACATTCAGATCTTGAACTCTTTTTGTTGTTGTTGTTGTTGTTGTTTTGTTTTGGTTGGGGTTTGTGATGGTTTGGGAGTTCCCTGCGCCCCCATACTTTGTAAAATCCCCCAGCTGACTCCTTAACTCAGCTGGAAGTTAAGGACTGAAGCTCTATTTACAGTTCAGCACAATGTACAGGCNCAAGCCCCAGTGGCTTATCTTTGTTTTGTGTTCTTTTCTTAAACATCTCAGCAAGCCTCTGAGTGCAGCAGACATCAGCAGTGTTTTCCTTTCACAACCTATTATATAATTTTCTCCATCAAAATATTCCAATTAACCTCAAACCAGCACAGGGTTATGAGGGTTGGGTTTTTTTTAATTCTTGTGTGTGGGTTTTGGGTTTTGTTTCGTTTTGTTTTTCTGTCGTTTTTGTTTGTTTGTTTGTTCTGCTTTTTTTTTTTTTTTTTTTTTTTTTTTTT
>VWZE01016029.1:0-15219 GCA_013396675.1 Eubucco bourcierii
TGCAGGCTCATGTTGAGTTTTTCATCAACCCAGACACTCAGGTCCTTATGGAGACACAGAGTGTGTCATCAGGGTAGGGAGGCTCTACAGAGGGACTTGAATAGATTGNGACCTCGGGGTTGTAATTGACAAACAACTCAATATGAGCAAGCAGTGTGGTTAGGTGGCCAAGAAAGCCAATGGCATCCTGGGTGCTATTAGAAATGATGTGTCCAGCAGGAGTAGGGAGGTGATTTTCCCCTTGTACTCTGCTCTGGTGAGGCAGAGTATTATGTTCGGTTTGGGGTACTTCATTACAAGAAGGATGTGAAGGTGCTGAATGCAAAGGATGTGAGTGCAGTGGAGGGCGATGAAGTTGGGGAAGGGCCTGGAAATTTAATCTTAAGAATGGTTGAGGGAGCTGAGGCTGTTTACTTTGAAGAGGAGGAGGCTGAGGGCAGACCTAATCGCTCTCTACATCTACCTGAAAGGATGTTGTGGAGAGGCTGCTGCTGGTCTCTTCTCACAGGTAAGTAGTGATAGAACAAGAGGGAATGGCCTCAAGCTGTGTCTGGATGGGTTTAGTCTGGACATTAGGAAATATTTTCTCACAACAAGAGTGGTCAGGCATTGGAATGGACTGCCCAGGGAGATGGTTGAGTCACCAGCCCTGGATGTGTTTAAAAGTTGTTTGGATATGGTGCTTGAGGATATGGTTTAAGGGTGAACCTTGTAGAGCAGGGATAATGTTTGGACTTGGTGTTCCCAAGGGTCTTTTCCAAACAGAAGTTTCCTGTGCTTCTGTGATTCTGTGAAAACAATGAGAACTAGACCTGCCTTTTTGACAAGTTTTGCCATGACAACATGAGACATCATTGCTGATGTAAAATGAGCTATCATGTCACTGTGACTTGAACCCACAAATCCTTCACATGGACAACTGTGAGTGTTTGGAGTCTACCACATGATGGATAAATTTGTCAGGCTGGGTGAAGGTAAACCTTACAAAGTTGAACAATGACAAGTGCAGGGTTCCACACCTGGGGAGGAATAACAGGCACCAGTACAGGTTAGGAGTTGCCCTACTAGATTACCAGTCCATAGAGAAAGACCTTGGAGTACTAGTGGCCCACAAATTCTGCATGGGGGAGCAATGTGCTCTTGTGACCAAGAGAACCAATGGCAGCCTGGGGTGCATCAAGAAAAGTGTGTCCAGCAGATCTAGGGAGGTTCTTCTCCCCTTCTACTCTGCCTTGGTGGGACCACACCTGGAGTATTGTGTCCAGTTTTGGGCTCCCCAGTTCCAGAGAGATAGGGATCTGCTTGAGAGAATCCAGCAGAGAGCCATGAGGATGATTTGGGGACTTAAGCATCTCCCCTTCGAAGAGAGACTGAGAGTCCTGTTTAGTGTGGGGAAGAGAAGACTGAGAGAAGATCTGATCAATCTGATCAATCAGTATCTGAGGGGTAGGTGTCAACTGGAGGGAGCAAAGGATACAAACTGGAACACAGAAGGTTTTGCCTTTACATGAGGAGAAACTTCTTTACAGTGAGGGTGATGGAGCACTGGAACAAACTGGCCAGAGAGGTTGTGNGGAGTCTCCTTCTCTGGAGACTTTCCAAACTCACCTGGATGCATTCCTGTGTGGACTATCCTAGCGGATCCTGCTTTGGCAGCAGGGGTGGACTCTGTGATCTCTGGAGGTCCCTTGCAACCTCTAACATTCTGTGATTCTGTAACTTCAATTTAAAGGTAGAATTTTGCCTTTTTCCTGTGATCCAGCCCTTTCCAGCTCATGTACTGCTGCTGTACTACTCGTACGCTAAGGTGCTGAGATACTTACATTCTTCAGAGCATAACAACTCCCTAAACACCTTCTAGAATTGACACAAGTGCTGAACTCATGCCAAGTAACTCTGTTGCACATCAGTCCTGAGTGGCTAGGATAGAGATAATTTTCTCAAGAAGCCGGGAGAGGCCACATCCAGGATATGCAACCTAAGCAGCCAATGGGATATCTGACACTGCACATGCAGTATGACATGAGTGAGCAAGCAGCTATGGGGCGCTGAGTTACTGTTGGGTCCAAACCATGACAATCGCCTTTACATCTTTTGTTTCTACACTCATCTCTTCAGGATTATGATAAGGTAGGATTTGTCCTTAACTTCCACTCCTGAATGGTGTTCTTAGACTTTTTAGAGGCAGATGGTGTCTACACATCCACATTGCATGCCTGATTTGAAGTAGCAAGTGAAGCACGTAAAAACACCCTTGCAGAATGAGAAGCTGGTGCCGCCAGTCATCTGCCCCAACTCTTTGTTGCGCCTTTGGTGGAAGGAGAACGTGAGGAATTTATTTTCATTCTTAAGCATTCCCACAGTTTTTCTTCTGTTCTTTCTACCCACTCTTGCAAGACCACTGTGCAGATGTCAGCTGAGTTGTCACCAAACATAACACATCAGAGGTTTTATGGACTGTGCTCCATTTCACAGTGGTGGAGAACATGGAAAAAAAATCAAAGTTATTTATACTGCCTCATTGTCTGCCAAGAGACCTGCTTCGCAAGCGTGTGGGTTTGCTGGGAGGAGCAAACTAGTTTCTGGTAGTTTTTTGTCCTGTGGAAGCTCTCAGCTACTGCAAACTCCACCCCCTTTGTATGCATAGGCCCAGGTCACCAGTGTGGACGGTCACTTAAGTGTCTCATAAACCTGCCTAGAATCTTTCACCCTGAGATTCATTAAGAATAGTTTTGTAGTAGTGAGGCTCATTTCTACAAGTCGTCTATGCTTTATTAAAGTAGTTTGTTTTGTTTTGGGGGTTTTTTTGTTTGTTTTGTTTTTTGTTTGTTTGGGGTTTTTTGTGGGTTTTTTTGTTTGTTTGTTTTGGTTGTTGGAATAATGGAGCACTGTGAAAGAGGGGGAAAAAAAAAAGAAAAAAAAGAAAAAATTACAGCCTTGATTTGACCACAAAGACTGTAGATATTAGGCATTGCCTAAAACTACCCATGTACATCTGATGGCTACACAGATAATTACAAGGTATTCTGGCAGAGCAAGTACTAATTCTTTACTACTGAATTTCTCAATTAGGAGTTACCCAGAAATTTGTTCTCTGTGTACCTTGAGCAGATGTTTGGCTATTATTTGACAAGGAGATCTTGGTAGTTTAAAGTACAGGGCTGCTGATACATATCTCTCTAATTACCTCTTAAACGAGCTTGATCCTGTCTGAAATTCAGATATATAACATAACATAAAATACAGAAATGGCAGGACTGTGAGCAAAAAGGTGTGTGGGTTTTTTTTTTTTCTCCTTGGGAACTTCTTCCATTAGCATCTTTGTACTAAACCTGAAGATCCAGCTAGAAGCACTTAGCTAATTGGAAGGAAAGACACTTTCAGTACTCAAGTTTTAGCAGTTTTGAGAGTTCTTCTCTGCAGCTGTCTGCAGAAAGCTCAAGAAGGGTGCTATGTTTGCAGTGAAGATGAAACTACACCATGTTGCCATTGAAAATGGTCACCCCTGGTATTTTCTTTTTCAGTAATATGTACAGAACATGAATTAAATTTGTTAAAACAGTGAGTCGCTTTTGAGAATGAATAGAAAGCATAAACATGACAAAAGAGTGATTTCATACAGCAAGTCTGTATGTTTCCTCTGCAGGTATTATTTTAGTGGCGGAGGAAAAAAAAAACCAAAAAAACTATTGCTTGCCTTTACTGACACAAAATCTGCTGTGAAAATGAAAAGTAAATCTTTTTTCTGCCCGCAGGCAGGAATAGTTATCCAATTGGAGGATGGTGCTTTCAGCGATGTTGAGTACTTTCTGATGGGATGAAATTTTTTTCTGCAACAAAGAGAACATCAAAGCTTCTTCTTAAATATAGGTGAAAGTCTATCTCTGAGAAAAGATACAGAGTGTACTAATGTACAGTGTCCCTAGCACATTTAATGCCATGCAAGGGATGTATGATTTGTAGCCGTGTCTAAGGGTCATTTGTATCATTGACAAGAGTAAAAAAAAATGACAGACTGACCAGAAAGGACCTGGAATGAGTGTGAAGACCTCTTACTCCCATGCCTAGTTCTGCAGCTTGGTTGGCTCATCTGTGGCAGCTCATTTAATATCTCTGTCTTTTAACTCCTATCTGTGAAATGAGATAACACTTCACACACAATGCCTTTGCTGGAGTAGGTGTAAGTGCACATACAATTGAGAGATCCTCAAATATTCTTCTCATTAGGCTATTCAAATGACAGAAAACTATTGTGGAGCACAAAGCTGGCTTTGAAAGAATCTTAAAAAGAGTTTTGGATCTAATAAAAAATTTACTAACCTTTTTTTNGATCATAATGTAATTAATTTACAGTTCGGTGTGTACTTATAGTCTGACATAGTCTACAGGGGTTTGATCAGATTCGATGGCCATTTGAGTAACAAAACCCCAAATTTAGTTTTGGAGCGACCATGTTTGAATGGATAAGTCTGTCCTAAAAACTTTAATGAGTATAATGTCCGTAAGCTGGCTAAAGGCAAGACATCTCACAGAAAAGCTCGGAGTATAATCAGTTAAAGCAATAAATCTGCAGTTGCTGAGTGTCATTGGTTGGACATGGAGAAATGGCAGGAGTACTCTCCAGCACAGACCCACTAACAGCTTTTACCATTGGAGGTCTGCCCAAGGAGACAGAAATACCAAGTGCCTTACAGCTGCTCTGGTAGAGAACTGTAGCATCTTTTCGGTTGGAGTAGGATGATGTGTTAAACCATCACCTTCTAGCTCAGTTAATGCATGTGATATTGACACAGAACGAATGCATAGAAAGAAGCTCTCCATACACTATTGTTGGTGGCTTTGCAGCAAAGTAAAATATTCCTCCAGAAGATTTATCTTTTGGTCTGGTGAAGAGAAGACTTAAGAGGAGATCTAATCAGTGTGTATAAATGTATGAGGGCTGGGTGTCAGGAGGGAGAGGACAGGCTCTTCTCAGTTGTGCCCTGTAATAGGACAAGGGGTAATGGGTATAAACAACAGCACAGGATGTCCCATCTCAACATGAGGAAGAACTTCTTTAAGGGTCACAGAGCACTGGAACAGGCTCACCAGAGAGGTTGTGGAGTCTCCTTCTCTGGAAACTTTCAAAACCCGTCTGGATGCATTCCTGTGTGACCTGCACTAAATTCTACAGCCCTGCTCTGGTGGAGTGGTTGACTCGATGGTCTCCAGAGGTCCCTTCCAAACCCTAACATCCTGTGATCCTGTGATCTGCTTCAGAGGCATCCTGCAAAGGGAAGGAGTCCTAGCATATGCCTCAATCCCTGTAAGAGGAATTTTGCCTTTTATAGTCATCTGTCTCTGTGTGGCATCAGCCAAGCACATGACATGTTGCTGTTGCAGCACAAGCTTCATTTCTGTGTGCTGGAACAGGGTGGTGGTGTGTTCTTGTGGGTGCCTATTGATGTTATACCCAGCAGTGCCATCATAGAGATGACCAATGTCCTGCCTTCCATGTTGACCTGAGGCCATCCCACAATGATCTGGCAAACAACGATCCGGGCATAGATGTGCAAGGATGATTTTGGCGCTCTTAACCACTGCCAAGAAGAGAGCAGAAGTTAAAACCTAGAAATTCACTGGATTATTTCGATTATCAGAAAAACAGCGGCAAAAGTTTCCAAAGAAGAACTGAAGTAGTCTGTAAAAAACTAGATAATCATGTATTTATGCAATATAAATATTGTACACATACATGTACACCTAAGTGTATGCACAAACACACACATATATGTATATGTATATATAATATATTAAAAAGTATGAAGTATGATACATACGAAAACCACACTAAATTATCATAGTATCACAGAATGTTTTGAGTTGGAAGGGACCTTTAAAGGTCACCTGGTCCAACCTCCCTATAGCAAGCAAGGACATCTTGAGTTGATTACGTTGCTCAGAGCCCCATTCAGCCTAGCCTTGAATATTTCCAGGGATGAGGCACCCCAACACCTCTCTGGGCAACTTGGGACAGTATCTCACTATTGTCCATTAAAAAATTCTTCCTTCTCTCTTAGTCTGAATCTTGCATTTTTCAGTTCAAAACCATCACCCTTATCCTGCCATCCAGAGGGACCTGGATAGGCTGGAGAGGTGGGCCCAGGCCAACCTCATGACATTCAATAAGGCCAAGTGTAAGGTCCTGCACCTGGGTAGGCACAATCCCAAGCACAGCTCCAGGCTGGGTGGTGAATGGCTGGTGAGCAGCCCTGAGGAAAAGGACCTTGGAGTCTGGGTTGATGAAAAGCTCAACATGAGCCTGCAGTGTGCACATGCAGCCCAGACAGCCAACCGAGTCCTGGGCTGTGTCAAGAGCAGCGTGGCCAGCAGGACAAGGGAGGGGATTCTGCCCCTTTACTCTGCTCTCATCAGACCCCAGCTGGAGTACTGTGTGCAGTTCTGGAGCCCTCAGCACAGGAAGGACATGGAAGTGTTTGAGCGGGTCCAGAGGAGGGCCACAAAGATGATCAGAGGGCTGGAGCAGCTCTGCTATGAGGACAGGCTGAGAGAGTTGGGGCTCTTCAGCCTGGAGAAGAGAAGGCTTCGAGGGGACCTGATAGTAGCCTTCCAGTATCTGAAGGGGGCCTACAGGAAGGCTGGGGAAGGATTATTTACAAGGTCCTGCAATGACAGGACAAGGGGCAATGGGCTTAAACTGGCAGAGGGGAGATTTAGACTAGATGTCAGGAGGAAGTTCTTTCCAGTGAGGGTGGTGAAGCACTGGAACAGGTTGCCCAGAGAGATTGTGGTTGCTCCCTCCCTGGAGGTGTTCAAGGCCAGGATGGACGAGGCCTTATGGAATTCCAGGTAGATGGCATCCTTTAGCATTTCTGTCATTCACTCCACCAGAAAAGGTCATTAAAATGCCAGGTGAACATTGATGCACCTTAACAGAAGCATGCTAATTTTAATCCAGACACCTGGTGCTTAACATTCTTTTTTGTCAACTTCACATACAGAACCTGAAAAGAGGTAGAAATGCAATGACTGGTTCAGTTCTCCAGCCAGCTTCGTAAAGGACAGTATTGCAAGATCAAATAAACAAATAAAGCCACATACAGGGTAATTATCCATCAGCTCTGCTAGAGAAGCTACAGTTGTGCTATAGCACATCTTTTGAAATTATTATTATGTTTTTCTTTAGCAAGTCACAGAAGTAATTAGCTTGGATGCTTGTTTCCTCAACACATTTGAGAATATTTAACTGTCCTTCGGTATGTATGGTTCAGAAGCATCATCTTGGCCTCAGGTCATGGTGGTCTGAAGGACAGTAGTTTGTATTCCACAAAGAGAGGGCTTCCAGGTGACTTTTTAGTGCTCTACAGTGGGAGGTATGCTTTCCTGTCAGTTTTCCTCTAAAATTCAACCAGCCTCTTCTTTGCTATCCTTTTAGGGCCTTTTGGAGACAATTTGATTTACATTTTAAGGCAAGTGAGGGTCCAGACAGTGTCATCTTTTGCCTAACTGGCTGGAGTACACTGCACTGGAGTACAGCGTATATTTCTAGACTCCCCAGCACATGGAAATGTTGGAGCGGGTCCAGAGGAGGGCCACAAAGATGACCAGAGGGTTGGAGCAGCTCTGCTATGAGGACAGACAAAGAGTTGGGGCTCTTCAGCCTGGAGAAGAGAAGGCTTTGTGGAGACCTTATAGTAACCTTCCAGTATCTGAAGAGGGCCTACAGGAAGACTGGGGAGGGATTATTTACAAGGTCTTGTAATGACAGGATGAGGGGCAATGGGTTTAAACTGACAGAGGGAAGATCGAAACTGGATGTCAGGAGGAAGTTCTTTCCAGTGAAGGTGGTGAGGCACTGGAACAGGGAGGTTGTGGATGCTCCTTCCCTAGAGGTGTTCAAGGCCAGGTTGGATGAGGCCTTGAGTAACCTGTACTAGTGGGAGGTGTCCCTGCCTATGGCAGGGGGTTGGAAGTGGATGATCCTTGAGGTCCCTTCCAACCTTACCATTCTATGATTCTATGATTCTAACACAGACCTCAGCAGCATCTCTCTGGGAGAGACAATCTTTATTACAGAATGTCAAATAATATACAATAATTTGCAGAGCACTATTAGGAGTGTGGTTTCAATTGTGCAATGAGTTGTTATGTCTTGTCACCAGCTGAACATACTGCAATGATCTATTTCATCTGAAAAGTCCAAGGGAAACAACTGGATTGATCAACTAGAACGCAAGAATTTGAGAAACAGACTGTGCACAAGATGCTGGGTTTTGGCTGCCAGTTCCACAGTTCTAGAAATTGTTACGTGTATAAAACACCTCTGCTTGTCTTAGCTCACTGCTGTGTAATAAAGCAAGCAGCACATGGTGCTGTAGAAACTTAAAATGTGCCAAGATGAAGGAACTGGCACAAGCATAAAACTAGCCATGCAGAAGGTTACCAAAAAAAAAAAAAAACTAACTTGAAACCTAAGTATGAACCCTTTTCATTAAAATAAAAGTGAAAATAATAATTTAATTTATTAATTTTTTTCCTTTGTTACTTCATTGTAGCAATTTGATACTTTATGAACACAAACTCATTTCAGTTACAGTGAATGCCTTTGTGCAGAAGTAATTCCTGAGGGCAGGTTCTTTATACAGGCACTAGAACAAGGTAATAGCTATCTGACATTGAAATAATGACAATGATGATGATGATGATGCAATCACAACAGGAATATCTGGTAAACTTTCTTGCTCTGAGATAAACTCTAAGTGATGTCTTCATGTCAGCTACAACTTTCCTATTCCATCAACAGCTTGCAACATAAAATTTTGGCCCACCTTCTCAGAAAGGGAAATAAAATGAGGAATCACAGAAACATTCTGTTTGGAGAAGACCCCCAGGATCACCACGTCCAACCGATATCCCTATTCTACAAAGCTCACCCTTAAACCATGTCCTCAAGCACCACATTCAAACAACTTTTAAACACATCCAGGGTTGGTGACTCAACCATCTCGCCGGGCAGCCCATTCCAATGCCTGGCTGCTCCTGCTGTGAAATAATGATTCCTAATGTCCAGTCTAAACCCATCCAGACGCAGCTTGAGGCCATTCTCTCTTGTTCCATTTACTTGTGAGAAGAGACGAGCAGTAGCCTCTACACAATGTCCTTTTAGGTAGCTGTAAAGAGTGATGAGGTCTCCCCTAAGCCTCCTCTTCTTCAAATTAAACAGCCCCGGCTCCCTCAGTCATTATTCATAAGATTTATTTCCCAGGCTCTTCCCCAACTTTGTTGCACTCCTCTGCACTAACTCCAGCACCTTCACATCTTTCTTGTAATGAAGTGCCCAAAACTGAACACAGTATTCGAGGTGTGGCCTCACCAGAGCAGAGCACAAGGGGAAAACCTTACTACTATCCCCTTTCTCTCCAAACACTCATGTTTTTCTTTCCTTCCAAATCCACTTATCTTTCTATCACCTCTACCTTATTTCTGTGACTCTCTTGTTTAAAAATTTAAATATCTCTCTCCAAACATCTCAGTTCCCTACCTCCAGCCAAAAAAGAATGACTACTAAGTGTGCTTCTCCTCTGGCCAAAGCCCTCCACAGACTTTGTCAGGTCTTTGCGCATGTGGACCAAGCTCACAGAAAATGCATCACGATGCCTCAGACATCTGTTGACCTCAGGCTTATTCTGTAAGATCAAATTGTTGTAAAACTCTCCACATTTTCTCTAAGTGTTCCTAGAGGAATGACCTACTTAACTGTGATGGACCTTCAATCACTTAAATACATCTTAAAGGTTTTTTTCCCCTTTTGATGCACTATGTTGAGTGAAAAGACATTCAGCACCTTGAGTATATAATCTCTGAGGAAATTCTTAAGTGTTTTTATAGCATTTTATTTGACCACTGGTATTTGAAGAGCTGGCCATCCTCAGCAGATTGTTGCCAAAGTCAATGATGTCAAGGAGCTATGGTGACTTAAAGGAAACTAAAATGTGCAAAGCACAGTGTGTCCAAAAAACTCCATATAACAAGGTACATAACCTCAAAGATCATTGTCCTTCCTCCATTCCAAACTGCTGCAGAAATGTTGCAGATTCAAAAGGTGTTTCCCAGAGTGGAAGCTTCAAACTTGTCTCTGCAAATTAGAACCATAGAATTAGACTCGTCACAGAACTGTACAATCATAGAATCATAGAAATGGTTTAGGTTGGAAGGGATCTCAAAGATCATCTAGTTCCAACCTCCTGCCACAGGTAGGGACACCTCCCACTAGAACAAGTTGCCAAGACCTCATCCAGCCTGGCCTTGAACACCTTCTGGGAGGGAGCATCCACAACCTCCCTGAGCAACTTGTTTCAGTGCTTCACCACCCTCACTGTATAGAACTTCTTCCTAAGATCTAGTTCAAATCTCCCTTCTGCCAGTTTAAACCCATTGCCCCTCATTCTGTCATCCTCAAGTAAATCAGGTTGCTCAGAACCCTACTGAGCCTCACCCTGAATATCTCCATGGATGGGGCTTCAACTACATCTCTGGGCAACCTATTCCAGTATTCCACCACCCTCATGGTAAAGAACTTGTTGTTGTTAACATCCAATCTAAATCCACTCTTCTTCAGTTTGAAGACATTGCCCCTCATCCCGTCACTGCAGGCCCTTGTAAACAGTCTGTCCAACTATTTTGCAGACAAGAATTGTGCACATATGTATGTGTTTGATGCATTAGCATTTAACATTTATGTAACTTCATCATTTCCCAGCTCTGTACAATTATTGTCTAACCATTAGACAATCATTTTAAATCTGGGCCAGGCTGGGGTTGTTTTTTTTCATCTAGAGTCTTTAAACATGCACTTACTCATCTTAAGATCAGCAGCATAAGTTTTAGTTAAGACTGGACATTATAGAGCTATTTCATGACAGGGCATTATGCATTAGGAAGATGGAGAAAGGCAGTTATGTGGGTTTTTATTACTCTGTAGAAACAGGCTCAAGTAGCAGCACTTAGTTGATGCAGGTTTGTTGAAGATTTTGCTTTCAACAGTGACCCCTTCTGGTGCGGACCAGCAGATTCTCCGTGCTGCCCAGGCACCATACTGAAACGGTCGTTTTTAGTAAGAATTATTTCCCTTATAAAAAAGTGATTATGTTCCAGTAGTGATCTGAAGAGTGCAAGTGGAAACAAGGAGTCTGACGTAAAGGCCTCAATACCTTCCTGACCTTGCTTTATTAAGACATCTCTGAGTACTCTTGATTTTATAAACACTAAATGCCATTTAACTGAGATCAATGCCTCTTAGCAGAGTCGCATTACTTAGAGAATATGAATCGATGTTAAGTCCTGTGCTAAACATAGAAAGCACTATAATTAGGGGTCTTGGGCAATAATACCTGCCAAACAACTCATTATTTTCTTCCTGAAGGTGAAATACTGAAATTTCCATTCTTGCAAATCCATTCCTCCCAGCCTCGCTTTTGCTTCTTTCTTTCTGAACTAAGAGCTCTAATACCATTTAAAAGTTTAATAGCTCCTTTCAAGACCATTTGATTGTAATGATCTGTGTTGTAGAGCTTTCAGTCTCTACTCCTGCTCTGAGATAGTCTTCATTAATTTACCAGGCAGAGGCCTGTACTTTTTAAGCAGAGGGGTGATAATCTCAGTACTGCAATCAAGCTCCAAATAAACATAATATACAACACAGACAGAAATTAAAACCCTGAATGGATTCGTCATGCTGTCGTCTTCATTGTTGCAGACCCCTAGGCACGTCACCATTTCATTTCACTTTAAAAGTCTTTAATTTTTGTACCTTTCTAGATGAAAAATTTGTTGTTGCTTCTGGAGTGGCATGAGACATTCTGTCACATCCCTCTGAAAAGTGATTTTTCTTCATCAGTACAGCTTTGCCTCCGCAGTGCTGTTCCACTTTTTGCTGGTTTAAGTGTTTTTGTTTTTTTGGTTTTGGTTTTTATTTTTTGCAGGGGGTGGAGGGGCTGATCTAATTAGATGAGGTTCCAGTGGGAACCTTTTATAGTTTGTGATATTGCAGAGCCTCTTTCTTCTACACACTGCAATGCACTTGTAAAATCATAAAGCCTAGCAGGAGCTGCAATCAATTTAGTTGTTCCCTTGCTCTGAAGCTGAAGCAGCACCACCACAGTCATTTAAGCCAGCTGCATATCCAACCTGCTCCCACACACCCACAGGGCAAAGTTCATACTCCACCCAGACGGTTTCTTCTGGGGCTTGCATAACACCAGAAACTTACTCCAGATGTCAAAGCAGGTTCCCCTTTTCTGCTGTTTAATGCTGCCACCCTGTCGGCTTGCCCTTCATGAATGCAGAGACCAGGTAATTCCATAGTAGTACCCACCTCGAAGTGACTTGGGTTCAGCCTTGGCTGATAATAGTATTCTGATACTCATCACTGCATCTCTGACTTGATCTCTCAGATGGGTACTCCATCATCTCTGGCTGGGAGATGCAGAGCCAGCCAACAAAGAACAATGAAGACACCATATGCACCCCATTGTAGGGATGATTTGAGCCACTGCCACCAGCTTACTAAGGTGAGTTGGCCATTACAGAAAGATCTGTGGTAGGCCTTCCCACATGAAAGACCACAGAATCACAGTATATACCCTGTGAGAATATATCTGATTGGAAGAGACCTCCAAGATCACCCAGCCCACACATCACCCAATCCTTGACCCAGAACTGAAAGGTCAACACTAAATTGTGTTCCTTAGTGCCATGTCCACAAGCTGCTTGAGCACCTCAAGGAATGATGACTCCACCACTGCCCTTGGCAGACCATTACAATGTTTGAGAACCCATCCAACGAAGAAGTATTTCATAATATCCAGTCTAAACCTTCCCTGGTGCACCTTGTAGCCATTTCCTTTAGTCTTGTCACTTGTCATCAAGGAAAAGAGGCTGTGCCACTTCTTTGCTTCTGCCTCCCTTCAAGTAGTTGTAAAGACCGATGTGGTCCTCCTATCAGCCTCCTCTTCTCCAAAGTGAATAACCCCAGCTCCCCCAGAAACTCCTTTGTCACTGTCCTTGATCTCTGCTGCTTTCATGTTTTTGCCTTTTCTGAGTTGCTATTGCAAGTCTGGGAAATAGCGCAAGTTTTCCCACTTGCTTTTTTATCACCTTTGTTGCTGTAGATGTCAGACCCTGCGTCTGAGGTCCAGAGGACTGTTCTGTGACAGGTACAAGCAAAGGCCACAAGTGCAGTCAAGTATTGTCAGAGGGAGCTGAAAGGTATTGGTAGCTTTGTGGGAGGTCAGGACAGTCAGAGAAGCAGTGAGTCTCACACACATCCCTGCCAGAACTTTTAACTAAGGCTAGGGAGGAAGATGCTAATCGGGAACATTGCATAAGACCCTTCAATAGAAGGTGCTGCCACAGCTGAGCATAAGGCAGGACAAGAGAACTGGGAAAGCTTATGACTGGGCCAGAACGGCCTGAAATGATGCTACCCAAGACAGGTGGTGGGACTGGTTGTACACATAAGAAAGGAAGAAAAGCACTCAGTACTCCTTGCCCAAACCCATCAGACAAACCATGTAAACTGGCTCTTCAGGGCCCCATGATGAGCAACTGGTCTGAAGTAAGCAGGAAATAAACTTTTCCATTTTCTCACAATATCGGGGAAGTTGCTCATTGATTGTATTCACTGTGAAAAAGAGAGGACGAATACAATTTGTGCCTTGTTTTTCAGCTACTGTAGGATTAGATTTTCCCCAGACTCTTTCAGGACCTGATTCATCTCCTGGAAAAGAGGAAGAGTAGTGTCTCCCGAGGATCCCATTAAGAACATCCAGCTGCTGCCAAAGGCAATCATGTGTCTTACTCATCCATGATAGACCCTCATGGGCTCTTTACCATCCACTCAAGTTTATTTCATTACAAAAGACATGTGGGACGAGAAAATGCTCCTGACATGTATTCATTTTAATACCAGGCCATGCACCTCTACCAGAACTTTCCCAAATAGTGAAGTATGATGAGACGTAGAAATGATGCCAGATGCTCTTTGCAGCACTATTGACAATGTTTATAGTATCCTCAGAGCACCCATAGCTCTGTTTTAAAGTGTGCTTGCCTGATTTTCAAGTCAAATGGCTTCCAGGGCTAGGATCTCAGGATCTCTTCTTTTTTCTTTTTTCTTTTTTTTTTTTCCCCAGCAGTAAGTGCTTTAAAAATGCCCCCCCGCAAAAAAACCAACCAACCAAACAAACAAAACCCCACCACAAAACCCATCACAAAACAAAAACCCCAAAAAAACAACAAAACCCCCCANACCACAACACCAATCACAAAACAAAAACCCCAAAAAAACAACAAAACCCCCCAAGAAACAAAGTAAACAAACAAAAGCACTAACAAACAAAACCAGACAGAAAAACAGTTTGAATACAGTTAAAAGTTTGAAACAGTAGAAAACTGCAATCCGAAGATTACTTGTCATATTTTTCCTCAGGTTTATAGCTAAATACATGTTCTATTAACTTCTCAAAGTGTCAGACTGTGGAGCACAAAACACTTTTAATGGAAAATCGTTAAAGAACAACCACTGCAAGGGAATTTCAAGCTGCAGTACCCTTACAAGCAAAACACAAAAGAGATGAACCAAGTCAAGCCATTTGGTTCCAGAGTTAGCCTTCCAAATCTTTTTTATCAGATTCTTTAACTTTGATAGTGAATAGTTCTTTATCAAACAAACACAAACATTATGTATAAATTAAAAACCAAACAGCATTAATACTGTACAGGTTTTTTTTTAATACACTGTTAGCATTTCAGCGTCCTGACCCTGCAGTGTGATATAGATGCCTGCACAACTTTTAGCAGCCTTAAGTGAAATGTTGTGCTGGTTTGAGGCTAATTAGAATATTTTAATAGAGAAAATTACACTATAGGCTGTGAAAGGAAAACATGGTGATGTCTATTTTGCCCATAGGCTTGCTGAGATTGTTTGGGAAAAATAACTCAAAACATTAGATAAGGCAGTCTCAGTCTGTTGCTCTCTGGGGGCACAGCATCTTGGGGGGTCTAGCTTCTGGCTCCTCTTTGCTGATTAATCTTCACTAACCACTTTTCTTCTAACCCCACAGTCTGATCCTCCAAACTCACTTTGTGCGTAAGCCAGACCCTGGGGTAAGGTAAGAGGGGCAGGAAGAAGGTGGAAGGATAGTTGGGAGCCCCTCCTGG
>VWZE01016030.1:0-31969 GCA_013396675.1 Eubucco bourcierii
ATTTAGACATGGATCAGGGCATCATGATTTTATTAAAGGAAAATGTGGTATCTTTTGACTTGAACAATTAGCAAGGATACACTGAGGCAAATGCAGGGCTGTCCAATGGCAGTGAAAACAGAAATTGCCAGAAATGACAAAACCTGCCACTGATTTTTCAGAGCAGATGAGATTCTGGTCCCATACAGCTTTCCATGCACACACTTCTGTATACACATAGCTCTACAACCAGGCTTCTCCTTGGAAAACTATTCTAAAGTTCTACTCCGGGACACTAATACACTCCCTCCAAAAAAACCCCAGGACATTTAGTGTTAAATGCTAGCTAACTTACATTAGACTATTTTCTCTGAAAAAGAGATGAATGCTTCTAGGTATTCTGAGTCAGAGTTGCCAAAAACTGAAAAAAAGCCCCAGCACCTGAAAAGCACTCTCCCAGATAAAGCAAGTGCTCTAGTGCAAAGTCTTCTCATCACCATGCTTTAATACTAATATATCTTCTGTTTGTTTGAAACATCCTGATCTGCATTTAAAATCCCCATTTCTCAGTATAAAATCCTAAGCACTCCGAAGCATCACCACTACCTCCAGAAGATGGCACTAGCCACCTTTGTTATATTACAGAATAATACCTTTGCCACTTTCTGATTTCTCCACCTCATTAATGCACACAAATCCTGTCCCTCTTCTTCACTGACCCATATGCTTAATTTGGAGATAAAATTTGGTAGGCTGTTAATGGGTCTTCTAATTCACATGCTGTCTGTAATGATTTGCATGTTCTGCAGCATTAGGCTTATTTTACTAAAATGCATAGCATCTTCATTGACACCACTTTTGCCTTGCAAGAATGACTATATGAAAGCAGAAGAGATATCTTCAAAATGTATACAGAACATTAAAAAAAAAAATCTTAAAAACATAATACAAACATTACATTGCTAGAAAAATATGTGGGGTTTTTAAAAAAAATCGTATTGAAAAATATGCTGCATAAAACATCAACAGATTTTAAAAGTATTATTTTTTTCCCTGCAGATTCCAGTCTGCAGGGGAAAAGTCTTCTACAGACGTAGGTGTAATGATGTAATTCCATTACTTATTACATTACAATAATATTCCTTTGGAAGATCACAATGCAAATATCTTGACCCTCTTGCTAGATAGGAAGGGCACTGGAATGATTGTTTCAGAATCTCAGGAGCGTTACATATGGCCATGGAGTCCATGAATAACTCAGATCTTCCCACTAAAAACTGTACATTTGTATATTATCAGAATAAAAAAATCAAATCCTGCAACTATAATTTTCAAACTTGAGAAACTTTTCATTTACTCACTAGGTGTTATCTTCAATGCCACATAGCCACAATTTTATTTCTCCCAATCCCTCTTCTCTGTTTTACAGGGTGAGGATACAGCTGGGATACAAGCTTCTGTATATTACGATATTTAACCTTCACTGCACAGCGTGCACTCCTTCGTGGACACATTCCCATGTGATCTGGTATAGGTGATCCTGCTCTAGCAAAGCGGTTGCATTTTTGAGGTCACTTCCAGCTCCTGACATTCTGTGATTCTGTGATTCTTTTATTACTGGAAGTTTTCAATGTTTTTATGGAATGTATAGAGAAACTGTCAACAAAGCCAAACAACAATAATTAAGTAAGTCCTAAATACAGCATTAAATATTTGAAGTCACAAGTTGACAATACCTCCCAGCAAGTTTCAAGAAATGCTTGCTGTTTAGTACATTTTGGTTGGATTCATTACAAGATTTTTTTTTTTTTTAAAATTATCTTCTGTGCATATATTAATATGACTCTTCTCTCTCTTATTTTCTGTATTGCAAATTGATTTTTAAGACTTTTAGTTCTTTCTTCATTAGCCATTCAGTGTACTCGCCTCATTGTGACCATTAAAAGTTCTTGATTCAACTGAAATTTTTTTTCACCTCTGTTTTTCCTCCAGACTTGCCAGTCAGCAGGCCTTAATATGTCAGCTGAAAAAAACCTTACAGTTACTTTTATTTTTGTTGCCTTTTTTTGGTTGGTTTGTTGGGGTTTGTGTGGGTTTTGTTGGGAGGTTTTGTTTGTTTTTCCTTTTTTTTTTTTTCTTTTTTTGTGAAGGCTGAACATATGAGGACTTTGAAGTAGCTGAAAGACATGCTGTCACTGTGCCAAAATCAAACTCAAGGCTCAGTTCTCAGTCTGTAAACATTAGTAGGCTCCAGATTTCTTAGGAGGTGCACAGGGAGGCTACCTACAGAGTCAGGGTGTTTTCCTCAACATCCAAGGAAAAGGAGGACACAGGGAGGGATGGAGGCAGCAGCGCTCTGTTGTAGCATTGGTGGAGGTGGGTGCTGTTATGCAGAGCAATACAGTTACAGAGAGATTGGACATGAAACTTCAGCAACCGATTTTACTGCAGGCTAGTTGCAGCACATAGTGACAGCCAGAAACTGGTATGTTTTGTTAGAAAGCTGACATCAGTTCTGCAATACTGGTTATACATAAAATCCTGCTTCATTTTATACTGAAGTCCGTACCCAAAATGCTGTGCAATACAGACAAGCAAAACCTATTTATAGAAGTAGTTGGAAGTTTTCAGTTATTTTCCTTTAGCTTTCAAAGAATCCTGCAATCAAAGAACACAGCAAAAGGGGAAAAAAAATTAGATATATTTTAAATAACGGGACTTACTTAAAAATTTCCTAGACTAATTTCACATTAACTTGTGTAAATTAATGCTATTCAACTCTGCAAATTGCTTTCTCTTCCTTGCCAGGAATTAGATCCACCACATATTATAATCTCACTTTGATTTTCAAAGTATGAAAACTTAACACACAACAGGTTTCAGCTTGAAAAGAAAGGATGCAGCCTACATGCCAAGCATTTGCAATAAGCATTTCACTGCCAGTTTGTTGAACAAGTTTAGAATTGATTATTTTAAATGAAGGAGTGTAGACTCTAATTTCTAAGAGGTAATAGAAATAAAGGTGACTAAAAACCAGTTTATTAAAAATCTCTCAGACAGATTTTCAACATGCTTTCCTAGAGTAAGTTACTGCAAGATGTTTCCTCTTTCAGAGTAATACATAAACCCTTAAAACTACCTATTCAAATAAAGACATACCACAAGAAAACGTTCCTTCCCTTTTTTATATTTTTTTTGTTTGTTCACCAAAAAACCCAACCCAAACAAAAAAAGCTACTTCACACAGCCTGATACAGTTTAACAAACAATCAAATCCCAGAAAAAAGGGAATGCACTGGGCTGCTACTGACCACAGAAATCAGGTCCTCCTTCCCAGCTTACTGGCTCTCAGAGCTTAATTAGCAGACACATCTGATATCACGGACAGCTGATCAGATAATCGGTCTCCTGGATCCTCTGAATAAGAATTTCATGTGTTAATTGATGATTTCTATTATATATTCAACGACTTCTGTGTTGACAGCAGAAAACGGATTTGTCCTTCTCAGCATCAAATGTGACAGCATTCAACAGCCTGACAAAACCAATTTTCAAAATCATATTAGCAATTTCTTAAATAGAAAATGTTTGAAGCATTTTCTGAAAGAAATTAAAGTCCTTTTCATACAGTGATTTCCAACAAGACAATCAGTTTTTTCTTCATTGTACTAATTGTCATTAGATTTGTAGACAATAAAAAAAAAACTGGAGGAGTGGCTGATGAACTAAATTGGAGTGCTGCCATTCAGGAGGACCTTGAGGGACTGGAGAAGTGGGCTTACAGCAATCTCATTTAGTACCATAAAGGGAAGTGCCAAGTCATGTCCCTGGGAAGGAATAACTCCAGCACAGGCTGGGATCTGACCAAGTAGAATGTGTTTTGTCAGAAAAGGCCCCAGATATGCTGGTGGATGAAAAAGCTGACCAAGAACCAGCAACATGTTGTTGCAGTTAAGACCAAGGGCATTCTGGCATACTGGGTAGATCATAGCCAGCAAGTGGAGGGAAGAAATCCTTTGCTTCTACTCAGCATCTGGAGTGCTGTGTTCAGTTTCAAGCTCCAAGTTTCAAGACAAATGGAGTGCCTCAAAGATCAGTACTAGGACCAGTCTTGTTTAACATCTTTCTTGGTGATGCAGACAGTGGCATTGAGTATACCTTCATCAAGTTCACTGACAACGCTAAGCTGTGTGGTGCAGCTGACATACTGGAGGGAAGGGATCCATCCAGAGGGACCTTGACAGGCTGGAGAGATGGACCCAAGTCAACCTCCTGAGGTTCAACAAGACCAAGTGCAACGTCCTGCAACTGGGTTGGGGCAATGTTGGGCACCAGTACAGGCTGAGCAGTGACTGGCTTCAGAGCAATCCTGAAGAAGAGGACTTGAGGGTGCTGGTGGGTGGGAAGCTCGATATGAGACACCAGTGTGCATTTGCAGCACAGAAGACCAATTGTATTCTGGGCTGTATCAAGAGAAGTGTGTCCAGCAAGTAAGAGAGAGGTGATTCTCCCCCTCTGCTACACTCTGGTGAGATCTCGCCTTGAGTACTGTACCCAATTCTGTAGCCCCTATTACAAGAAAGATACAAATATGCTGGAATGTGTCGAGAGAAGACCCATGAGGATGATCAGAGGGCTGAAGTATCTCTCCTATGGAGACAGACTGAGAGAGTCGAGGTTGTTCAGTCTGGAGAAGAGAAGGCTCTGAGGAGAGCCTTCTTATTGTGGTCTTTCAGTACCTGAGGGGGGCCTATGAGAAAGCTGGCAAGGGACTTTTTAGGATGTCAGAGAGTGATAGGACTAGGGGGAATGCAGTGAAGCTAGAAGTGAGCATATCCAGATTAGGTGTTAGGAAGAATTTCTTCAGCATGAGGGTGGTGAGACACCGGAATAGGTTCCCAGGGAGGTGGCAGAAGCCCCATCTCTAGAGGCTTTTGCGCCAGGCCGGATGGGGCTCTGAGCAGCATGATCTAGTGTGAAGTGTCCCTGTCCATGTCAGGGGGTTTTGAACTAGATGATCTTTAAGGTCCTTTCTAGCCCTGACAATTCTATGAATTTATGATTCTTCCTGCTACAAGCAAGATGTGCAGTCACTGAATAGGATCTAGGGAAGGGCCAAAGATGTTGAATGGCTTGGAGGGACTGGAGGACAGAAAACTCCAGAGGTCTTATCCATTTACATAAATACTCCATGGGAAGAGAAAGGTATAGGGAACAAGGCTCTTTTCAGTGGTTTGCGGTGACAATAGGCAATGGGCACGCACTGAAGTACAGGTAATTCCACTTATACAGAAGGAAAAGTCTGTCAGTTGTGAAATTGGTTATGCCAAGAAGATGGTACAACAAGCCCAGAGAAGTACTGTGGTGTGTCCACATATGGAGATACTCAGAATTAAATGGAAGTGGTTCTAAGCAATGTGCTGCAGTTGCCCCTACTCTAAGCTGAGGGTCAGGTTAAGCAATATCTAGAGCTGCCTGCCAGTTTCGACATCACTGTGATGGTGGGATCTTTCACAGTGGCTTTGCTGCCACCATTATCTATTGATTCAGAGGAAGTAAAATTGTTTCCTTTCTATTTCACTGAA
Organism: Eubucco bourcierii; assembly: GCA_013396675.1. Classification (NCBI taxonomy): domain Eukaryota; kingdom Metazoa; phylum Chordata; class Aves; order Piciformes; family Ramphastidae; genus Eubucco; species Eubucco bourcierii. Next base: position 5,565 of record VWZE01016030.1, read on the forward strand.
TCAAATTCCACAAACTGAGTCAGTAGTTCTCGTCAAAAAGTTCTAGAATATGAAGAAACTTTGGCTCTGGGAAATGTTGACTGCTTTTGAGAGCAAACTGGTCCTGTAGTACTCAGTGGACTACAATTTCATGCTTTCTGTAAGGGAGGAGGCTCTTCCAATTTAAATTTATATGCATTGTAAGAAAGGCTAACCTGGTATAAATCAACAGTGTTTCCAGGTAAGTCTTTTGAGGGTCCTTTTCCAGGTGCTTCTGCAAACTCTTAACTATGGAGCATATTAGAAGAAGTTCAGTACTGTGAAAGATTAGGTCACAGTAAAGATGACTGCAGCCTCAACAGCAGCCCAATATATTTAAACAGTTTATCGAGACCCCATAAGATCAAAAATTCTCTCTTTAAAATGAGACAATTTTTCATACCAAGTCTGAAGAATACCTTCACTGAATTGAGAGAAAACTGCTTCCATCAAATTGTGTTAGCTTAACACAACAGCTGCCTTCTCTGCCCATATTGCACATCCTCTGGTTTAAGACATGGCACAGCAAAAAAACCAAAAAAACAAAAAACCAAAAAACCAACAAAACCCCCAAACAAATAAAAAACAAAACAAAACAAAACAAAAACCAAACAAAAAACCCAACCAAACAAACAAAACAATTAAAATCTAGGAATAGAATCTCATTACGTTGCAAAGTGGAATAAGTTCATTTAAAAAATGTGCAAAGTAACCTGTTATCTTCATCAATAGCTCCAGAGATCCCTGGGCTACCAAAGACGGAGCCTTGCTCAAGCATATGTCACTGCAGCACAGCTCAGGATTACCCAAGAAGCTCTTCACAGGAAAAACACCACTTTGATTTATGAAAAGAGGTTTGGTTTCTGGAGTACCAGCTTGCATAATGAAGTGGAGAAACCTTTTCAGGGACCCAATCTGTTCACATAAAGTATGAATGACAGACAGAACTGTCTAAATACATCTGTGACTGTAAGCATAGTGCCGAAAACCATGCCGTCACTTCCCTCTTGCCATGTGCTGAATGGAGGTCTAATGGTCCCAAGAATTTCAGTAGAACCAATTCCAGCTGAGGAAATCATAAGAAAGAACACACAATGCAAAACCCAACAACGACTAAGCCCCTTCCCCTTGGTTTTAATACAACTAAGTTGTACATATCATACGTATGCAAATTCAAAATTGCTAACTTTTTTCCTTTCTTTCTTTTCTTTTCAGAATGAGTGGATACATGTGTGCATTACTGGTATCCCCTTATGGATATAAAGATTAAACCTTGAAACAAAGTGCACAGACCTGTAAGAGACAAGCCATATCACCACTACGGTTGAACTGTAGAAGGTTTAAAAAGAACATTAAACAATGAAGTCTACTGTCTTGTAAAAAAAAAAAAAAAAAAAATGTTTCCTTTCTTAAAAAAAAAAAAAAAAAAAAAAAGAAAATATCAAGACATCTGCTCCATATCAGAATTCTTGTCTTTCTGTGGAAGGGTGTCAGCATTTTAAATCATCTTTTGAATGTTTGCCCACTCTGTTATGTAAACAATGCATACTCTCATTTTCTTAACTTAGCAGATAGAAATAAATTTTACTCTCAAAGGAACAAAAATAAAGATGCTCTTGTTGACTTGGAGAGGAAACACAGAAATTGCACAGGAAAATACAGAATACATGAATCCCTAACCCCTAATACAGATACAGAATACATGAGGATTCCCCCAAAACCTTACCCACAACCAAACTAAACCACAACCCCCCCAGTGCCTATTTTCTCCCTACCATTGTCTCCCATTAGGCCCAAGCAGGCCTTGACTGTACAGCGAAAATTTAAGTCTGGCCTTGAAGGCCTCAGGCAGCTCCCTTTGTTACCCAGACAAGGACTCCCTCCAGACAGTAGAAGGAAGGGAGAGAAGAGATTGGTTTGTCTTTGCTGCCCACTTACAAAGACAGCAGAATTCTGAGATTGAAGAATAAAAGTACAATTTCTGGGGTCCACCTCCTGGACCTTTCTGGTCCTTCTAGAGGACTCAAATCCATGGGCCTTCTTAAGGGGCAACTAGCCTCAAACCACCACACTCACACTCCAGAAAGCAAAAGCAAAAGTTGGTAGTTAATGATTAGGGAGGAGATGAGAACACCCCACCAGACCCCCAGGTGAAACTCCATATTCTTCAAAGCAGCTGCAGTGTTATGGTAACATTTCTGTAACTATAGCATTTTGCTGCTTGAAGAAACCACCCACTCAAGAGGACCCAGTCTGTACTTTCTCTGCTATAGCTGGAAGAGAAGGCTTCGAGGAGACCTGATGGTAGCCTTCCAGTATCTGAAAGGGGCCTACAGGAAGGCTGGGAAGGGACTGTTGACAAGGTCTTCTAAACACAGGACGAGGGGCAATGGATTTAAACTGGCAGAGGGGAGATTTAGACTAGATGTTAGGAGAAAGTTCTTTCCGGTGAGGGTGATGAGGCACTGGAACAGGTTGCCCGGGGAGGTTGTGGATGCTCCCTCCCTGGAGGTGTTCAAGGCCAGGTTGGACAAGGCCTTGAGTGACCTGTACTAGTGGGAGATGTCCCTGCCTATGGCAGTGGGTTGGAACCAGATGATCCTTGAGGTCCCTTCCAACCTTACCATTCTATGATTCTATGATTCTATATTTTATACGTTGTTTAGGTGCGTTGGGTTTTACTCTGTAGATACACACATTCAACTACATTTCAGATGTTATTTTCAAAGGATTGTTTAGTAGGAATATCTGGATTGTTTTGAAACAGCACTTGAATTGTTGTTTGTACTTTTCTAGTGTTGGAGTATCAGCTTTATTTACTGACAGCACTGAAAGAATGATTTCACAGTCTTTACTCTTAGAGGAATATTTTGTCTTTCATCTATTTGGTTACTTTAAACTTTTCATCTCAATAGCGGAGCTTTCTGAAATCATCTGTAAAGTTACTTGCAAGGCCAAGGTAATATACATAGTTAGATTAAAACACATGAGGCACTGATGATCTTTTTTATCCTGTGATTATCCCCTCCAGCAAAAATCTTCTGTTCTGGAGACTAGTGTTACCATATTAATGTTTATAAGCAGTTTAGCAACACTGCTTCTAGACACTTTTGAACTGTGCTACAGATTTTCCTTTCAGCACAAATATTAAAGCTAAGTATGTAACAACATTATATTATATAACTATTTTTTTATTTACTGTATTTTCTGACTGTAAGTAGATACAGAGAGGAATCTTAGGAAACCTCAGGAGTGCTCAACCCCTTGAAATCTTTTACAGCAGCTTGATACATACAGCAGAACACAATGTACATTCAGCACAATTATAGTAATAACGATTTTTAATTTCCTGCACCATAAGGAAACCTTTAATAAGTATAGAAGCTTTTGAAACAAGAATCCTAGACTTTTCTCTTCAAGATTAGAGTATACTTTCATGCACTATTTGCTCCTTTGTTAAATGTATGAAATGTCTTTGAAAGGAGCACAAGCTAGGGTAAAGATGTAAGAGGGAGTAAAGTCATAAGAGAAGTACTTTTGTATGGATATTTTTTCTGAGAGAACTCTGTTCACTAATTTTTCACAAATGACACAGTGAAAATAACACAGTGGAAAAGATACCCAAAGAGAATAACCTCTGACAACTGCCGGCTTTCTGTTAGAACCTGCTTAGCTAAAAAAATCCTGATGCAGAAGTTTTGTTGAAATGTTTCTACATAGTGGTCAAAATTATTACTGTACTATTGGGTAGAAAAGGGAACTTCAGACCTAACAAGGAAATTTATTACAGTGACCAGCAAAATGGTAAATATTTACAAGAAGAAGCTAAAATAACACAATCTTACGAACTACGGTTTGTATCTGGAACTGTTACCATTACAGATAAGGTGAGTATGAGAAAGAAACCTTCTAGATTATATTCCACTTGGGGAATAGAACCTGGAAAAAAAGTTTGGTTTAACTTCAGAAGGCTCTCAACTAGGCAGTTTTCCGAAATGGAAGATCTGACTACCAGACCCGGTAGGCAAGAGCCTCACAGGTAAGTGTGATGTTTTGCCCTGTCAACAACAGTGAAGTGGTTCCTTTCCTTTCCCACCTCTAGCAATACAGGATAGTTTCAATGGAGATGAAGCCTCTAAATTTTATTATTTGCTCTGTATGTACTCACCACAAAAAGCCTAATTGATTTTTATACTTGACATTTGAACATTCCTTCCCTGTTTGTGAAGTTGTTGAAACATTGCATGAAAATAAAAGGGTATCTTCAAATGGTTATCACTCTTCAGCAAGGAAGAGGCATTATAACCAAAACAGATTGCATCTAGCTGAACAATTCTGGTATGCACAAGCTTCTCACCAGGGAGTGGAGCAAAGAAGCCAAATTAGACACCTCTGACAAGTATGGGGTTCCCGGTCAGCAGAAAAACCTTTTAAAAACTGTCAAGTATGAGTGACTGGTCTGTGGAAATTGTTTTAGGGATATGCAGTGGATCCTCAAAAGTGTCACACACTGCCCTCTGTAGCATCTGAATCATGTCGCACAATTCATTTTATGATGAATGCACGTGTTCAAGACTGACATTTCATGGCCTTAGCCACATACTTACATTTGATATTATTCATGTATAATTATAATCCTCTTGCAAGATTCCTTTATTTACCTTTTGCACTTAGACCACCTTTGCACACAGAAGGTTGGGCTCTTTCATCAAACCCCTTCACAAACTTCTATCTCCTGACCAGAATAATACGGGTGTCTTTCCAGAAGCCCTCGCAAACACATAAAAGAGAACAAAAGCTAGATATCCCCAGGAGACAGGATGGGAGCCATCCTGTGCTAGCAGAATTTGTCAAATGTATTCAGTACTTGCTGCTTTTGTTTCAGTAAGAAGATTCAACTAAGTTGTCAACTTGTATTACAAATTACAATATCTGCCTTTATGAAAAGTCTGGCATTTTATGTAATAGCACCGTTTATTCAAGCCAAATATATGTCAGGTTTCAAGACTATTTTTTAATTATAACTTGTTTCAGTGGAAGCAAAAGACTTAAGAAAAAAAAGTACACATATGTGGGAGTCTGTAGCCCTTCTAATGCAAATGAAAATCAAAAGGCTGCTTGGAGAACATAGATGCCATACTACTTGTTTTGGTCTTCTTGGTTCTTTTATTTAATAAATTTATACTTCTTACCCACTGAAGTGCAGGACTAAACTCCATCAGTAGTGCTGTTAACAGTGTATTAGTAAAGACATTTGGTTTCCTGAGCCTCTGTTGTGGTAGGCCTAAGCAGGTCAAAATAGGCTTCTACATGTCCTGGCTTGCCCAGGCATGTTTTTCTGCTCTCCATCCTTCTGTTTTGGGGAGAAGCAACCATGGTAAAGAGGACAAAGAACCTGGAGCCATTGAATCTAAGGACTTTGGCTTGCTCAGACTTGTTTGCGTCCTGTGGTAAACAAGGTACACACACTCAGCTTGTGCCTGCCTTGTGCAAGGCTGTATTCTGCCAAAAAAAAAGGATGAGGCCTATGACTTCACCTAATACGGTCAAGCTTGGCCAACTGACATTCTGATTGGCTATTCTGTGTCCAAAGGCCCATCAGTCTCAGGCTGTATTGATAAAAGGAGACAAGCAGGTGACACAAGATGTTCTGCTGTTGTATTGATGTTTGCTTGCTGCTTGCTACTGCTGCTTGCTGCATCCTGAACTGCTTGGAAACTGCCTGCCTCAAGTTTACAAGGAAAAGGCTCTAAATGCCTCCACACCATTGGCATACATAGCCAGCGTGACGTCTGTGCTGAGACTGCATATTGCAAGACATCCTGCCTACACCTGAAAGCCTCCTGCCAAGACAGCAGGTCCTGGAGATATACAGCTCATCCAGAAGGATCAGGACTGGGTCAGAGATTGTCTGTCTCCTTTCCCCAGTAGTCTGTGAAGCCTGGGGAGAATCAGAAGTCTCAGTGGACAAGACAGTAACAGAATTCCTTGAAAGTGTTTGGGTACTGTCTGAAGCTGTACCTAGCCCTGCGAGTTGGGAGATATTTTGTAAGTGAATACTTAAAGCCTCTTGTAATTCACCATTGCCTTCTGCCATAAGCAGAAAGGATCTCCTTGAATCCATCTAGTGGGCAAGCAGAGTATTGACCACAAGCAGTACACTGACTGCAGAAACCTTAATTGAATTCAATTAATGTTACATATTTCTGCTAGTTATTTCTAGATCTACTTATTACTTTGAATAATGTTTCCATGACCGTTGAAGAAGAACCTAATTATTTTTTTTAAAGAGTGGTCAGGGTGGAGAGAGTTCTGAATATTGAATGTTAATAAACAATATTAATCTTTGAAAATCATATCTCGCATCAATTAATTTGCCCTCCATAACAGTCTCCAAAACTCTCCCGCCAAAAAAAGGAGACAAAAATAAACCCAAGTCTGCCTTTTTCATACAGTTGTGCAATAAATCCAGCTAGTTGTTTCTGCTGTTTCCATTGTGTTTAGAACTAAAAATATGAAGCAATTTGGCAAGGCTAAACCATATCAGATGGAACACCTTAGGTAAAAACAGTGAGATTTCTGAACCAAGGGGAAAATATAGTAAATTTCATCACTTGTGATAAAACATTTGATGCACTGCCATACAGCAAGCAATTAGATAAGCTACGGAAGGGAACTGGTAAAGAAAACCAAAAAGTGAAAGGGTAATTAGGAATAAAAGTGCATCAGACAAAGGTGAGGTTACCATAAAATTTCCTTATGTATCCTTCCGGTAGCAAGTCTTACTCTACAGCTTCATTAGTTGTCTTAATATAAACAAACAACAACAACAACAAACCCCAAAAAACAACCAACCAACCAAAACCCACCAACAAAAAAAAACCCTCCAGTGACTGCAGTCACTTTCTGTGACTGGTCACAGTGACAGAATTTTGGAAAGTGATGCAGAGAAATACATGAATGATTTAACCATGCCAGACAACAGAAGAAAGAGAAGTCAACAGTTGCTGAGTGACAAGAAGGATTAGATCATAAGGCTATAAGCCACCAAGTCCTAGGATGTATCAGGAAACACACTTCCAGGAAAGAAAGTTATTTTGGAATTCTGTGGTGGGGGTTGGGATTTTTTGTTTTGATTTGGGGGTTTTGTGGTTTTTGGTGGTGGTGGTGATTTTGTAGGTTTTGGGGTTTTTTTAAGATTAAAAATATTTGCTTCTTTTAGAGTATGCACAGAGAAGGGTGGTTAAGGGAGAAAGATTCTTGATGAGAACAGCTAGATTAACTGCTGTCACTTACTAATAACACCAACAAGATAAAACTTATCTTTCAAAAGGCTGACATCAAAACTAGAAAAAAATAGGTCAACAAGGCTATGAATAAATTTAGACTAGAACCCAGGAGAATAATCACTAACAACTTCATGAAAAATATCCATCTGCTTTTAAAGTGATTATCAACACACTCAAGTTAAGGGTCACAAAGCAGTACTTAAAATAATAAGGAAGCAGATAAAGCAATACAGAAGACACCTTCCATGCTTCTAATGAATGTTAGTCTCCCCTCTGTTTCTGGACAGACCACTAGGCCAAGAGCCACAACAGCCTAAAGAATCTTCAAAATGAAAAATGGCCCCTTCTGGTTTTATATTTGAACAGTGACATTTCATTTCTCATAAGAAAAAGGGTGATACTCATCTGAAATGTTAAACAAAATGAAACCAAAACCCACCTCATTTTTTTTTCTCACAGGAACTGAAATCAAATCAACAACATATCTACACTTTTCTAATACTACAGTTTTCGTCTCATAGAAATCAACAAACAGTTGGATTAGTTGAGGTTTTGTCCACATTAAACAAGCTCTCAGCAGCTGATCTCTGGCAGATCTCTAGTGGGCACCTCTAATTGTAACAATCACTTAAATTAAGCTTGCAAACAGGCCAAAACAGTGAGCTCCCGAGCCTTAGCTGAATCACAGGGTAGCTCTTAAAAATGATAAACAGCTATGAATTCACTAAAGCTTGACTGCACAGTTTATGCGAACTGGGAAATTACAAGAAATTCTCTAAGTCACCTCCAGCTTGTTACTGGATGCATCCAAGACAAAGTAAGAAGCCCAGACAGCATTTCTCTCACACTCCTGTGCATCAGCCCTCATTCACTTGAGACATCTAGAACAGGTCCAGGCATTCAAGGATATAGATGTCTAACATGTTAGGAAGAAGTTCTTTACAGTGAGGGTGGTGAAACACTGGAACAGGTTGCCCAGGGAGGTTGTGGCTGCTCCCTCCCTGAAGGTGTTCAAGGCCAGGTTGGATGAAGTCTTGAGCAACCTGTTCTGGTGGGAGGTGTCCCTGCCTATGGTGGGGCATTGGAACTAGATGATATTTGAGGTCCCTTCCAACCTAAACCATTCTATAATTCAAAGATTCTATGAGTATATCAGGATTAGCATATATGACAAAGGCGAGTTTTGTTCAATGTGGACTGTATAGTCAGATAACATAACTGTATTAGAATGTAAAGTACAGCTGAATCCAGATACTGTAAGTAATTTTTGGATTTCTGTCTTCTAAGTGTTTGTGTTCTATTACTAATTGCTCAATCAACAACACACTAGTCTTATGCTTCACTTTCATACACAAATCTGGCTGAGCAAAACCAACCTGGGTGGACTGTAGTATCACAATGAGTATGCAACTGAAGAGGAATCAGAATTCTTCAAGTGTCAAAGCAAGAAGATTTTGTCAAGATGACAGCACAAACCATGAAATTCAGGTTGAATCAAGTTGCAGTGGTCACACATAGACCTTACTGAAAAGAGTCATTACCATCTAAGAAAACAACCTTGGGCCCAGCAGAAAACACAGTGAAGCTCTGTGGAACTACAGCATCTGTAGAGCACTCCTAGAAGCAAATCATTCCAGATAAAATATAGGCAAAAGTCTTTGAAACCATGTTCTGCAGACAGGGTCCCTTGAAACCCAGAAGACTAATTCTTGTTCACCCATATGCCTAACCCAGATCACCTTAGACATCCACCCTGTTACTGAGGACTTATATTCAAAACTTACTTGGAAAGAAGGAAATAGTCTCCAAAAAAGACTGAAACAAAATTATTTTTTACTACAGGCTGTAATATAACCTTTTATGTCTATTCTTATTAATCTCTTCTCATGTGATACTCTCACATGGAATTATATTTGAATAAGAATTTCTGTGTGATATAAAAAAATTCTCAGATTTACACTCTGGTATGGCACATACTCAAGTAAGATTCACTCTAACACATAGAACAATGATTCCAGATTCAAATAGTCTAAGTATCTGAATAATGCACGAGGTTTATTTTTTATTATGTAATTTTCACTTCTAAGCCCTCTTTCTGTAATAGGTAGATTGAAATCTATACATATTTAAAGTGTTTCTCTGCAATAAACTTAATAAACAAAAATAAATATTCTCAGTAATAAAATTTTTCAATATTTTATTGCTTATTTTCTCCAGACATGTCCCCCAATAAGTCTGGTAAGTGACAACTACAGTAAAGAAAAAATTCAGTCCTTTTTGTTCAGAGAAAAAGAATGGGGATAAGACATTAAAAGATTAATTTTTTTAATGTTGGGGTTTTTTGTTTGCTGGTTTTTTTTGGGTTTTTTTTTTTTTTTTAGCAATTCTTTTCAATTAAGACCCATATAACTCTGTAGTGTCTATACTCTTCAAATGTACTGACTGTTTAAGTCAGTCTGTAAAAGTCCTCTTTAGATTTTTATGTTTTAAAATATATTCCCTATCCCAATTTCATCTTAGTTCTGTAGAGATAACGATTTAGCAGTTCAATTCTTACCTCCTTTGCACTGAAACAAGGCAAATGATTAGTCCAGAATTTCTCACCTCTTACACTCCTGCTACTATGCCAAAGCAGACACAGAAAAAGCAACTGGTCATTTGCATAAAGACATTTCTAAAAGAATCTTGAAAATAGTGAATGGTTCTTGTCTTGATCTTTAAACTACTTGAAATTATGTCTAATACCCTTCTGTCTCAGAGCAAGTCTTAAAAATCCAAAGACCAAACTGTCCTGGTAGGACATAAATCCTGCCAGGCTGTTTTAACCCTTGCTCTCCTCCTCCTGTTGCGAGTCTGGGAGTCATAGATTGAGCAAGGGTAGGCTTGAGGCTAGGAGCTTAGCACCATGTATCTGGTGCTGCCACTCAATGTGCCCGGGTGGTCATACGAGGCACAAAGCTTTGAATTCATTGGGCAGAACAATGATGATAGTGCCTACTGGTCAGTTTCATCTTCAAAACTATCTATTTAATGGAATGTGATTTAGGAACCGCACCTTTCTGCACTGACCCTCCACAGGGAGCAGTATCCCTTTAGCGGTTCGTTAACTGGGAATAGGTGCGGCCATGTGTTCGCACCTTACGCTGGCGGCTCGGCAGCAACTCAGCTCTTCTCTCCTTCCCTCTACCTGGAATATTTTGTATTTTACAGCACGATCATTATTGTGAATTTTGGAAGCATTCTTGTACAGGAAACTTACTCAGGGGCCAAGGCATCATGAGTACATATGCTAGAGTTGATACTAAGCCTCTGTAGCACAGTTAGAATTTTTCCTGTTTTCGCATTCCTATTTTCCAAGTTCGAACTGTTGAATTCTGTGTTGCTAAATGTCCTTTGTGCAACTATTTCCTGTCAACTGAAAATCCAAAGAATCTCAGAGAATTTTCCTGAAAATTTTAATATGAATAATAATAATATTAATACAGAAATTAACCATAATTAATAACTGGTTGTTAATATCCTATCACAAACTCATTGCAACAGTGCCACAAAAAACTCTTTTAGAATAAACTTTTAAAATGTCTTATTTCTTCCTTATCACCATCAGTCCACTGGGAATTTCAGAGTAAATAATGTGTTGTATTTCATAATATATTCATAATATAGTCACTGCTTAAAATTCAATTTTGGAAATAACCAAAAATTCTTTCTTCAGTGACAACTATATCCTTCCCGACTTCAGCACTGTGGATTCTGAAATATAACCAATCATAAGAGAGGTTATAACTGAGCATCGTAACTGATGCTCAGTTATGAAAGACTGTAATGGACTAATTTCATACTACCAGCCCACAATTATCACCTCAATATATTTCTTATTTTTTTTTGCAAAACACTGCTATGCCTGGTTACTTAGCATATAGTCTCAAAACTGCTTTAACCCCATAGCTTTGTGATATTGTCATTAATCTGCATTTCAGATCTTCTGAATATTTTCCAGTATCATGAAAAGTGTATGAACCTGTTTCTCTCTGTGTGAGAAGGTGAGCAACACCAACGCCTAACAGTATGCTGGTAACTGCACAAAGAATTTCTATGAATTTTTAAAACAGTGGTATCCATCATAGATTAAGAGGTCAGAAAACAAACACAAAGTTTTTCAACAAAACCAAAGTTTGTATTACTTTCCTCCCTATTTGCTTTGAATTCCATGTAGATATACTATTATTTTTTTCTGAATGTGGTAAGAAATTAATGCGGTCTCCTACTGCTCGTGCGAAAACACAGTACAGCATTACCTCTATGAGAACTCACAGAAGCATTTTCTTCAACTGTGCAGCACTCAGACTTTATCAAAAGCAGAGGCTTTAAGCAGACATCTAAAATAAAATATTTGAAAGAGTTCTGTTTATGCACAAGTCCATCTCAAAGTGAATTCTTGTTCTTTTATCTCTAAAATTTCCTTCTGAAAAAAAATCCACCCATACTGACAAGTAAATCTGAAAAGTCTGTAAGTGTTTAATTACTTGATGGCATATCTTGATTAAACAGTCTACTTTAAGAGCACTGTAATATATGGGACTGTGTTTAGGACAAACTCTTCCGTCAAAAGGAAATATGGGAATCCTCTAGGAGGATTGTTTCACTAATGAATTCAGTAATTCAGCTACAGCACTGCTGACAAAGTCCTGTCCTGGACTGTGAGTTTTTCAAGAATGAAACAGCTGATGCACCATCTACCATGTGGCAAGCCCAGAGCAGTTCAAGTTCATCAAATGGCAGATATACCACATGTGCATAAGCCAGCTCAAATGGCAGATGTACCACATGTGCACTAGGCAGCTTTGCAAACTCCTGTTTTTCAGATATATCAGATGCACCATGCATGTGCTAGAATTCTCAGCTGCACATGTATCCCAGATACACCCTGATTTCTGAACGATTTCTGGAACTATGACTGTGGAATTCTGCAATGAGTTACACAGCTGTCAGTAGAATATGCACCCCAGTTACTAGCAATGACCTATCTCTCCAGCTGTCTATGATGACAACATTTCACTCAGAAAGGTCATTAGCACAAAAGGCACAATCAGCTAAGCTTTCTAGAGATGTTTTATTATGTGAAGGAAAATACTCTTGTAAGACTGCATGCTTTCATTTTTTTTTAGAGTTCTAGAATCACAGGATTGTTTTGAGATGGGAAACTTTCTAAGATTTTGAATCAAACTATCACTGCCATTTGGAAATGGAACATTTTAGCCTTTTTACAAATGTAAAATATCTGATATATTCAGTGTGAGTCTAAAGATTACCCTCAAAATCATGACATTAAGTAAGATGAGGTATTGCTATCAGACACAACATCAGTCTCTGTCTAGATACCAGAATCACTTTACTATTCTGTTACAGTGCTGAGTGAGCAGCTGGAAATGGTCTAGGAATTGTCCCAGATAGATTGTCTGTAGAGTCATTCAACAAAGCTAACAGAAGTTAGTTTTGGTTTTGTTGTGGGTTTTTTTTTTGTTTGGCTGGTTTTGTTTTTGTTTTGTTTTGTTTTTTTTTTTTTAAAGGCACCAAACAGACACACATATTTGGAGAGGCATCTTTGTTAAACCTTACCCCTAGTTTTAATATTAAACGGGTTTTTTAATGTCACAAGACCCCTGACTATGTAAAAGAGTAAAAAAGACTATGTAGAGGAGTAACAGATATTCTCACTAGCCCTTTCAATTCTAACAGGTTGGGTCTGAGATGACTCTAAGCTACAGCCCACACTCCAACTCACCTGACTCAGAAAGAGACAGGTAACATAGTGGGCTTCATAATATTAACTACACTGCTGTTTCTAATGAGGTGTAACAAAGAAGGTAAGTCTCTGGGAAACGAAAGCTAGCAGGTGTGAGAGGTAGAATCACCTATGCTGCAGAATCATTGCTTAAACCATCCTGTACTTGTCTATAGAGCTAAAATACAATGAAAAAGAGAGATGAGCCCATCGACAGTTTTCAGTATAATAGTACTTCTGTGCTTTCACCAAAAATAGCACAATATAATCACATCCCTATGACTCAACTTTCAGAAAGAATTTACATACATACACAAACACACCTATATAAAAAAATGGAGTGGGAAGAGAAAAATGTGCACAGAGATGGTAGTCTCAGTGTTGCGGAGAGTCTCTGAAAGAATAGAACAGCTACCACATGCAAAGAGGACAATCCAGGGAAGAAACATACAGATAAACCACTGACTCACAAGAAAAATCTGACATTTTAGACGCAACTAAACCCTAAAAGAGGACAATGGACTGGGGCAAGTTCAGACAGTCCCAAAGCTGATGAAACAGAAAAAGTGGGACAAAGAAGTGCTTACTTATGTTGGGCAAAGATATTTTAGTGAGCACAAGGAGCAATCTAAAGAAGCTGGGTAGGCTGTATTTTTTTAAGCCAAATTAAGTCACAGCACAAAGGGATTTTTAAAGGGTTTTAAGTTTCTCTTCAAATGAGAAACCCCTCCAACACTATGCACAAGTGAGGATGATGGTTGTTACTCTTGCCCTCTCAGAAAAAAAGATCTAAGGAAAATTCTATTTTAACAGATACCTTTGTACATTTACCACTTTGCCATGGATTTCCCATTGAGGTACTGCAACCGAATCAAAATGGCACAGTCAGTAGTATACACAGATGCAAATAGTGACTTACATTTCGTTTATCTCTCATAGTCATTGTTTATTTTCAGTGATGAACTCAATTTTGTGCTGAAACAAAATGCAAAACAGGATTTCTGTATCCTAGAAGCATCTCGTTGATAACAATAACACTTGATGAACCAGAGCCACACATGTGTTTCTTTACTGACTCAAAATTCATTCTTAATTTGAGAATTCATTAACATAAGGATATTCATTGGCTAGGCTTTGAATAATATCATTCTGTGGTTAATGTCAGCATTTTGTTAGCTGCACCCCCTGTTAACTACTGCAGAAGAATCACGTGAACAGCAACACTGTGGAGGTGGTGGAGTCACCGTCCCTGGAGGCGTTCAAGGCACGTTTGGACATGGCACTTAGTGCCATGGTCTAATCTTGAGGGCTGTGGTGATGGGTTGGACTTGATGATCTCTGAGGTCTCTTCCAACCCTTGCAATACTGTGATACTGTGATACTGTGTCTCAGTGAATTAAATCATTGCTTTCTACTGCACCATCATTTAAGAATGCTGTGTACTGCAATCCACCTATTGCATTCTGCATTTTCTTCATTACTCAGCTTAGATTTTTGCTAACTTATTCTGCAGCCTGAGTAGTGCCACCCTATTTAGAATGTGAGCAGTCACACTCCAGTACTGACACAGGGACAAATCATTACTGCTCTACTCACATCATAACTCGATTGATGCAATAGTGTGAAATACGACACCTCTCAACACCTCAGAGAAATAGTCATCAGGGAATTTTAGTATGCTTAACAGATCTATAGACAGAAAAATTATAACTAAAGGGCTTGCCTTCTTATTGGGTTCAATGAATTAATTTTAAGATTACGGTCTTTTTAAAAGCATTCTAGTGCACCTACACTTTCACATTCTTGTATTTGAAGGTTTTTTTATGCTCAGCATCAGGACATGCTCCATCAGCTTCTAATGAATTGTGTCAGGAGTACATCTGAGCATTTGTAGTCTCAGTTCATAAGTGCTGAAACCTTGAATTATATTTTCATATGTCACAATGTAAATAATTTACAGCTGTCATGTAATATTACAATTTTTTTAAAACCCTCTAATGCCTAAATAATAGTGAAATATTTCCTAAAACCCAAATGCACATTAAAAGGTTGTAACATCCAGAACAGTTATATTGAAACAAATCCAGCCCTGTCACAATTTTGGTAATTGAACAAGAGAGCAAATATACTCATCTCTGTGAGGTGGACTTCAATGCATCTACTTTGACTGCTAAACTCATTAAAATCTTTCTTAGTTTTCTGCCTCATTAAACCTCATTTGCTTTCTGCTTCTCCTCAGGCTTCATCCTCGATGTGTATTACTAAAGCTTTATTCATTTTCTATGACAATTTCTTGAGACTCAAAGGCTCCCACCAGCCCCTTTGGGCATTCTAAGTCATGCAGTCACAAATAGTAGCCACATACGCTTTTCCATTTCATTATTTTTCTTTATTGATTTTTCTGGAGGGATCACCAGTCCAATTCCCAAGAACACATGTGCCAATGAAGAACTTCAAGTGCCTGGAAACCTTTAACAACAAAGGTTGGCTTACACTGGAGAATCAGACAACTCTGAAGAAGAAAAGTTACTGCAGTTTTGGGTTCCCCATGATAAGCATCTTCAAAATTAAAAAAAAAAAAAAAAAAAAAAAAAAAAAAAGGCAAATAGTGAAACATATTATAGCTTCTTTCAGTTTTTTTCCAACAAGAAATCACTTCATCATTCCAGACTACATTCTCCTTAGTTCTCCTCTTAAAATAGAGAAATGTTCCCATTACGTTCTTCAATGCATTAACCTGTCCAGTAAACAAAGCATAAGAGTGGGTACAAGGATCTACTTTCACCTTCCCAAATGATTTTATTCACTCAAAAGAATGGCAATTTAATATGTAGGTGAGAGTGCTGTGCCAGATTATACTGTCAGTCAGCACAAGGACATGTTCTGGAGAAGTAAGGAAAACTAATGGAAATCTGTGCTTGGAGTCAGAGTATGAAAATATTGAACTATGCGGTCCACAGAATTATTGCAATCTCCTCTGCTTGTTCACAAGGAAGGTCCAGGTTTATTCTTTAGTTTTGATATCGTTGGAAGCAAACCCCTGGAAAAGAGCATGAAGTTCACAGATGTTATTGTTCCATACCTAAAATTTTCAGAGCAAGTACATGGATACATAAGGCCTGCCAGTCAATGAAAACCGAGTCTTCAATTTTTTTGAAAACACAGTAACTACAAAGTAAAACCTTGTATGATTCAAATCTTAGTTTACATTGCTAATAGTCCTTCTCAGGATAGAAGAGATTTCAACACTATTGTCACGAGCAACTTGAAATAGAGTACCATTTTTAAAGCCAAACATAAGTTTTTGCTCCCGGAAATGTTCTCTGCCTTTCTTGGGTTTTCCTTCTGAAAATATTTTTCCAGTGTTTTGAGAAATACATATACAGATCTAAATACATACATAAACATTTCTCCATTCATTGAATAAGTATAAACATGCTGGCATTACCAAAGCTTCACCTGTCTTCATAAGATCTAAGCTTTTTCCTGAGCTAGTCTATAAAGCAGTTCAGCCCAGTCACTGAAAATTAAAATGTGTGTTCTTGAAAAGATAAGTATGTAAGTAAAACACTGAGAAAAATAATCACGGTAAATATCATGTTATTGGCATTCCATGGTAGTGTTGACAAGTAAAGACAGAATCACAGAACTTTAGAGGCTGGAAGAGACCTCCATAGATCATTGAGTTCAACCTCCCTGCCAGGGTAGGATCCCCTAAGGTAGTTCACACAGGAATGCATACAGGCAGATTTTGAAGTTATAACTAATTCGTATATTACCATCAGATACTTTTTATTGTTACACTTTATTTCCAGAAAGCAAGTATGTAAAATCTGGGAATAAAGATCAGTAACCTGTAATTTATGTATTCGTTTAGGCATAATATTTTATTTTTGTCTCCTTGTACCTCAGCAGTCACCATGATTCACAGAATTTCATAGGAAGATAATTTCCTTCAATTCACAGAAAACTTTGAAAAGTTGCAACAAGACATGATCTGCTTCATATATTCATTACACAACAGTTACATTATATCATTAAAGCAGAGTATTGTCTATGCTGAGCATAAAAACCCAAACAAACACAACAAAAGGCAGCAAAAGGCAACAACAACAAAAAAACCAAACCAATAACCTACTCACAGCAGAAAAAAAGTAAGATTCCTTTTTTTACATTTGCATTTTGAGATGTGACGAGATTCGTGAAGTGCTACTTCAGCAGCGTTAATAAAACGTCTCTGAAGAGTTGCTTACAGCTACAAAGACAGTGAATAGGTTAGAATAGATACTTGTATGACCTTCTAGATCATGTTAGACTAAAAAGTGCTGGTTTTGTTTAAAATGTGCTCCTGCTTTTTTAATGGTTATTAACATCTCAGATGCTTTGACAATTACTCATCTGTATTATTACAGTACATGTACAATTACAGTGAATGAAAGACCATTCCATAACCTTCAGGTGAATTCCAAAAGCCAACATCCATGTCTCACAGTGAAAAAAATACAGCACACAAAGACCGTAGAGATCTCACTTTCAAAAAAAGACTGTGGAAAGAAATGGTGTCTGCTGGTCTAGATACAGTTTTCAAGCTTCCAGTCACATACACTTAAAGATTTGCAAACTCTCTATATTGTTTGGTTACCTTTCTGCATACTCATAAATTATTGTTTGTCATTTAAAATGTTTTTCTCCTTTTAGTGAAATACAGTATTTTCAGACAAAACCTGAGCAAGTGTACAGAACAGATAAAAGGTTCTATAGCAAAGCAAGCCTTCAGGGGCCCTTTTTGGTTTTCTGTAGAGTTGTCAGGGACAATAGTACCTCTGTAACATCAACTCAGAGACTACCAGTGCATTCATGAAATGCTCAAGATTTTAGAAGATATCTGTTGATCCTTGCTGTTCAGTTTGAAATCAACCTTTTATTAAAACAAGAAAGCAAATTACCACTTAAAAATTACCATTCACAAAAAGAAAATAAAAAGTAATGTGATAAAATCAAGAATCACCAATAATTAAAAATTCTTAAATTCATCCCATGGAGTTTGACAGTATTGTTCTAATCATCAAGCTTCCACTTCCTTCTGAAATATGTGTACTTTGATTTCAAGTACAGAGTATGTTATAGATTAATAATTAATTACAACCAAAAGAAAGAAAGAAAAACAGCAAGGTAACTTCAGCCCTTGGTATTTTCTGAGACACAACATCTTCAATGACCCTTTACGCGTTTCCACAGGAGTCTAACATTGTCACTTTGGGAAACAGAACTATTGTTATTTTTTATCATTTAAATGAGAAATCGTTTCTCCTCTTCTTTTAAACTTGGGGTGTTTGCTTTGTTTGCTTGTTTGTTTGTTTGTTAGTTTTTTCAATCATCTTCTGTGATAAAAATCACATCCTAGCTCTGTAATGATATGCATCACATACAACTGGAACTGGTTATGCCACAGACTGTTGTACCAGTTGCTAAGCACTACTCTCAAAACCTACAGTCACACAGTAATTCAACATGGAGAGGATTTCTGATGGTTGCCTAATAAAAACATCTCCAGAATTAGTTAAAGCTGAAATCTGAAACTTTCCTTTCATCACAAAATTTAGCAGTTTCTGATTTCATAGTAATAATAGAGCGTTATGGAAATGTTTCCAGCATCAGTCAGAATTTAGACCACACAATGACAATTCTTCACAAGAATGATAACAGGCAAATGAAAGCATTTTCTTTGGGATAACTCTGATAAAAGTGTGATCCCTAAAGTCATAATGAATTATTAACATTTAAATATCCATCTGTCTTATCACTTAACACACTAGTCCACACATGCACAAAGAAGTAACAAGCAGATTTTATTTTTTCTCTCCCACTGGTAAAAGAACAAATTCAAAATCATCTATCTTAGGCAAATATGTAGGACTGATCTACTATTAGAAGTCTCCTCCCTGGAAGCCAACCACAGGGAGACATTAGACAATGTATTCAGGAGATTCTTATGAAAGCAAACCTTTGAAAATCCTTGACGACTGCTTACCATCACTGTGTTCTCCCTTCTATGCCCAGGTAAGGTGGTGGAGGATACCGAGAAGGCCCAAATATTGATTGCCTTCTTTGCTTCAGTCTCTACTGCTAAGGCCAACCCTTATGAATAGAGATAAAAGGAAAAGTCTGAAGAAAGGCAAAACTCTTCTTTGCTCAAGGAATATCAGGTTAGAGATGATTTAGGCAAGCTGGACATCTATACATTCATGTGCCCCAATGGGATGCACCCATGAGTGCTGAAGGATCTGGATAAAGTTGTTGCTAAGCCACTCTCCATCACTTTTGAAAGGTCATGGAGAACGGGGGAGGTTCCTGTGGAGTGCAGGAAAGTCAGTATCCCTCCAGTCTTCAGAAAGGGTAAAAATGAGAACCCAGGAAACTCCAAGACACTTACTCTTGTCTCCATCCCTGAGAAGGTAATGGAACCTTCTGGAAGTCATCTCTAAGCACATGGAGGAAAAGAAGATTGTCAGGAATAGTCAGCATGGGTTCTCAAAGTGGAAATCATACTTGACTAACCTGATAGCCTTCTATGATGGTGTGATCAGCTGGATAGATAAGGGGAGAGCAGCGGGTGCTGTCAACCATGACTTCAGCAAGATTTTTTGAAGTTGCCTCCCATAACATCCTTATAGAGATGAACGGATACTGAGGTGGATTGAGAACTAGCCGAACGATGGAGCACAGAGGGGTTGATGAGAGCTACAGAGTCTACTTGGAAGCCACCAGCTATCAGTGTTCCCCAGGGGTCATTAATGGGTTTGGTCTTGTTCAATGCATTTATCAGTGACATGGATAAGAAGACAGAGTGTATCCTCAGCAAGTTTTCTGATGATACAAAACTGACAGAGCAGGTGACACAGTAGAAGTCTGTGCTGTCATTCAGCAAGATGTGGACAGACCTAGAGAGTTGAGCAGAGAGAGGCATTACAAAATTCGACAAAGCCGAGGGCAGGTTCCTGCACCTCGGAAGGAATAATCCCATGCACCAGTACAGGCTAGCAGTTGACCTACTGGAAAACAGCTCTGTGGAGAAGGATCTGGTGGACAACAAGATAACCATGAGCCAGTAAGGTGTCCCTGTGGACAAAAAGTCAAGTAACATCTTATGGTACACTATGAGTGTGGCCAGCAGATCAAGGGAGGTTCTTCTCCATATTTACTCTGTCTTAGTGAGGACATGTGTAGCATTGTGTCCAGGTCAAGGTACCATGATTAAGGAGAGACAGGGAAGTATTGGAAAGAGTCCATCAGAGGGCTACAACAAGGAAAAGCTGAGAGACGTGGGGCTGTTTAGCCTGGAAAGAGTAGACTTAGAAGGGATCTTATCAATGCTTTTAAGTACCTAAATGGTTAGTGCCAGGAGGATGAAGCTGTACTCTTCAGTGGTGCCCAGAAAAAGAACGAGGAGGAACAAGCACAAACTGAAACACAGGAAGTTCCATTAGAATCCCCTTGTATGATTGAAAACTTCTTTATTTGGAGACTGGCAGAGCACTGAAATAGGCTGCCCCAAAAGGCTGTGCCATCTCCTTCTCTGGAGATATTCAAAACCTGCCTGGACATGATCCTGTGCAACCTTCCCTGAATGAGCCTACTTTGGGAGAGAGGTTGAACTAAATGATCTTCAGAGGTTCCTTCCTACCCCTACCATCCTTGTTTTCCCCTGGGATGGACAAGAATCCAGAGTGCCTGTTGGCTTTTGCCCTTTTCTGAAGGCAGATGTGACATTTGCCTTTCTCCAGTTGTTGGCAACTGTTCTAATCTCTATGACCTTTGGGGGCTGATGATGACTGCCTGCACAAGGACATCAGCCACCTGCCCTCAGTGCCTTGCAGTGCAGCCTGGCAGGTCTCAGGGACATACGTGCATTGAGAATTTCTGTGTGATTCATGGTTTAACTACAATCTCCAGCTGGTACTTCCTGTCTTCCATGAGCCTTGTCACTTTGTGGTGGTGTGTAACATATCCCACCACAGTGTTAGACTCTCCTGTGTCACCTGACCCACAAGCTCCTACCCATACTTTAGTTCCACATGCTGAGCTGCTCCTTCACACAAAGCACAACCTTATTCCTGCTTTTCTCTTCCTGTCTCTCCTGAAGACATCATCTCCATGTCACAGGACTCCAGCCATATAGCCTGCCACATTTTACCACAGCTATACCAGGAATGCTATAGCTCATCACGTGCTGAGCTCTTGTCCCTCTTGCTTAACAATGAGGCTGTGTGCTGATGTGCACACATCCTGGAGGTGGGAATCCTTTTATCTCATTTTAACTTGCCTGAGTTCTGACTTTTCCCTGTAACCTTGCACTTTTCCGTTCTGCCCTTGGCCCCACATTTTCTCACTTAACTATAGGTGGTAATATCCTGTGTGACTCCCATACAGTCTCCTCACCAAGATGGCTAGCCTCCTGACAAAGACACTTTTACCACAATAAGTGAGAAAGAAAAAACGATTTCTTAAACCATTTCACAAATGTGGAACTCAGAGGGCAAGTTAAGTTTTGTTCAAGGTCCCCTAAGCTATTTTCACAAGAAGTCACTCTGAAATCCAGCTTTTCACTCACTGGGTGGCAACTGCTGTAACTATACTGTTACCCAGCCACATACACAGGTAGGTACAACTCAGCTCTGTCACAAGGTAGCCCATTTCTCCTTGCCAGTCTTTTGTACTCAGCCATCTGATTTTCAATCTCAAGGACAGAACCAATGATCTGGTTCACAGCTAAATTTCACTGAGGACACAGGAAAATAAAAGAGAGAAGTTGTATTTCATGTGTTTATACATTTCTTACTTGACATTGCTTTTTTTTCCAAGCTACTGAAAAGATCCTGTGGGAAAATTCAGCACAAAAGCAATAACAACAACCTATTATCTTTGAACAGTAAAGACAAAAAGTTGCTGTAATCAGAAACTACACTGCAGAAAAACCATTTAGTGCCTCTTTTTACTAAACTAGAACACAATACTGTGTAGCTCTAGGTTAAAATGGCTTGTAAGACCCATGTAATTCAGAGACTGTAAGCAGAAATTACACTCAAGATCTTGGCAGAAATAAGTCAGACATTCCTCTTAACAGGTGGAAATTTAACATGATCCAAACTGCGATATGTTGTTTTGAATGGCAAAACTTTCCTCAGTTTGAGCAGAGGGTTTCCTCTCAGCCTTCTGCCACCAGTTACACAAGCTGGTGGCAGAAAAACACCTGAAATGGCTTCATTTCTAAAGCAGTAGTCATGCTCTAAGCTCCTCAACACATAATCCCTTTTACTCAAAATGTAGCCAGGGCCAGTACATTATAAGCAAAGATAAGAATTGTGACATTAGATTGTTTAGAGGTAGCCACTTGTGCAATCCAGCCAATGTCAGCTCTTCTAAACCTTTTGCATCTCAAGAATACATCCCTTCCTCGGCCTCTGCTAAAAAGTAAATCCCTCTCTACTTCTCATTGACAAAAATCAAAATAAGCTAAATAAAACAACCCCCCTGCCAAGTTTTGGCAAAGAAGTATGAATACAAATTATTACTCAGAAAGTTAAAATTACAGAACAATCAAAATTCAACTTTTCATTGAATAAGTGTGAAACAACAGTATCAGCAATTCCTGCAGTCATGTGAAAAAAAAAGAAGTTTGGAAAATTTGAATACTGGTAGACAGCACCTAATAAGACAAATGTAGAAAAACAACATAGCTATTCTCACTACTAATCACAATGTGCAATTACTAATTAAACTCCTATGAATTTGACATTAAATCTAAAGCAAGCCTTAATAGGGAGGAATCACGCCTGACAAATTTGATGGTTTTCTGGGACGGGGTTCTAGAGCTGGTGGATAAGCGAAGAGAGACTGGTGTCCACATGGACTTATACGAAGCATTAGACACTGTTATACATGGCTTCTTTCTCTCCAAATTGGAAAGATACGGGTTTGATAAGTAGACCACTCAGACAATAAAAATTTGGTTGGATGATCACACTCAAAGAATTACAGTCAACGTCTCGATATCCAAGTGGAGACCAGTGACAAATGGTGTTCCTTGGGGGTCAGTATTGGGATCAGCACTATTTAACATCTTTATTTTCAGTATCATCAGTGGGATTGAATGTACCCTCAGAAAGTTTGTTGATGACACCAATTTTTTAATTGAATTGCTGAAGGGAAGTGATGCCATTCAGGAATTTTATGGGTTTCAGAGGTGGACCTGTATAAGCCCCATGCAGTTTAACAAGGCCAAATGCAAACTCCTGCACTGGGTGCGTGAAATCCCACCCACATATACAGGTTGGATGGAAAACTGAGGATAGTCCTGCAGAGAAGTAATTTGGGCTATTATGTCACAAGAAGTTCAATGTGACCCAGTAATGTGCACTTGCACTCAGAAACCCAGTTGTATTCTGAGCTATGTCAAATCAGGGCCAGCAGATCAAAGAATCTAATCCACTCTCATGAGACCTCACCTCTAGGGGTTTCAAAATTCACTCTGGGACCCTCAGTATAAGCAGGACATGGATCTGTTGTAGTGAGTCCAGACAAATGCACAAAGCTCATTTTTTTATGAAGACAAGCTGAGGGAATAGGAGGAGTTAAGCTTAAAGAAGACCTGATAGCAGCTTTCCTGCACCTAAAGTGGGACTACACAGAAGGCAGAAAGGATCTAGGACTTTTTACAAGGCTATGGAGTGATAAGGCATGAAGTAATGGCTTTAAACTGAAAGAGTGTAGATTTAGATCAGCTGTAAGATGTTCTTCACTGTGAGAGTAAGTGAGGCACTGGAACCTGTTGCCCAGAGAGGCTTTGGATGCCCCAGCCCTGGAAGACCTCCAGACCAGGTTGGATGGGGCTTTGAGAAACCTGGTTTAGTGGAAGGCGTCCCTTTAATGATTTATGGTCCCTTCTAACTGAAACCATTCTATGATTCTATGAAATTAATTATTTAAAATGAAGATGTTTTTCCCCCTTTTCTTGCACAAGAACACTTACCTAAATGGCTTTGTAAGACGAAACCTTTTATACAAAACAAACACACACACCCTGGCTTCCACTACATTTTTTGTGTTAATAAATCTCAGGTTTACAGATGCAAGTTAGTCACATAGGTAAAGCCCCTGAGGCTGCTCTTAAAAAAGTGATATTCTAATTTTTCAGGGAGATGCTGAAGGATTATCCACATCATCTTTCACCTATCAAAAACTGGTTGTGCACAGTACTGGTCTCTCTGTGAAGGCACATTAGAAAATGTTGTTGTGCTATTGTACTTAAGGAGCTAAGATGAATATTCAAGTCCACACATTCTGGTCTGGTCAGTTTCCAGATAATTAGCAATATTTACCAAAACTAGTCAGAAACTATGATAGACCTAAGAAACATGGTGTGAAGGCAAGAGAAGAAACATGACCAAAAAATGCTTGTGCATGACACCAGTTGTGTCAGCCACCTACTTCAGCACTGAGCCCCAGAAGTCCTCTGCAGACCAGTGACAATCTTTAAAAAGTAAACCGTGGCAGACAAATAGAATTTACTACATGATGAACAGAATCACCAAGGCAAGACTGAGAGGAAGAAGGAGATTTAATTTTTTTTCCCCCACCAGGGATTGTTTTGGGGGCAAGAAGGAAGGAAAAGAAATATAATGGCGAGAAATATCTTAAGGATTACTATGTTCTGGTATTGTTTTGGAAAAATACTTTAAAGTGAATTATTCTCATTGAAATATGGTGTAAAACATGCTATGCTCTCATTTAAAAAAAAATTTAAAAAGGTGAGAGAGAAGGATATAAGTGAAGGAAACATAGAATAATAGATATCCATTAACAAAAACTATTTTATAACAAACTAATAGAAATTAAAAACAATCAATCAAACAAACAAACACAATGAACAAAAAAAACCACATCCAGAATCAATCACTGTCACCTGTCCTGCAGTTTATGGAATTAGTAGTTTACATATAATGCAAATCCACTAGTATAAACACACCATTCTAGTCCTGCTTTGGAGAAGACAACAGGAAGACATTGCTCACCTATTCACAAATATTCTGGAAATGTAAAGATTAATCAAAGATTAGTACAGTTTTCAATTCTGGTCAAACCTGGAGCAAGAATTATCTTTACTGTAAACCACAAGAGGAACCTTCTTTAGAACAACAGAAACTCAGCGTTCCCAACAAAACAAAATAAATTAAAAACAAAAACAAACAAACAAACAAAAACCCCAAACCAAAACAATCCTCAAGTGCATAGTTCATTTTTCTAATGAGTTCTGGTGACAGAGCTCCCACTGGGAATTAAATTTAAGGCATCTACTGCAATGAGAGGTCAGTGTATTCTGAAGAAAACATAAAACCAACCTAAATTATAGTAATCTAAGCAACAGGATGGTAAAGATTAATGCAATGCTCCTCCCCTTCACCCTCCATAAGAGACTATTGTTACTTTCTCTGATGCTTTCTAGTTGCCATGGTATCCTTTCTACCGTAGGTCTCTTCACCCTTATGTTATTTCCCCAACTGGCATTCAACCTGTAGGCATCTTCCTCCAAACTCAAAAGCTTATAAATCTATGTTTCTTTTTTGAAACTATATATTTGATCTGCTGAATAAGGTTTATCACTCCAGACAGCCACACTCAGAGTCAGCTTTTGGAAAGAACACACAACATTGTTTCTAAATAAATGAGGAAGGAGGTTGTACAGTGAGCTGTTCATCTAAACCTGTTTGTATGTGTTTGTTGAGCACTTAGCATTAGGGTTCTGATCCCAAGGAAAAAGACTACCAAGCATTCCAATAAATATCACTCACTTTTCTTTGAATACTCAATTTGCTCTCTCAGTTTTTGTGTTTATCTTTACAAAGACGTTTGTTTTCCGGACATGCAATCTTTGCTGTGGCAAACATCTTCATCAAGATGTCTGTCCATGTGCCTCAGAGATTCTTGACACATCCCACCGACCTGGCTGAAGGTGGACACACCACCAAGGAAGACACCTTTCCAGGTAAAAAACCTCTGCACAACAAGCATATAGTTTTGATCTACCTGTCTCTAAGACTTTCGCTTATGACAGCTGCCACTTTCCTCCCAGCAGCACAATGGAAGTGCAAGTCTCCAGCTGCCACCTTCGGCCACGCCGGCTGAGTGGCCGAGGGACTTGGGTACCCCCGCAGGAGGCACCCGCGCCGCTGCACTGGGAGACTCGCACCTGCGGCACCTGTAAAGTCAGGCTCGGCGTATGGGAAGGGAGACTCTTAATCCCAGAGCGCAGCAAT
>VWZE01016035.1:0-11011 GCA_013396675.1 Eubucco bourcierii
AGCCTCTCTCCATAGGGCTGTGCTCCAGGCCTCTCGCTAGTGCAACCTCCCTGCTAGATCACCTCGGGATCACCTAGAGTAAATCACACAGGAACAGATTTGCAATGCCTCAATTTTTACAAAGGGAAAAGTAGCATAATATTTATATATTGCTGAAATACATTTAATGTCTGCATTGTGTCTTTGTAAGTAGTGTTTGTAAATGCATATATAAACTCGGTCAACTTTTTCTCTGCTTTGTAGCATGGTCCCACAGGTCAGTTGTGCAAAGACAGCTGAAGCAGGCAGAAACAGAGGGGTTCAGGAGCACTGTAGGTGAACATAATTATCATCAAAGTTCTGGTGAGATAAAACTGAGTACTGAGGAAAAAACCAGCAAATATTTTGTGACTTCGAATATTAACTGAAACTGTTGGGAGTGCTGAACAGGATGACCTTTGAGGGTCCCTTCCAACCTGATGCAGTCTGTGAATGTGTCAGTCTGTCTTCTGAGGACTGTAGTGGACTGTTCCCAGGAGAGAACCAAGTGAATCAGTTGCAATAGGAGAACCAGTCTGTGTTGTTTGGGCCGTGTTACTAATACTGTTACTTTTTGCTGTTCCGTTACACCCATCGTGACATCCATTCTCATACATGGTGTCTGAAAGTTGCCTGACTTCTTACCCTGAATACTTGGCTGAACCATTTAGATGCGATAGACTAACGTTCATTGCCTTGTCGCAGGCATTTGTGTGGGGGATTGAGATGATTTCCAGAAGAAAAGTTTTCACCATGACAACAGTTAGGCATTGGAACAATCTCTTAGGGGAAATAGTGGATTATCCTGCATTGGGCAGTTCTACACTCAACTTGACATGGTGCTGGGCCATCTCATTTAAACTGTACTATTACCTGGAAAGGTTGGACCAGATGATCCTTGAGGTCCCTTCCAAGTTGCTATTCTACATTTTTTTGATGTGGAGACATCTCTCAGCAACACAGTTCTGTGATTCATTAATCGAAGATTAATGAAGTACAGAGTGAGCTTTTGAATGTTTTTCTGAGGTCTATAATGAAGCAGAATGTGTGTGTTCCCCAGCTGAGGTTACACTGTCAAGTAGGAC
Source organism: Eubucco bourcierii (assembly GCA_013396675.1). NCBI lineage: Eukaryota > Metazoa > Chordata > Aves > Piciformes > Ramphastidae > Eubucco > Eubucco bourcierii. Next base: position 1,104 of record VWZE01016035.1, read on the forward strand.
CACTCCAAGGTGCTCTTCAGTGGCCTTGCAGCAAGACCTACCACTGGAATCCCAGAGGCAAAGTTAAGTGTAGTGGGTAGTCAAAACACAACTGGGTGAATACAAGAGGTTCCATGTAAACATGAGGATGGCAGAGCCCTGGCATACGCTACCCAGAGTGGTTGTGGAATTTCCATCTCTTGGAGGCATCCCAAACCTTGCTCAAGCTTGGATTTTGAATTTGAAGTCACGTATTGGCTGTAAGCGTGTCTTTGGGTGTTTGTTCAGATGTATAAATTGTGATGTGGATCAGTCATGGAGAGCCCTTAATGACAGGTGCATTACAGGTAATGGAAAAGAAAACTGATCTTTTGTAGCATTTGAAAGCAAAAATAGAAAACTGAAAACTTAAGGTCTAAACCCAAAAACTGGTGCAGGTAGTTCTGAAATAACTTGAAATTAAATTGAAGTGAATAAATACCATCGATATAGGCTTGGGCCTACCTGTTGTTCAAATGTTATTTTAGAGCAGAAGGGATGTGAAACAAGATATTCCATGTACAAATTCTGAGTATTTCATGGTGTGATGCACTTTATGGTGGAGGGATCTTTTTTTCAGAAAAAGTCTGTCAAGAAAGATACAGCACTGCTTTTGGGCACTGGTTGTGACATAGATTAAAATTACAGAATTTGAATGCATTTTGGGGCATAAATCTCTAAGATTAAATATATGTTAGATTATCTCTTCTCAAAGATATACGGTGAATGGTAGATGATGGTAGAGCAGTGGATGTGGTTTATCTTGATTTCAGTAAAGCATTTGACACTGTCTCCCACAGCATCCTTGCAGCTAAAGTGGGGCAGTGTGGTCTGGGTGATCAGGTAGTGAGGTGGATTGGGAACTGGCTGAAGGAAAGAAGCCAGATATTTGTGGTCAATGGGATGGAGTCTAGTTGGAGGCCTGTGACTAGTGGGACCCCACAGTGGTCAGTACTGGGACCAGTTCTGTTCAATATATTCATCAGTGACATGGATGAGGGCACAGAGTGCACTGTCAGCAAGTTTGCAGAGTTTTTGGAGGTTTGCAGAGTTTGGGAGAAGTGGCTACCACACCTGAAGGTTGTGCTGCCATTCAACCAGAGTTGGACAGGTTGAGAGTTGGGCAGGAAGAAACTGAATGAAATTCAACAAGGGCAAGTGTAGAGTCTGGCACCTGGGAAACAACCCCAGGGAGCAGGATAGGTTGGGGACTGACTTGTTGGAAGGCAGTGAAGGGAAAAAGGATCTGGGGATCCTAGTGGGTGGAAGGCTGACCATGAGCCAGCAATGTGCTCTTGTGGCCAGGAAGGCCAATGCCATTCTGGAATGTTTTAGAAGGGCTGTGGCTAGTAGGTTGAAAGAGGTTCTCCTGCCCCTCTACTAAGCCCTGGTGAGGCCACATCCGGAGTACTGTGTCCAGTTCTGCCCCCTCCTGCCCAGTTCAAGAAGGGCATTCAACTCCTTGAGAGTGTCCAGCACAGAGCCACAAAGACAATTAAGGGAATGGAACAACTTTTTTTCAAGGAGAGCCTGAGGGAGCTAAGACTCTGCTGCTTGGAGAAGAGGAGTGTGAGAGGTGACCTCATCAATGTTTATAAATATGTAAAGGGTGAGTGCCAGGGGGATGGAGTCAGGTTCCTCTTGGAGATGCCCAATGACAGGACAAGGGGCAATGGGTGGAAACCGAGGCATAGGAAGTTTCATGTAACTGTGAGGAGGAATTTTTTTCACAGTGAGGTGACAGAACCCTGGAACAGGCTGCCCAGGGGTGTTGTGGAGTCTCCCTCTCTGGAGATATTCAAGACCTGCCTGGATGTGTTCCTGTGTGATCTGGTCTAGGTGATCCTGCTCTGGCAGGGAGATTGGACTGGATGAACCTTCGAGGTCCCTTCCAGCCCCTGACATTCTGTGATTCTGCGATTCTGTTAAGTAATTAACAATATGTTATAGTACATGTGTGAAAGGGTGTGCTGGTTTTGCATGAGACACAATGTGGGATTTATGCCAAAAGGGAGTAAATAACAATCCTTGCTCAGAATTTGGAAGTGAAATTAAATTACTATTTACAAAAGTAGAATAAATACAACAGGTAATAAATATATACATTTTATATATATATATATATATATCTCAAACAATGGCCCAGTCAGACGCAATAGGCCTGTAGTGGAAGGGGTAATTACCTGCTGCGAGATGATATTTAAAAAAATATTAATATAGTTTATTAATATTAAATATTCAGAGCTCATGGCGCCCTAATCACCAAAATAATAATAGTAACAGGTTCTTGCATCAGTATGGAAACTATATACAGGTTATAATAGCATCTAGAAATAACTATTAAATATATGCATTAATTGAACTCAATTAAACTGGCAGAGAAAGCTTTGCGGTCAGTGCACTGCTTGCGGTCAGTACTCCGCTTGCTCACGAGATGGAGGCAAGGAGCAACTTTCTGCTTATGGCAGAAGGCAATTAATGATTCCAAGAGGCTTTTGGTGTTTACTCACAACAATATTATCTGACAGTACCCAAAGCTCGTGGCAGGGTTGCTGTCGGTAGCTGTTAGAGACTTTGGAGTTTCCCCAGGCTGGAGAAAGGAACCAGATGATCTCTGAGCTGTTCCTGGCTCTCTGGACCATTTGTGTTCCCTCCAGGGCTTCCCCCTGGGCAGGAGGCTTTCAGGTGCAGGCAGATGCCTTGCGGTGTGCAGTCTGGGCACGGTGTCACGCCGGCTGTGCAGGCTGAACGCGTGACAGGGATCAGAGCCTCAGCTCAGGATCAGTGAGGCAGCAGGCAGGGATGCAATAGCAGCCACACCTTGGAATGGCAAAGNGAACACAGCCTTGCACAAGGCAACCCTGTGCACCTTGTTCACTGCAGTTGCTGGGCAGGCCACAGACCCCAGACTCAGTGGCTCCAGGTTCTTTGTCCTTTTTTCCGCAGTTGCTCTCCCCAAAACAGAAGGAGGGAGAGCAGAAAAACATGCCTGGGCAAGCAAGGATATGTACCAGCCTAAATTGGCCCGCTTAGGCCTACCATGACTAGGCCTTACCTCCCACAGAGCAAACCCAAAGAAAGTTAAGTGAGGGAGCAGGGAAAAGAGTGAGAAAGCAAGAGCAAAATGCAAAGAAAAAGAACAAGCTGTAATGCCTGATTATATAGAGATTTACCGGAGGATGGGATAAAAATATTTTGTAATGTCTTGTCCAACCTCCCAGGGGGACTGTGCCACCCCATGGTACTCTGGTACTCTAGAGGATTGTTGTTTATGATTGGATGCCAGTCATCGACCTATAGAACAGAGTCAGTTGAAAGTTGTGCGTTATTTTTGTTTTCCTGGTAGCTGTATTTTTTCAGTAGTGGCCTCCTAATATGGTTTTTTTTTTTTTTTTTTTTTTTTTCAAAAGGAAAATAATAACCTGCATTTTAACTCTGCTGTATCGCTTTGTATCATCAGTGCATCTACTTTTACACTTATGACAGATGATAAATTTGGAAGCACCAGACATGACCAGGTATTTATCTTCCTTCCTTTCAGGCACTCGCATGCATATGCAACGACACACATGTGCATGGTCATGCCCCTCACTGTTTCAGAGTCCTAGCAGGCATCTTGTGCTCCTCTCTGGAAAACAATTGTGGTATTTGGGTCAGTGTTTCTAGTTCACAGGCTAGCTGCAATGTAAGATGTCTTATTGCTATACACAAGAACCATCTCTGACATACCAGTTAAACAGAGTATAAATAGCTGCAGGTTCGAATACCCTTACATTTAAGAGTTTTAAGAGCTGACTGATGACCCTGTGAGTAGCAACAGCTCTGCATTTCTGGTTATGTTTAATTATATCGTGGGCAATGACGTGACATTATGCGCATGTATAACTGAGACACATGCCTATTCAGTGTATGCTGCATGCTGGTCTGTTCCAGTTCCTTGTCCCGTGGTATTTGTTGAAGCCAGAAAAAAAGTAAGTCACCGTTAATTTAATGAGCAGGCAGAGGTTACCACTTGCCTATCTAATGTATACTTTTCCAGGATTTTACTGCGTTAAAAGTGTCACTGCCTCACAGTTCTGCCTCATAAACAGCTAAACAGTATTTGACATTTAAAGAGATTTTCTGCTGTGCACTTCTATAGTCAGGAATAATTCAAATCCTATTAAAGATACTATGTCATGGAGGCGTGCCGTGAGAGAGAAGACTTCTGCTAGCTGGCCCAATGAAAAGCAGAGAGGAGGAGCGAGCAGGAGGGAGCATTTATTATTTGATAGTCAGGGATTTCTGTGGGAAATGCTCGGTGGTTGCAGTTGCTGATGATTTCACGGCAACAGCAGTGAAACAGAGTGCACTCTGATGGCTGGTTACTGAATGAGATATTGCAGATGGATGAAAAGAGAAAGGACGGTGTGTGAGAGAGAGTGGGAGAGACACAGACGGAAGCCGAGGGCAAGGAAAGTGCTCTGGCTCAAGGAGAGCCTTCCAGGTGTACTGCAGAAGCTTTTTGGAATTGGATGCAAGGACCATCTGCTGCCTATAGATTATAGAGGGAGAGAAAGAACTTATGGCTCCTTTGAATAAAGATCAAAGTTCTGCGTAACCGATTCATCAAGATAAATAATGAGTATGCTCTTGCATGGGATAGTATTGTATAAATCCATGCTACAGATAAATTACAGCCTATATTGCTGTAAAAAACAAACCCAGCAACAATGCAGTGAATAAATTCTGCAGTGATTATTTGATTTGTAGAAGAAGAGAAGCAAAACACAGTTCTTACCACACTGTGTCTTTTGCAAGGCGCTGCATTTAATGCAGAGAGATGCTATACATTAAATCTGATAACTGTGAAAAGAGAGATCATGGAGAAGTCAAGTAGTGAGGATTCTTCAATTCACCGGAGTCCATCTTTGGATAGCAAAGACTCAGATTTTGCTAAACCTTCTACCTCAGGGAGGCAGTTTGGCCGAGGTTTTACTGCTGGAGCTTTCTATGGTACAACTGGATCACGCACACAGAGCCACACTGGAATTGGAACCGGCACCGGCATTGGGACCGGCATAAAAAGTGACAAATACAGTGCACCCAAGGGCAGCAAATACGTGGTCTTTTACCTGGATCTATCCTTTGTTTTCCTTTTAGAATTTAAGAAGTGCAACATGGCAAGAGGCTGCCTGTGTTGTTTGAAATACATGATGTTCCTTTTCAATTTAATATTCTGGGTGAGTACTGCTTTTTTTGTTACCTTCATTTGTTGGTGTATCCTGTACTGCTGCATTATGCGTGCAGCGTATCTTTGGAGCAGGTACAGTAAGTTCTCCCCTCCCTCTCCTACCTACTGGGAATATTTTTCAGTGTTAAACCAGTGTCTCCTGGGAAAACATACATGCTGCTCCATAGCCTTATCACTACCTGATTACTGTATTTTGACTGCTAGGTCCTCAGACTTGGTGATGTAATATGTGTTTTGAACAGGGTTATCTAAGAAAGGGCAAAATTGTTTTCCTTTAAGGAAAAGGAAGATTGTTGTAGCATTAAAATCCTGCAGTGGCAGGATTTTTGCATTCTGTTGTAACACCTTGTGTTGCATTAAACTGCTGGTTAACTTAAAATGGAACTACATACTCATTGTCACCATAATTCTCATTTGCTTTTTGTGAATTTCATTTGACAAACTGCTTTTTCATTTGAAGGAAATTCTATCCAATTTCTCCAATTAAAAACAATAAAGTATGTCTGTTCTGACCTCTTAAGGTATCAGCCTAAGTAAGAAATGACTGGAATGGTGAATTAATCAAGATTCAGTTTCACCTGCAGTTGTCCACATTGGTGCGTGAAGTTGGAGACTTGCACTTGCTCTGAAAGACCAAAATCGATTTTCCTCCATTAGACAAGGAGTTGTAGCAATGCTCAGTAAGCAAGTTAAAAGTGTAATGGCTACTTTGAGCAAAGTATTGTCACGTACAAGAGAGGGAGGACAAGTTAGGTCATCTGCAGCTAGGCCTCATTGAGTGACCAATATTTTTTAGGTAATAACAGATGTATTGAAATAATGAGTGTGCAGAATATATCCCAACATGAAATGGTTGGCTTAATTTGAAATCGAAGGTCACTGCTTTCCAAATGATTGCAAAGCTTGGGTACACGATTTATGGTTGTGACCCAGAGATATACACTATGCTTCAGAAAGGAAAGTGCCATCCCTGAATTAATTTTGTAAAAATCAACAGTTTACTGCAGATACCTACCTCTGGTGTAGAGATGACATTATTCAAATCAGGGATCTTACTCACAGCTTCTTTGTTTATCTTGACCCACTTACCAAAATAATCTTTAAGAGCAAGACTTAATGGGAGATTTGGTACATGTTGAACTACTCATGCAACAGTGAGCTTTTATCAGTAATAGGCTGAACTGCTATAGTCACTAAACTCATATGAGTCTTACACATAAACACAGAAATGACCACTAAAGAGCATCTGATCAAAGTTCACTTGTGATTTTTTTTCCCCCTTTTCTGTATAGAAACCTTACAAGGAAGTTACTGTAATTATTTCTGGAATAAACCACTTATTACCTACCATCTTTATGTCAGACTGACCATACATTACTTTGATGCCTCGGATGTATTTTTTTCATATGCTATGTGTTTTGGAACAACTTTTTTCTGTTAGCATTACTCATGACCTTTTTCCTGTTAGCATTACTCATGGCCATGACCATTTGTTTGGTATGTCTTACCCCTCATATCCTTAGATACAGTAACTTAATTGTTTTTAATCTCCTTCCCAAGAAGCAATTTTCTTGACTCTTTGTGAGTCCGTTTTCCTATTTCTTGAACTTGCAGACTTATTTTAAACTTCATCTACACGTTCATCTCTTTTCTCTTCAGCTCTTACCTTCTACACAAATACACTGCTGCTTATGTTAAATCTAACCTACCATCTGGAAGAGTTCTCTAGGATACTGTGCTTCCTCAGCTCTTAATCTCCTTTATACCCTCTGCACCATGCCTTTTGTAGTGAGGCTTGTGCCGCTTTTCTTCCTGTTGTAAAATATTGCCGCCATATCTCTGTCTAATGTTCTAAAAATTCTTTGTGTATGAACAGGCTGTGTAAAAAGAAAGTGATACTCTGCGGTGGTGAGTTACAGAAACATGTACAAATTACAGAAACATGCCAGATGCAAGATGTTATATACTTTTCTAAGCGGTTTGCAACAGAAATTTGATCTGCCAGCCTGGTTTAAATTCCGCAGAAGTCCCACTTTCTTCACTTTAGCTGGCTTACAGGCAATTTTCTAACCCAGTCATGATGATCCTACACATTCTTTCAGAGGGCTGCAGCCTTGCTTTTTTTTTTTTTTTTTTGAACAGGCTATTTTATGGCCTTGAGCCACTCAAATAAATAACATTATAATCTTTTTGTTAATGGAAGAGCAAATGAGAATGAAGCATACAACAGGCAGGTGTTCTATAGTTGGCTGCCTCTGACTGTACCTGGAGTATACATGAGTTCTGCTGTGCTAGTCTGACAACTTTTGGATGTTTGGCTCTGCATGTGTTGCTTATTGGCACTGTGCACTTGCTTTCTCTCTTATTCCTGCCCTGAACTGTGCACCCCAGGGCCCCCGCACAGCTTTGCCAGTGTCCTCTTCTCCTATCCTGTCCTGAAGCATTCCCTGCTATTTCTGTACTGTCTTTCTTCTGAACGTGTGGGTTGGTTTTATTTTTTGGTTGTTTTTTTTTTTTTTTTTTTATGGGGTTTGCCTTTTCTCATTACTTCTTCCTGAATTTCTGTTAAGAAACTGAAGTCCAGAAATATGAAGTTGTGGCCTGCTCCTGAGAAGTAATGACCATCTTTTGCAGTGCATGGTGATTAATTTTTAAAAAGAGAAGATTCCTTTTTAAGCATGAAATTTTCTGAACCTGTAAGCCAAAGAAGAATGAGACTCCTGGTCTTTGGAAGTGAGGAGACCACTTCCATGTGGTTACCTTCTGATATAGGCATGAAGTGTTCTGTTTGGGTTTTGTACAGGAACCAATACTGATTTAAGAAACTGGAAAAAGGAGTGGAACTGATGGATTGTTTAAACAGGTGCCAATCTAGCAGCTGTACAGCTGCAACATGCAACCTGGCTGACAAGTTTGCTTGCCACAAAGCTACATTGTTCTGAGACAGCGGTAGCAGAAAGCCCATCATGCTTTCTGTCATGTTCTCTTATGGTAAAATGATGTTTCTGAGATGTTTCCTCTGAAAATCAGTGGTATCCTTTGACATCCCAGAGTGCTGGGCACTATTATGTTGAGCAATGCTGAGTGTTGGCCTACAGAAGGATGATCTATAGAAAAAGAGGAATATTCTTTCATTGTTTGCTTATTTTCACAGAGGAAAAGGCTCCCTCATGGGCCAGTGAGCTCTGCTAGTCCTTCAGCTTGACAGCCAGCTTTTGTGTATTTGAAGACCAATTATATATGTATATTATGTATTATGCACCTTTTAAAAAACACATGTATTTTTAATATTTAAAAATAGATACACTTCCATATATATACACATATGTATATGCTGGAAGGTGATGGAGAATTGCAGTGAGTAGGGGATTCTCTTGTTACGCAGCAAATATACCGTCACTATCGTAACTGCATTAAAGATGTGCTGCATTGGTCCTGCCCAGCAAGAATTCAGTGTTGGTGAATTAATTTCATGACAACAAAATGCAGTTTTGAAAATAGTAGATTAGTAGCATATGTATTAGTTAATGTGGAAGGATCACATATGAGTTCTGCAAAACAAATTGATCTAAGTGGGGACCAGCAGTAGACTGAAACAGAGTGTGATCCTCTAGCATGTTGCAGAGATCTTCAGATATTTGTGTCCTGATTCTCAGTAGTTGTTCTTGGCCATCTGGCATTGCCTTTCTTTTAGAGATTAGGAAAGTCTGAGCTGAGGGTTAAGGAAGCTTATAGTATTTAATTGTGTGGCTAGGATAATGATTTACACTGAGCACGTAGTATGTTTTGCAAAGAGTTTGGGCAACTACAAATGTTAGTTGATTTAATTTGCCATCAAGAATATTTGTGTGCAAACATGGAAATTGAAAAATAGCCAATATAGCTCTGCAGATGAAATAAAATATTGATTTTTGCTTCTACAGATGGCAACTTAATTGTCAAGAAAGCTAATCTAAGCATCAGGGCACATGTCTTTGTAGGGTAGATTTAACTTTTAGTAGAGAAAAGGATCACAATAATTATTTTCATGAAATGTATCAGAAGATCTTGCCAGCTCTAATGTGGAAATTCTACAAACCATTAATTTTAAAAAGAAATTTCACTTCTGAAATGAGAAATTCATACAGTCCTAAAAAGGTAATTTTGAAGTGACTGGAGTAAGTCACCAAAACTTCACAAGTGGTGATGAGTCTACTTTCGATTGCTCCACATCTATAGAATCATAGAAGGGTAAGGTTGGAAGGGACCTCAAGGATCATCTAGTTCCAACCCCCTGCCATAGGCAGGGACACCTCCCACTAGTACAGCTCACTCAAGGCCTCCTCCAACCTGGCCTTCAACACCTCCAGGGAGGGAGCAGCCACAACCTCCCTGGGCAACCTGTGCCAGTGTCTCACCACCCTCACTGCAAACAACTTCCTCCTAACATCCAGTCTAAATCTCCCCTCTGCCAGTTCAAACCCATTGCCCCTTGTCCTGTCATTGCAAGACCTTGTCAATAGTCCCTCCCCAGCCTTCCTGTAGTCCCCTTCAGATCCTGGAAGGCTACTCTAAGGTCTCCTGGCAGCCTTCTCTTCTCCAGGCTGCAGAGCCCCAACTCTCTCAGCCTGTCCTCACAGCAGAGCTGCTGCAGCCCTCTGATCATCTTCATGACCTC